>CM033642.1:242618839-242767701 GCA_019512145.1 Engystomops pustulosus | reverse complement strand
CGCGTGGCAGCATTTAAAAATTTGGAAACTGAAACAGTCTCCTGTTCCCTAAAATATTCCCTTGTTTATCATTCCAAACAGCCCCCTCATGGTTATTTTATATATAGCCCCCATTGGTTTTTTTTATACAAGCACCCCTAGATACAGTCCCCTTCACCCCCATGGATGCATTATTTACAGCCTTATGTGGGCCCTCCCAGCAACTCTCGGAACTTGGCCAAGTATGTCCAGTGCTGGTGCTGGGCGTGCCTTGGGTTTCTTCTTTTTGGACATCCCATGCCAATCTGATATTGAAGTCTATCTTCGCAAACTTATTTGAAGACTTCTTCTATGTATGTTCTAAAAAGTTTAAGCCCAAAAAACTTCTTTGACTCCTACTTGTCAACTGTACTGAATTTGCTAAGGTCGTCCAGAATTTTTTAGCAAATTTATCACATCCGAGAGCAGCTTAACCAAAAAAGGGATCGCCTTAACTCTTTCATATGATTTGTCACCTCTTACTGACAGCTTGGTAATCCAGAAATCTAAAATGGGACCTTTATTCAGTTACTGTAGCATTGATAGTTTGGTGTGTTACCTTACAGACTCCTTACTGGTATGCATTACTGTTGCACTTTGTGTTTGTCACTTTATGTGAACTATGTATGTACATTTTATTTGATTGAGTCTTTAGATGTTTGATAATTGACTATGTATCACTGTAGTAGTATACTGTTATACTGATTTATCAATAAGAACAGTCTTATATATTATCATTATATTATACCAGTGATGGCGAACCTATGACACGCGTGTCAGCACTGACACGCGTAGTCATTTTTGCTGACACGCGGCCGCCCAGCGCCCGCTGTCCGCCCCCCTCCCTGTGTAATGTGCTGCCCCTGTGTAATGTGCTACCCCTATGTTAATGTCCCGCCCCGTCCATGTGTTTCTGTCCCTGTGCAATGTGCTCCCCCTGTGTTAATGTTCCTGTGTAATGTGCTGCCCCTGTGTTAATGTCCCGCCCCCGTCCCTGTGTTTCTGCCCCCTGCCCTGTAGTATATAGTCTGCCCCCTGTAGTATACAGCCTGCCCAGCCCCCTGTAGTATACAGCCTGCCCAGCCCCCTGTAGTATACAGCCATCCAGCCCCATGTAGTATGCAGCCAGCCAGCCCCCTGTAGTATGCAGCCAGCCAGCCCCATGTAGTATACAGCGCTTTTCAGGGAAGCCAGGTGTACTTTGTCGGCTTCACTACTCAAAAAATGCAGGCGATGGAGGGGAGTGTACATTCTTTTTTTTCTTTTCTTTTTTTCAAAAATCGTACAGGGAGATTTGGGAAACACACCGACCATAAGAACCAGTGGGATGTTAAGTGACCTGACAGGTTCCCTTTAATGACAACTGGTTTCCATTTTCCAGTGTGTGCGTACAAAGGGGAAAAAAACTTGTACAGGATATGAAGCCTATTTGAGTCATCCAAATGATTAGACACGCTCGCATTTTTTCTTTGACTAACGCGTGTCCTCTTGCCCGACATGCCCTCGCATGTCCCGCCCCCTCTCCTGTGTATATGGATGTCTGCGCTTGTGGAATAATTGTGCTAAAAACCCCTATGTTAATGGTCCCGCCCCTTCCTGATGTTTTCGTCCCTGTGTAAGTGCTTGCCCTGTGTACTATGTCTCGCCCCCCGTCCCTGTGTTTCTCCCACCTGCTTAACCTTGTCCGCGCACGCAAGTTGCGTCGCCCACCTTCTGCAACTCCTCCGGCTCTTACAGCTTGCAATGCGCACTGCTCTGCCCGTGACCTGAGTGCGACTCACGTCAGGTCACGTTCAGTCACGTGACCCCGAGAGCGCGCGGTTGCAAACCTGGAGGACCGAGCCGCCTGCAGTACGCTACAGGGAAGTAGATTCATTACTGGGTAAGATCTGAAGTTTTTATTATTATATTTAAAGGGCGGGCGCTAGGGTATTTTAGTAGTAAAGAGGAGGCCTGCTATGGGTATTTAATATAATGGGGTGCCACTATGTAAAAGTGGAGGCCAAGGTCTCTAAGCCGAGGATCTATTTTTAGTAGTAATCCGGCAGAAGGTATTTTGTAGATGGGAGCTACCCTAGGGGTAATTTTAGCTACGTAAACAGCGGCTGCTAGGTCGGGTATTTTAATAGTAAGGGAGGGCTTAGGCTGTAGTGAGTCATATTTCAGGGGTGCGAGCCTATTTAGGTAGTAAAAGTTAGTAGGTATTCAAGTTAAGGGGGCCGCTAGGGGTATTTTATAAGTAGTAACAGGGAGCGCCAGCTAGGGGTATTGTAGTAGTAAGGGAAGGCCGCTAGGGTATTTTAAGTAGTAAAGGGGGCCGCTAGGGGGTATTTTTTAGTAGTAAGGGAGGACTTGCTAGGGGTAATTTAGTATTAAAGGGAGGCTCGGGTATTTTTAAATTAGTAGTAAAGGGAGTCAGGCATTGTATTTAGGGCCGCGGTGTTCGTCTAGCTAGTAGGAGGCCGCTGTCTGACATTATTAATGTGGGGAGGCCGCTTGCTGAGACAGTTAATTACAAAATTAGGGTTTTCCTAAAGGTGACACAGCACCCGAGGTTATGCTCGTTTTTGTTTTTTGGGCGAATGTTGTTGACACGCATAGTTCTTCCCAAACAGGTGTTGCACCATCACTGTACTATCACTAAATTGTGTAGCTATTAATGGAAGCCAGTTTACTTACCGGCCTAAAAAGAGACGTGATGCTGAAAGGAATCTGAATGGGGTCGGTTAACACGTCTGGACGAATTTATCCCCATGGTGTTCCGCCATAGCTAATGCTGAATTCCATAGTATTCACATGAAGTCCACCAAGCCAGGCCGGGTGTCAGTAAAGTCGTGTCAGGGCGACACTTTTTTTTTGTTGTATTAACTGTGGCGGAGTTTCTGAATCCGTCGGGTTGTCCGATCGCCATCGCCCCCCGATTTCCATCCCGGGGCAATTCAGGAGAAAACTGCGCAAAACAGTAAATTCGGGTGGTACCTGACGAATGTCGCGATCCGGGCCCTTAGTAAATGACCTCAAATGTGCTGGACCTAGGTGACTTATTATTAAATTGATATAAGATTATTAATCAATGTTGTATGTATACTCTTTTACATAGGTAAGCTGGAAGTCAGGGCATAAATCTCACACTTTTGATAAGAACTGGTCCACTTCTGAGTTCCTGTCCTGTCTCTCCCTTCTTGTATCCAGAAGTAATGACACAGCTTTGATGGTAGATAATGTGCATGGTTGCGTGCCAGAGTGTGTTCCAGTACTGTGGTTTCCGAGATACTGTATTGGAAGAAGTTAAGACTAACTAAAAATACTCATAAATGCCGGAGACTAAAGTACAGAGTGGTATAAAGGAAGGGCAACTGGCTCCACCTCAAAGGCTCATAAAAGTGTTCCTTTTACGGCTAGCCACTGCACATCTCAGATCATTAAATGCACCTTGGTCGTTTCTTTGTTTTTTTTTTTTCAACTTGGATCAAACTTTCACACAATCAAATAGAAAGAAAATAGACAATGCATTTTTTGCACTTCAACATACATACGTCCTAATATATTATATACTTTATTATTAGAGGGATTCAGTTTACCTTCCACTACTTTTGAAGAATTTATTGTCCGGTTATTTTGTGGAAGAGTATTCCACAATTCATTTCATTTTTTCATGGCCGACAAATAGGCACGTACATTGCAGAGCTGAAAAAGTTAAAGTGGGTTTTCTCTTGAACAGAAAATTAGTGATTAGGTGATTACACAATAAAGATAATTTTAACCTCCATACTTTATAATTTTACTCATTTTATAGTGCTCCCTATCAATCTAAAAGTAGGCTGGTCACATGCAAACTCTCTAAACAGACACACATTATTATCATCCTTAGTCTTTGAGCTGACAAAGTGGTTAATAAGGGTCAGGTGAAATCACTCTTATCTGGCTTACTGATATTTGGTACTAAACACATCCTGATCACATAAAAAGAAGTGAGACCGATCAGACATGATACTGCATGAGTATGCCTGTTATACAGGGGCGACAGAAACTTTGTACACTGGTCACACGTCTACATCTCTTTTCTCCACAGATATGTGCCTGCCTCCCCTTCCCCCGGATACTTTCTGCCTGGAATTTGTGAGATTTTCCAGCGTCTCCTCCCAGATCTCTCCCTCAGTTTTGCTGGACGGGTATGATGATCAAATGAGAACACATGTGAGTGGGGGAAGGGGGGGGGGGGGGGGGGGTCTTCAAGGAAAAATTTTCAGTCACACCAAGTTTTGCCACCAAAGTTATACTCCAGGTGCCACTGGAGCAAATGGTACGAAGCACCACTAATTGGAGCAGATTTATCAGATCTATAACAATCACCAAACTGGTTAATTTGCCAAAAAAGTTATCTTACTTGGCCTGAAAATTAGTTTGGGTAAAAGGGTTGTGTTCCCAAAAACATTTTCCGGATAAAGTCGAGCCAACTAATAGCAGGGCAAAAACGGTAGACTTGACCTTTTTACTAAACCAGTAATATGACACTTTTGATAAAATCTGGTGGAGCAGAAACTTGGCATCATTTGTCTTAACCTTTAGTAAACTACAAAGGGGCCGCTTGGTGGACTGTTTATAAAAAAATGAAAACACTTACCTTCCGGCGCCCTCCGGTGCCCGGCGCTGACTGTCAAGCTCGGTCCGGGGTGTCCATGAAACCAAACAGTGGTGCCGTGCCCGAAAAACCTTTCGGACCACATACACAATGCGGTGGACATAGGACAGATCGGCTGGCGGCCGAAGCGGTCAATCCACCGCTGCTCTCTCGGACAACCCTTAATGTGTCCCACAGTTTGTAAACCTAGATGAGGATCGCAGTAGGTAAGGTACAGACCCGTGAGGTAACTGATTGGACTGCACACATGGGGTATGTATCAGGTTTGGTACCTCTGTACAACCCATTTTAAAAAGGTTTGACAATTCTTGGACCGAGTGGGACCACAGAGGGGTGACACCCAGTTTCCGACACATCCACTAGCCTGCGCAGGGTTTATAGCGCCACTTCTATGTTGTTCCAACACAAATACCATAAAGGAAACCTACCACTTGAAAGTGGTTAGGTCGTAAGAAGGCAATACCACACCGCTCAGGGTGAGCTGGTGCCGGAGCTTATTTTTGTTAGGGTTTAAAAGGCTGTATCGCGGTTAAAAACACTTTAACTTATATGACCCGAAGCGCTTTTTATTACCCCACGTTTTTTCAAATTAATTTGCTATAATTGGACCTTGTTTTGCCTGGTGTTTGCATCGGGATAATGAAATCCTTACTGTCATGTGCGTAGGAAATAGTATGCCGGGAGGCCCTGATCAATACATTTAGTGGACATATGATCCGGCATTTAAACTTCGCTACTTACCATGGTGGCTTAATTTAATAGGAACCAGTCAGACACTAGGAAAATGTGAGTGAGAACAAATCAGGGGATCATTAAGGCCATTTTGGTTTGCCCTTAGTTGATAGTTGTCGTCATAGCAACGGGTGAAGATGACCCCTACAATCACGTCATTTGCAAACATAATTGTTGGTCGTGATTTGAAAAATGATCATCCCAGCGGCAACTAGTCATGGACTGGAGCCTGAAGTCAGGAGCCATATACAGCATATCAGTGTGGTTAGATGGGAGTATTGTTACAGCAGAAACAGAATTAAGTGCCTAGTAAGCAAAATGTATTCGAAAAAATAGATGGTACGTTTCTTTGGTTTCACAACACTTAGTTCGTATGGAAAGTATTTTTCCTTCCTAAACTAGCCAGAAAGAAATGGGGGCACATTTACTACGGGTCAGCACGATAGCCATCGGACTATTCGCACTAAGTTCGGGATTAAAATTCAAATGGTGTCCACAAGGACAATGCATCATACACCGGTGAAAGAAGAAGGTGACTCCACGGACCTCAGCATGAAGTCGACACATGCAGAATTGGGCGCACCCGATCTTAGCAAATCGACAGGCCTTCATCCTAGTCGGAGCGGATCTGTTTTCAATACGCGTTTATATCTTCTTGTTGGCAAATTTACAGCAATAGGCGTTGGCGTTTCGGCCAGTTTTGCCCTTTATGAAATTATAGTTTATGTATAGTGACCAAAATAATTAATAACTATACAGTGATAGCTATAGGGATAGGTGTTACAATATTTATACCCGAGATCAATTTACACAGAATCTCCAAAGGATCGAATGACCGATAACAAGAATATAATACGATCATGAACTAATGGGGCACGTCCCCGTGACGCGCCGATCCGGACTGCTCGGAGATGCCTTAATCACTTATATCATGCTCAAATTTCTGATGTGTGCTTCCCTCCCACTGAGTGCCGCTTGTGTTCACCTTCTTCTTCCCGGTGACGTGAGTTGCTGATCTTGTCGAACATTTTGGGTTTTAAATTCCACGGTTGTGTTCCGCTAATCAGTTGCGGGTTGTATGACTCCACGGTCGCCATCGTTATTGGAAAAAAAAAATCGAAAACACCGACGGGTAACTCGCCTTCCACGGACCCGTTGGTTAAATGGGTCCCATAGGTCAATGTAACAAACTAGTGTGATTATTGCTGGTAATATATAAAAAAATTCCCAGAGTGTTCATATTGGTGATGTCAGTAGACCGATATCATAGAGTTAAGAGGCATTCTGAATCTAATACAAGTAATACAAATAACACAAAAGCCTAGCTGCGCAGGTATATTACAATCCAGGGAATGACTGGAATACATAGAAGGACCTTGGACACCGTAATCTCTGTAAATAAAACCGCGGCACGGGGGCAGTAGATGTACGTAAAAATACCAGAAATTTTCGCACCTATTAGAGTTAGACGACGCTATGTGTATGGGTATTACAGCATTACCTCCTGGACGAAGGTTAATTCGACATCGTCTCTGTAGAAAGATAGCGTAATTAGAATACATGACTATATACGCAAGTGCACATTATAACAGACACGGTGCTGAATAAAAGGTAGATATGGATGGAAAAAATTGTGTACATCGTCTCTCTATTGAGTCCTCTTGTGTAAGCGTTGAAGGTGTGAATCCAGAATGCCTCCGCTTCCTTTTTTCACCAGCGGACCTGTTTCCCCTCTACTCACATGCTCCTAACCCTGGAACGTGATTTGTGCAACTCAGTCTGCAGTTAAACGCCCCAGCTCGCGTATAACAGCCAGCCAGCCCGCCATGTGGTAAATACAACCAGCCAGCCCCCATGTAGGTGCAATACCAGCCACCCCTTAGTATACAGCCCCCCTGTAGTACTACCCTGCCCAGCCCATTAGTATACAGCCACCGCCCCGTGCCCCCTGTAGTAATGCAGCCCCTGCCCCCTGTAGTATGCAGCAAGCCCCCCTGTAGTATGCAGCAGCCTGCCGATCCCATCAGCCTAAACCAGCCAGTCACGGTGTATGCACCAGCCAGCCCCTGTCAATGGCAGCACGCCGGCCGTCCGATTGTAGTATGCAGCCAGCCTCCCTTGTAGTATGCGCAAGCCTCCAGTGCGGCATGCACCCTGTAGTGACATCAGCCTGACCTTGAGCTGAGCCTAGCCCACTGTAGGTGAGCAGATGCCCAGCGCAGCGCTGCCCCCTGTAATATGCAGCGCCACGCCCCTGCCGGTAGTATGCAGCCAGCCTGCCACTGGTAATGCAGCCAGCGCTGCCCCCTTATAGTAGCACCGCCGTGCCCCCTGTAGATCTCCAGCCTGCCCCTGTAGTATTGCAGCCAGCTGCCCCCTGTAGTATGCAGCCAGCCGCACTGTAGCCCAGCCATGGAGTATCGCAAGCAGCCTTAGTAGCCCAGCTGTAGTATGCAGCCGCCCCCTGTATATTGAGCAGACTGTAGTATGCCAGCACCCTGTAGTAGCAGCCAACCCCACTTGTAAGGTATACAGGCCAAGCTGCCGCAGCCGCCCCTCCAGTAGTATAGCAGCCAGTCGCCCCATCCCGTAGATATAACAGCCCAGCCGCCCCCCCTGTAGTATACAGAACCAGCCAACCAGCCCTGTAGAGTACGCCAGCCCCCTTCCTGTATTAATACAGCACCAGCCACCGGTAATACAGCCAGCAGCCCCCCCGTAGTAGACAGCCAGCCAGCCCCATAGTATATCAGCAGCCGCAGACCCTTCCTGTCGATACGCACAGCCCCCTGTGGTCTACAGGCAGCCAGCGCCCCCCGGTAGTACAGCCAGCCCCTTAGTAGATCAGCCAGCCCCTGGCTTAGTCACCCTGTAAACAGCCCCAGATAGCCCCCCTGTAGTATACAGCCTGCCCCTGTACTATACAGCCTGCCCAGCCCCCTGTATATACAGCCTGCCAGCCCCCTGTTAGTATGCAGCCAGCCTGACCCCCTTTAGTATGCGCCAGCCACCCCATGTATAGGCAGCAGCCCCCTGTAGTATGCAGCCAGCCCCCTTAGTAACAGCCAGCCTCCCTGTAGTATCAGCCAGTCCAGCCCCTTCTGTAGTAACACCAGCCAGTCCCCCTCTTCGTGTATACTCAGCCAGCCAACCATCCCCTGTAGTACTACAGCAAGCCCCCCTGTATTATACAGCCAGCCAGCCCCCTGTCGTATTACAGCAGCCCAGCCAGCCCTGTAGTTAAACGCAAGCCAGCCAGCCGTCCCGGTAGTTATACGCCACCAGCCCCCGTAGTATGACGCCAGCACAGCCCCGTAGATATCAGCCACGGCGGCTTGAATACACACAGCCGCCACTTAGATTCCAGAGCCGCATGCCTTCATGTAGTATACAAGCCACGCCCCTGTGGTCTACATGGCATCCAAGCCCCCTGCTACGTACTACAGCCATGCCCCGCCCACTGTAGTATACAGCCAGCCAAGCGCCCCCTTGTAGTATTGCAGCCGCCAGCCCATGCACAGCACCGTAGTCTGCTACCCTAGCATGCCCCTTAGTGGCCAGACGCCCCACTGTAGTATACAGCGCTTTCGGGAAGCCAGAAGTGGTACTTTGCGGCTTCACTACTCAAAAATCAAAGGCCGGTACGAAGGCATCTGGAGAGGGAGTGTATTCTTTTTTTTTCTTTTCTTTTTTTCAAAAATCGTCCATCTGGGAGATTTTGGGACACCACCGCCATAAGAAACAGTGGGATGTTAAGTTGGACCGTGACCGGTCCTTTATGACACTGGTTTAACATTGTTCCAGTGTGTGACGTACAAGGGAAAACAAAACTTGTACAGGATATGAAGCCTATTTGAGTCATCCAAATGATTATATAAGAGAAGTTGCCAGTGCTTGACAATAGAGGGTTTGCCGTAGGATTGAGCACTCAGGCATACAGAGTAGAAAGACCACAAATATGTCTATCTCTCAGGATACTTTGAAAATACCACAAGCAGAAAGCCACCTACCTATCAGCCCTTCTCCTGCTTAACAACAAAACCTCAGGTGCCTTGCATTGTCTTCCTGGTGTACTGACTTGGGGGGCTCTAGCGAGGAAGCAGGGGTCAAGTAGTTCTGCAGAGCCTGACCTACATTCAGTGCATACCATAAGCCCCACAATACTGGTCCGGCCACGTTATTAGAATAGAAAATGGAATTTGACAGGTTCTCTTTAACATTTTGCCTTTACATTTGCACTATAACCCACACAACAAGAATTTGGCAGCGAGCTGAGAAAGGCAGGTGTGTCTGAGGTTTGCAATGTATTGAAGTTACAAGTGGCTTGTAATCCATTGCAATTTATTTCCCCAGGCAACTGTATTAGTCATGAGGTATTTAGGCCATGTAAGAGCGCCATTGCCGGATGTACATTAGTATATTCACAGTCATGAAATATCCATGTGTTACGTAGTTTGAGCACAATGCCAAGTAGTTTGTCTGCACTACCCTTTCTTTGGCACGTTTGTTTTAGTATTGCTCATTTGCCAGTGCAAGTTGTTCCTTCAGTTTTGCAAACGGGGTAACTTTTTCTACTTTACTTGACAAATATGTGGTCACTTGGTGCCTACGTAGATATCAGTGCTACCAGGAGGTAGGATAACTAAGATCAGTGCTGTGAAAAGAAAAAATATTTAGGCTTTGGAAGGTCTAAAAATTAGGTTTGCCCATGGTTCTTTTAATCCCCTAATGATGTTTACACAATAAAAATCATTTGTAAACCTTTACATTGCAATTTTACTCAGTTTTATTGCTGTTTTAGCTCCTATCAGTCAGTGATGGTTAGTGTTAGATTACAGAGTGTAGACAGGGACTCTTTAAGCAGGCACATTATGATTCCTCTGTGGTGTGAGATGGTGTGTGCTGACAATGTGCTTAGATTATCAGGGTACAGGGTTTATATATGTGTGCTGACAATGTGCTTAGATTATCAGGGTACAGGGTTTATATACACTTTTGTTTAGCTTCTGAACATGCTACTAGTATCTGACACATAGAAAGAGATGAGACAAATCAGAGATGAGAGATGGATATAAGACACAATGACACAGGTCTACTTACTAAAACAAAGTCAGCATTCTATGCAACCCCCTTCCCTTGGATCTAGAGCTTATCTTGTCTGTAGAGCTGCTGTTGTCTCCTCTGCATTCTGCTGCTGGACCGGAAGTGTCTGTAGTGCTCTCTGCTTCCTGCCCCTCCCCCTGCAGTATAAGAGAAGCTAGAGGAAGCGGCCCAACCATAATCAGGAGTTCATGGTCGGATCCAGGGACAACCAAAATGTAAACATTTGAACTGAAAGAGACAGGTTAGAATTATATCTCTGAAATTCTGTATTTTTGTGAATAACATGGAAATAGAGAATGTGTTATCTGAAGCCTTCACTTTATGTGTGGCTATTCCAACTCAGCCTCACTGGATTATAGTGAAACGCTAGGTATCTTGGCGTGGGCCCAGTATCTTAGAGACTGACCAGTATTGTTAGGGACAGTATTGGGACCGTCATTGTTAGGTCGGGAGTACTTGTGGGGTCAGGACACCAGCTGATCGTAGTGTGTAATAGGTCCTACCCCTGGATCAATGCCCTCTGGGTCAGGAGACTATACGCTGAAGACTGGTGAGATCCACCTGATTATTTCTCTAGTGTCTCTTATTTGATATTTGTTGTTCGGGGTTATATGACAATGCACTGTGCTACACTTACTATTGTGATATGTTAGCATACGGTGGTGAAATAGTGGGGACCGTGTTGTTAATGTTGGTCTAATGGTACTGAATAAATGTAATGACAAAGGTTACACATTGGATGCGGTACCCCCCCCCCCCTTCTTTTATGACTAGTTGGTCAATACTGCACTCTCGATTCTTGATGAATATGTTTAATAAGTAATTAGTAAAAGTTATGTTTTATATCACAATTAGGACAACCTGCTCTCCTTTTTGAATTTACAGACACAAACAGGTCAAGGGACAAGGAAATTATGGCCTTACGGGCAAGTCCTTAGAAAGAAATGGGGACGTATTCTAGCTGCCGCAACAAGGGCAGGCGCATGTCCATAAATCAATTTTGTATGAATTAAACCAAAGACTCATTACCATAAAAAGTTTTTATATTGAACGCTCTTTGAGGACACCTTTCTTTTAGCTAAACATTATTCCCCTGAGATTCCCATATATTTAACTTTATATTTTAACCTGGTATCTAAGCATGGCTACAGTGAGTTGAGGTGGGCGTGGCCTCCTTGGGCTGAATCCAGCAGCTCCCATCCATCCTATCTCTGTATGCAGCTGTAATGTCATGTGACCAGGGTGAACTCATCGCAGGTCCTATAGCTTTTTAGCATTACAAAACTGTACACCAAGCATATTATATCACATGAAATCACAGCAGCCTGCATGGAGAGGAGTAGAAGTCCATGGAAGCTGCTGTGATTGTTTTATGTGGTCATGTATGTACTTGGGGTACAGTTTGCTAATGTTAAATATGTAAAGGACCTGTGATGAGTTCACACTGATCACTTGACAGTAGACCACGCCCCTTGACTCCCTGCAAAGATGCCTAGATACCAAGCAAGATTCTAATTCTGATTTTATAGGGATCTGAGGGAAACTATTTTTAGCTAAAAGAAGGGTCAGATAGTTACTAGGGCTCTATAGGAACCTGCCACTACCTGTATTTGTGAAAAATGTGGTGACAGGTTACCTTGAACATCTTTGTAGCTGTACATCTGCATCATGTTATGTAACATACTCCACTGTATATCCTACCATCCAGTTAGAAATGTCTGTGGTAGGGATTCTTATGGAAATCTAGACATGAAACACTCCCTAGGAGCAATGAGGGAAGTAAAATTCCTGAATGATCCTATCTGCTTTTCATTACATGACTCGTATAGGAACTGTAGGAACGCTGCCTGTATTTTCATTCTTGTCCCCACCTATAGATTATATGGCTAACAAATCTTTATTTTTAGCTATTCTCATAATAGAAAGAAATGTCAGACTTTTTGGTCGGTGTTGCCAGAATCATAGCTGCTGTAAAAGTCCTCATTCTCCTGACATTGACTAGATCTTGCTGTCACTAATGTCGTCATCCTCTGTAGCGAATTCCTTTTGGTTTGAATGGTTTCCTGGTAGAAAAAGGAAGGGGAGAGAGAAAAAAGTGAACCTTAACCTTAGAAAAATGGCCCAGCAAAGGCGTAAAACAGGCGGACTCAGACAGAAGTGAAGCTAACCGTATTTTTCTAACTATAAGGTGCACAAAAATCCTTTGATTTTCACAGAAATCAAAGGTGCGCCTTATATATGAATTGTACTTACAGACAACAGCTGCCTTGAACTGTGCATAGGTCTGCCACCTGCTGATCATTCATCCTTATAATCAGGTGCGCCTTATAATCCGGTGCGTCTTATATATGAACCAGATGTTTTAGCAGGCATTTATTGATGGTGCGCCTTATAATCGGGTGCGCCTTATAGTCCGAAAAATACTTGGCCGAGTTGTGATTTTTTGGTACTATTCAGGAGCCAGACATATTGAGGAAGATTTACACATCCTACCTAATAGACGGTGTAAACTTAGGCCCCTTTCACACTTGCGTTTTTCACGCGTGCTTTTGACGCGCAGAACTTGCATTGCACTCTGACCCATTGTAACCAATGGGTCTTTTCAGACTTGCATTTTTTTTCACGCACACACGCACGTTTTTTTTTTACCCCCGTTTAAATCTCGACATGCTCTACTTTTGCAAGTCACGCGTGTGAAAAACGCACCATACAAGTCTATGGAGATGCATCAAAAACGCATTGCACTCTGAGACACAGGCAAGTGCAATGCGTTTCTCACGCATCAATTGCCATAGAAAAGATAGAGCTCAGTCCTGAGTCCATTTCACGCGCATTTTCTTCACGTGAAAAACGCATTGAAATTGCATCAAAAACGTGCGTGAAAAACTGAGACACTGAACAAACTCTGACTGAAAACTGATTGCACTCTGATGCAAAATGTGCGTTTTTCACTGACCAAACCCTGATCGCACCCTGATCAAACTCTGACGTGATCTGCAATGCAAGTGTGGAAGGGGCCTTAGACTGGTTCATCTGGAGAATTTTTTTTTTTTAATTAATTAGGTTACTGTAGAATAAATTAAGTTCATCCCTAGACACATCTTACTTTGTAAGAAGTTTTGTTTAATGTGGACACTTTTTGGGGCATTTTAAGAAATTGTACCTTGTACCAGTGATTATTCTTTTTGGTACAATTGTTTTTACAACTTTATTGCATTATGAAAATATGGAAAATTTAGTTGTGTTTGTTTAAAGGGGTTTTCCCACAAAACAAGTTATTCCCTAGCGTAGGGCTGATTGATTGGGGTCTTAGTGATGACACCTCCACCAATCACGAGAATGATGGGTCCGATGGGATCTGAGGTACCTCCGTCAGACTGCTCGGCGCTCCATAGAGATGAATGGAGCAGAACGGACATGCGTGATCATTTGCTCTGCTCCCATCATACCTCCCATTCTCATGATATGTGCGGGTCTCATCACCTAAGGATAGGGCCTAAATTGTTTAGTGGGAAACCCCTTTAAGTAGAATTTGTGTGTAAGTCGGAACTGTGTATTTTATAATTGTAGCTTCAAACATAATTTTTTTTTTGTTCTTGAATTGTGCATTAGCTCCATATTTTGTTGGATTAACCAATTCCAAATCAGCTGAACTAAACTAATATAATATCATAGTAGATAACGTTGAAAAAAGATGTAAGTCCTGGCATTATGGTTGCTAAGAACGATCCGTATAGTAAAAGAGGAGGGGGAGTAGGAGATGCAGTATACAAAGGGGTCACAGAAGGGAGTGGGGTGGGGCTATGCACTGAGCTAATTTTGGTTTCTACTCAATGATTACATGAAGCAGAAGCAGCTCTGTTACTTTTAGGTGTGCTATGTCTCCTCTGTTCTCTGTATTCCCCCTCACCCACTGTCCTGTGATGAAGGGGGAGTGCCAGAAGCTGCTTAACAGCCTTGCTGACACATCCATCATAGCAGATAGTATGTATAGTAGTCATGATGATGTATTACTATGCAGGTATAACTATGTAAAAGTGCATAGGTGTATACCTGTATGTCTGTGCAATAATTTGTATGCTAGAACTACTAGTGGTAGAGAGGAAAGTTCAGCATTATTGGAATTGGAAGCTGTTCTGGCCTTGGTGCTCGTAGTTGAAGCTAACTAGTATTTTATTATTAAGGTTGATAGATATATTAGGCTGGATCTCAGTCTAGGAAGAAGTCAGCTCCATGACATAGGTGTTGTTTCAAAGGCTCTCCGGCTGTGCTAAAGCTTTTTTTTTGCTGGGTAACTTTGGATTCTTTCCTTATTTCCTTCTTATTTTTGATTGCGATATAAGAGAAAATGGGATTCAAAGAAAGGAGAGTGAGGGTTGTTTTTTGTGTGTATTAGATTTGTGTATTTTTCCTACTGCTAAAGTAAAAAAAAAATAAAATTGCTCCCTTGTGACCACAGCATAAACGAAAGTTATTTTTCAGGGCAAACTCCAATTTTACGTCCCACGTGTTACATTTTTTCTCTATTCACAACACATCACAAAATAAACGCTCTCACTAATTACCTTGTTAGTGCTTTTATTTATACATCAAAAAAAGGCTAAAAGCAAAGTGCTGAACTACTGAAAACATTGTAACATATTGTTCAGCCTAAATAAAATAATTCAAGGCAAGGTGGCTTTTTGTTAAACAAACAAACAAAAAAAAGTTTCATTGATCTGAGGCTTCACCGTCATCTTTAACATATCGACTCGTCTTGTATGTGCAAAACCTTGACGACAACATAGACATCACATGGTGAGAAATGAAGCTGTGCACCAAAAAGTTCTAGATGGTCCATGTAGTTACATAGATATTCCAGATGGTCCTATGACCCCCATCCCTTTTAAAGATGAAACCAGCAGTAAGATGCGTCAGTCATATGTTCCATTTGAAAATCACATTACAAGGGCTGGTTATACACGGGAAGGAACGTTGCTGTTGAAACAATTCTCCATATTTTCCTTTTTTTTTTTTCTCTTTTTCTCTTTTTTGTAAAATCAAAGTTATACTTAAAAACAGACTTGACACACAAAAAAATAACATTTCATGAATTTCCTGGGAATGTACATCACTAAAGCTAACATGTTCTTTATAAATATTGTAAAATTCTGCATTTTCCCAATAAAGTGCAAAACGGTACAGTATTAAAAATAAAATCACAGTATTCAAAGAAAGTTACTTCAACGAAACGGTATCATGACATGGTGTGAAACGTGTTTTGGGAGATAGACTGCACTGAGGGGGCCGTACTGTAAAGGGGCTCCAGTGATACTGGATCAGTAGAATCGTTTGTAGCTTAAAATGCTGATCTGCTATAATGGGGGAAATTTATCAGAAGTGCCTGAGAGCAAAACTGTTCTAGCTGCTCATGGCAACCAATCAGAGGTCAGCAGTTTCAAAAATTAAAGCTGAGCTCTGATTGGTAGCCATGAGCAACTAAAACAATTTTGCTTTCAGACACTTCTGATAAATCTCCCCCATTGTGTCAATTCCTCAGTGCATCCTTCAAGCAGCCACATGTGATACAACTTGTATTTCCGCCATTATATGGAATTGTAAGAGCATTTCCCTTCTTCTGCCAAGTTATCCATCAGTAATTTCTTAGTTACATATAAGGCTTCATGCATGCAAGTGATATGACACCTCAGCCCATAGAGTATGATCATGTGATTTAATTTCATGCAGAGAGGCACAAGTTTGCTTTTGTTTTTTTTTTTCTTTTTGGTACTATAAAATCAATGGGAGGCATGTACTATTCAAAGTCTGACAACCTTCTTGCAGACAAGTCATGGAAAAAGTCACAATTCCTGTCACAGGAGTTGCAACTTTTTTTCATTTACCCAACCCATACGCCACTTCCTCCACATATGTATGATAGTCTCCAATGGAAAACCAGCAGTTACTACATAGGAAATCTCAGGCAGTTTACACCATTTAATTCTGGTGTAAACCTCTTCCGGCTTGTAAATCCGACTTTTTTGTGTAGTGCACTTTGACCTGTAATTTGTGTAAACTAGCCCTTATGCTTCTGCATTTCAAAGTCCATGTTCAGGCTTTCTGACATGGATTTTGACTCGCATGTCCTGTATTCCAGGTTTCATTTGCTTGGATTTCTCCCGGAATATACGGAATGTTGCACTTTTTCTCTGCTAGGGGAACAAAGTCTTGATCGCCTCCTGTTGATTGGGTGGGAGAAGTACTGTGCCACTTCCTTCCCTTCTTCTTCCCCTCCGAATTTGTGTTCACTTTATTATTCATTTTGTTACCCCCTCACATGGTTATTTTTGGCCCTTCCTTTTGTAAGGTTCCTGTCTTGAAATCTCAATAAACATGTTTTGAAACTAAACTCATCACCCATCTTTTGGACAGTGGGAAAACTTGGCAGAAGCTCAGTGCTATCCTTCTTTTGGTATTTCACTTTGGGAAATTTCTTTTCGGTATTCTCTGCAATGCAGTCTTCTCCATACATAATGTAAATCACTGATAAAATAAAACTGGATCACAGTAATGTGTAGCCCTTCACCATGAAAGTGAACTTCAGATTGTCTTGTACACATATGAAAACGTAAGAGCCCCCCATTAGACCCATCACACAATGGTTCTGAACCACGTGACCCGCTTTGTAATTTCCTTCTGCTATCACAGAAATTGTACAAATCTATAAATATATATATATCTATTTACAACAACCCCCAGAGATTGGGGGATACTTGGGATTTGTGCTTTGCCCCCTGAACCTTGAATAAGCATTGACCTTTTCTTATGGTTCCAATCTGAGATCAGCCTTCAGGGACATAAAGATCTGCAGCTGTTCTCTGACTGAACCCTGCAGAGAGCAAAGCAAAGCCAGAAGATTACTCGGAGCACTTCTCAGGTCCAGTCTTTAGGAAGAAATTTAGAAAAGTGCCTGGAATAGTTAGTTCATATGGATGACATTACTGTCCCTGTCTACCGGGGGTTTTCAGACCTTCTGCTAGTTCTCAAATGCTGAATAATTGGGAATGACATTATTTCCAGTAAAACATAGATGTAGTGTGAACATTAAAGGGGTTGTCTGGCCTGTATTTTTTTGAAGGGGGGAAGGGAGGTCAGAATTTAATTAAGAAAAGGGATAACCACATCACCAAGCTTCCATTTCAACACTTCCTGGGTAATCCATGGTCTCTACTTTCCGACCCCTCATGAAATTACTTCTCAGCCAATCACAGTCTGCACTGATGCGCCACCTGAGCCATCACTTTCCTGTTTGTCAAGAGAGACTACGAAGTACAAATCACTAGGAACCTAGGAAATATTTAAATGGAGTCCGGAAAGAAAACCTATAAAGGGCATCTACCACCAGAAGGAAGGACTGTGGCTCCATAGGTGTTAATGGAGCCTGGAGCCCATCACGCTCGTTTGCATACAGTCTTTCATCCTGGTGGTAGATGCCCTTTAAAGGGACTTTATGATGCTGTTTTCATCTATAAATGGCTCCTTGCTTGGTTGTGTGTAGTATTGCAGATCAACCCACTTGAGGCTGCAATAATATTCACACATTATGGTCAAGCATGGTGTTTCTTCAGCAAGTAAGCCTGGCAGTACTGGCCTGACCATCACTTGAGGAACTAGCAGAAGGAGGAGGCAGAGAGAAGACAAAAGTGATGCCTCCTGTATGGAATATCATTTATTACTTTTGATAACATTTTCTCTCCATAAGAATTCCACATGGAACTTGTTACTATTACATCTCCTGAATTTTGTAGTTCAGGAAACTTACTTTAGGTTGTAGCATGTATATGATTCTCCTTATGCACCTTCATTTGGACAATCACTATATACACATACTGACCAGCAAAAACTTGATATAAATTGAACTGTATGCCGGATCGCAAAGTAAAAGAACTTTCCTGTAATAAAAAACAAAAATCTACAAAAGAATACAAAGTTACTCTACATCCAAACAACGTATAAAAGGTTGTATAAATAATGTGCTTTATAAACAAACTAATTTACATTCTTCTACAGGTTTGAAGCTTCCCTTTCACTGTAACTAAAATTGCTTTGGTTGCTCACTCTAAATGGAAATATTAGTTTTTGGGATTGCTGTATGTGCCTATCCTTCTTCTAAATGTTCCTTGAACTACGTGCATTTAATAAAAACCAGCAGAACATTTGTCAGTGCAGAGGAGTTAGGAGAAACCTTCAGCAATATCTTATAATTAGAGATGGCTTAAGTTCGGGTCCGGGGTTCAGGTGCACCCCGTGCGACCCTGACGTATTGCCGGATGTGCAGATAACCCAAACTGAGGCCCCTAGGTGTCCCTGTAACTAGTTACATCTATGACTAACAGTTGGAGCATCAATTTGCTTGATTGAATGGATTCCTGCCAATCCGGCAATATGTCCGGGTCGTGTAGGATGCACCTGAACTCCAGACCTGAAGTTCGGTTCTGCTCATCTCTACTTATAATAAGAAAACTATGTGTGAACATCTTAAATGAACAAAGTGCAGCAGCAAAGTGGTCAATTATATCATTAATGGTCCCACCAGTAGATATACAGTAAAAGTCCTTGTAGCCTCTTCAACAACACATAGGGCTTTGTCCACATGGGTTGAAAGAAACCGTTTGGGGGGGTCACATGAAAGCATTGTTGGCACTTACAGTACTTATATGCAAGTGTCTAGCGTTCCCGATGCTGCCCTTGGGGCATTTAGAAAAGTTGTCTTTTTTGCAGACAAGATACTTAGATATGATTTTACGGAAGGTGTAGCGAAAATCTCTAATTTTGTAGGCATAGATAATAGGGTTCACCACAGAGTTAGCATGAGACAAAATGATGGCCATGTACATAGCCCACTCTGGTTTTTCCTTGTGAAAGAGAGTGATGCAGTTTAGTATGTGAATGGGCAACCAGCAAAAGGCAAACAAGCCCACAATAATCGCCAGAGACTTGGCGGCGTTCACTTCTTTCTGAAGAGTGGTCCTTGAATTATCCGCGCCCACACACTTTAGTTCTATTTGCCGGAGCTGCTTGCGGGCAACCATGAAGATCTTGATGTATATTCCCAGCATGATCAAGAGTGGTAGAAGAACACAACCAAAAAAGTTGAAGTAGACCATGTAAGACATTGTGACTACTTTTTCAAACAAACATGAGACGGTGCTGTTTTTCATGGTATCGTTTCTTTTTCCACAGTCTGATGACATGCAATTCCAACCCATCAGGGGGGTCAGTCCTATGGCAAATGAAAGAATCCAGAAAACTGCAATAACCGTTCTTGCCCTTTTTCCAGTGACCAAGCTCTTGTACCTTCAAGAAAAAAAAAATATTTCAATTATTAAAATGATCATACAGCAATAGATCCATCATTATTATTCATAGAAGTAGTTTTGGCACCTGAAATAAGTTCATTATATTGCTTCCTGTGTAACTTATGGTTCCTGACTTAAGGACCTGACTTACAGATGATCACTAGCTACCAATGGACCTCTCTGACCACTGTGACCTCTGCTAAAGCTCTCTGGATGTTACTTTAGTCCCAGGCAGCAATGATCACCTGTATGGTGTCTGTAATGAAGCTTTATTGGTAATTCTTGTTCCCATGACAGCACAAAATGTAGAAAATCCAATTGTCACTGGGACAAAATATTTTTTGTCTAGAGCTACAATTATAAAATATACCGGTTTGCCTACAAAAAAAATTCTCAAATTTCAATCCCTTAGTAATGTTTACACAAAAAGGTCATTTTAACCCCATTACTTTACAATGTTACTCAGTTGTATTGCTGTATTAGCTCCTATCCCTCCCTAGCCTGGTCAGTGTAAAATTCCAGAATGTGGTGGGACTCTTTAATCAGACACATTATGATCCCTCTGTGTTATGAGATGCTGTGTGCTGACAGTGTGGTTAGATTATCAGGGTACAGGTTTATCTACACTTGTATTTAGCTTTTGACCATTTGCTAGTATCTGTCACATAGAAAGAGAGATGCGACAGATCAGAGATGAGAGATGAGATCCATCTTCTACATCTTAGCCATACACTCAAACATACACTGTCAGATCTGCTGTGCCTCCCTCCCCATCCCCTGGATAAAGACCTTATCTGTCTGTAGCTTTTACTCTCCACAAGTTTGTGTGTGTGAGCTCAATGGAATGCAAGGGTGGTGGTTGGAGGCAAATAGGAGCTCAGTGCTGCAGCAGACAGGACCCAGCCTGCTCCAAGCCCCTCCCTGCCCACTAGGAGGTGACCTGGGGGAATTAAGTCGCAATTCCTGTCTGTTTGTCAGAAAACTAGTTTACAAGCTAAATAAAAGGTTTTTCCCAGACATTTATGGCATATCCATAAAAACTATGTGTAAAATGAAGCTGTGATGCCTGTGTTCAGAAACTGGTCAGAATTTTACATACCTTATATACTCGAGTATAAGCCTAGTTTTTCAACACAAAATTTAAGCTCAAAAACCCTAACTCGGCTTATACTCGAGTCAACTAAAAAAATTAAATCAAAACTCACCTTTCTGACATCATCTGACATCATAGGTCCTCTTCTGTCTGAGACAGTCTGATACAGAAGAGGATCTATGGGGGACGTCGGAAAGATGAGTACAGTGTTATTTTTTTTCCTACTACAGGGGCTGGGCAGGCTGTATGCTGCAGGGGCTGGGCAGGCTGTATGCTACAGGGGTTGGGCAGGCTGTATGCTACAGGGGCTGGCAGACTATATACTGGGAGGCTGTAACCAATGCATTTCCCACCCTCGGCTTATACTCGAGTCAATAGGTTTTCCCAGTTTTTTTGTGTTGAAATTAGGGGTTTCGGCTTATACTCGGGTCGGCTTATACTCGAGTATATACGGTAAATAGTGTAGAACTGAGGTATGCTGTATTAACAGTTCCTATAAAACTGAATTGCAGCTAAACAGTAAACTGTGTACATAATAAAATTTACTGTTTCTGTAACTCCCATTCAGTTTTATGTGGATTACGGAAACAGCAAGCTTAAAGGGGTGTTCCCATTACAGCAAATTAATGTTATTGTTTATATTATAAAAAGTTATACAACTTTTAAAAATACTTTCTGTATAAATCCCTTGTGGTTTTCTAGATCTCTACTTGCTGTCCTGCTATAGAAAGCCTCTACGTCTACATCCAGTGGACAGAAATTGGACCATGGTCACTCAGGTGCGTGGCTCGTTATATCACACACACCTAAATACTCTCTGTGTTATAACGAGTCGTGTACTCTATAGAAGGACAGCAAGCAGAGATCTAGAAAACCATGAGGAATTGATACAGAAAGTATATTGGAAAATTGTATAACAATAACATTAGTTTGCTGAAATGGGAACACCCCTTTAAAGTCTGCACTAGCTACCCATAAACCAACACATATCATTGTTACGATGCAATGTGAACTTTAAATACTGCAATGTATAGGAGCCATTCTTATAGTATTTTAGACTTATATTAGTAGAGGAAGGAAAGTAGAAATGTTGTTTTGTATGGAAGACATAGGCTGATCTCGCATCACATTTTTCTCCTCCGTTGTAAGGATACATTGGTCCAAAACATATTGTATACCGCTATATCCACATACAGTGGGATACGTTGTCCTGTTCCTCCACCCCTTTCCCCCGGAAGCCAAAGGAGGAATGAACAACATCAATAGCCAGTTATTGGCTACTGCCGATGCTCAGGGTGTTTCCCCTGGTGATGTCACTGTCCTTATATGGACATTGACATTATTGGGGACCTCCCTGAGTGTAGGTCATTCAACAAAGGCTGAGGGAGGGATGAAATACTTTGCATCCATCCCCCATTGCCTCCAATGGCCTCTGCTGATCATAAAGGTCGTTCAAAAGGAGGGAGCAGGATGGAAAGACGTAAACAAGTCAGACAGAGGCAAAAAAGGAAGCCCCCATCTGCCAGTATATGTCTATATATATATATATATATACTAGCTGTAGGTCCCGGCGTTGCTCGGGATAGTAAATAACTGCTCTTAGCTATCTCTGTATCCCTATCCAGCTTACCTCACACATAAGCGTCTTATACTCATTGCCTATAGTAACCAATCACAGCTCAGAGCTCATATTAATCACCTGTGGCAGAACAACAACCAATCACAGCTCATCTTCCAATTGCCACAGCACCAGCAGACAATGGCTCCTGTATATATGGTGGTTAATAAATGGATTTTGGAAAGCGCAAGGGTGAAAATTTCGGCCCTAAACCGAATCTATGTCGTTCCCTGAGTCAGAGAGTGACTGTCCTAAATTTGGTGATTGTAAACACGACGGTACAGATTCCTTTAGTGGACATACATACAATATATATATATATATATATATATATTTTGTATATGCTTAGTGCATAAGTCAGGGGCTTTCCTGGAGTATACACTGAGCATTTACATAGAATGAGACATGAATGTAGCCATAGAGAACAGCATATTCAGTCATCTATCTTTATATGATAGCTGTTTTGGAAAGCAAGGTTATAGCAACAAGGGTAAGCTGAAGACAATGGAAAAGGACACTAATACAAATCAATACTGGATCGCTTCATGGGTAGAGTTGTTTGCCCTTAGTGTAACATATTGATTTTTTACAACCTCAACAGCACTGAATGATCCATTCTTTCTTCCATACACCAGGAAGTCCTTTAGCCTACTAGTGTGAATAATCCAATTTCTCAAGGGTCACAACCTCCAGCATAAACAATTGTCACCAGAGATAAATACAAATCTTTTGGTCACTCTGGGTCACCTTTCTGAAGAGGAGGAATCAATAATCGAACAGAAGATAAGGACTTTAAAGACCTTTTCGTCATTGATGTCCTTATTGTAAGACAATATATCATCATAATATACTATAGTTAAGAATATAAAGAAGCAATTAGTATAGTAGCAACAAAAAATGCAAATTAACATTTAGGATATAAATTGATTTTAGAACAATTTAGTACAAGTTGTACAATTTAGAAAATGTTACTGTATTCTTTCCCCCCTGACTATGGAACAGTTATTATAAGTTTTTGACGGTTGGAAAAGGAAAACTATGCCTCCGTTCATTCCGTTCAGTTCCCTTTACATTAATGTCTGACTTTTAAGAAGCCTAGGACTTGACGGGATACTTTCCAAAATGAATAGACTCCCAATTGTGAACAATGCGTTTTGAATATCATTGCATCTCATCAGTACAGTGTAGGGAAATGGTTTGTTAGGTAAGAGGCCATATACATACTGTAGGTTAGGTAGGGATTTTCCCCACCCTGGAAAACTTACTTGCTAATGTCTTACCCAGAATCCCTAGTTGGGCATATCATTTTGCATTGTGGAGCCCAATGCAGTTCATCAAACCTTACTGGAGAAGACAGATGATAATATCCTGCAACAAATGCAAGATCTCCATGTTTCACTAATCTCCCATGAAATGAGAATAAAACTGGGTGTTACCATTCCCCTACACCAGTGGTGGAGAACCAATGGCACGGGTGCGAAAGGTGGCACTCAGAGCCGTCTCTGTGTGTACCCAGGTCTGCACCCCAGCACAGAGTTCCCCAAACAGGTTGGGCGACTCCTGGTCTCCTCCTGCAGTTCTGGGTCACCCAGGATGTGCTGCATTTAGTGCATTTTAATGCAAGTGCTTCTGGGACTGCAGGAGGAGCAAAGGTCAGCGCTGGACTATCATTGGAGTTCCTGCTCTGGGCCCCACAATTCTTTTTGTTCAAGGGGACCCTTGATTATCGAATTTTTCCTCCTTCTTCCAATGGTATTAGTGTTCTTAAGAGGCCAATACGACTCAAAGCTGTGGCAGAGCAGAGAGAAAAAGTTGCTGATTAAATTGCAGTGTCAGCACCTTGTGATAAATGTGGGTTTTTGGATGTAGTTTGGTTATACAGCCTCTAAAAGGTTCGCCAACACTGCCCACCACTGTCATAACTGATTGGACAGCATCCAACTTTGCAGATACCAACTCCCCCCAACTCCAGCTACTAAGAAACGAATGGGTAATATGGTCATATGGCAAAGCAGGGTGTCCTAGCAATTCGATCTGAAGAAGAACCCAATAGGAAGTAGTAAATACCCCTACAGTGCCACCACAGGTTAAATGCAGTATTACACAGTGGGACAATCCATGGACAGGCCGTGCCCTCCCAACTGGAAATTGTTTCTTAATAGGATATTTCATTAAGGGTTCCTTAAATGATTCCAGAAAATTCCTTAAATTTGTACACTGTGCTAGAGATGACATGTGTCATATATATGTCCCTGCTGGGTGTAGACCTAGGTCAACATCTGCAAAGAGTTTGTATGTTCTCTCTGTGTTTGCGTGGGTTTTCTCCGGGTCCTCCGGTTTCCTCCCACACTCCAAACCTTTTTTGGTAGGTTGATTAGACTGTGAGCCCCATTGGGGACAGGGACTGATTTGTCAAGCTCTGTGCAGCGCTTCGTTATCTGTGTGCGCTATAGAAATAAAGATTTATTTTTAATCCACACATTTTGACAGGTGGTTGTAAATACCAAAATTTACACCTATTATATGTGTTTCTTTACAAGAAACCCTACTGTCCCGATAAGCCTAAATGTCACTGGCTATGCAAACCCCAGCATGCTAAAAACCAGTGTCTCATCCAGATGTCTGAATGGTGGCATTTAATCCGCATGGCCGCCTTTGGCAGAAAGGACAACTAGTCATTCTGTAGGCACCTGCACGGAGCTGACACCGCTGAATGTCGGCTCTCATTACATAAATTTGTAAGGTTGAGATTAAGTAGTATTACAGAGACATCTGCCAGGTTTAACAGCTTCCAATTCTATATATTAGAAAATTATCCTGCAGACATAGAGAGATCTGGGTCTTTGCTGGAGGATTGCACTGAAAGACATGCAGGTCCATTCATTATTTTTTGTACAGGAAATATACAGGGATTTTCTGGCTATGGGATCGGTTTACCATGGGATTGATGTGGAATTGAGAGGTTTACTGTAAATTATTACACTAAGCCGACAAGACACAACCATAATGTGTTTTACAGGTTTCACACACGACTATTTCAATGTCAAAACGTATGATGCCCCAAGACTGGAAGTTACGGGAAAACAAAGAGTAAAACCATAAACACGTTTCTTCTTCGGGCATGAGCTGAGAAAACATACATTATCAGAAGAGCTGAATGTGAATGGAGGGACATGACCAGCTTCAGTGTCTTTGTCTATAGCCCTCACAACCTTAGTAGAAAATAAGGACATTTTTACTAAATGGACAGCCATGTAGCCCCTATTTGTGACATCATCAACGTTATTTAAAGGAAACCTACCACTATCAAAAGTAGATGTGATGGTAGATTCTTCCTGCTGCCTCTGCCCTAATCTGTCATTTAATAATCCTGGAACCTAACCCAATTTGTTAAAAAAAACGTTATTTTAGTCATATGTAAATTACCCGCAGAGGCTACTGGGACGTGGAGTAGCCTCAGCTCCCAGTGCCCGGCCAGGCTAGTACACGCCCCAGTAGCCTCTGCAGTTAAGTTACATATTACTAAAAACAAATCAGGTTAGGTTCCAGGATTCTTAAATTATAGATTAGGGTAAAGGCAGCTGGAAGTATCTATAATCAGATCTACATCTGATAGTAGAATTCTCATGGAAGGTTTCCTTTAAGATGTTTAGTTCAAAATCCAAAAACAGAAGAAAAATCTCCCCTTTTTGCCACCCAATACTCCATATTTATCGCTCTTATCTACAGCTGGGATCTGTAAACTAGAGACTGTGGGGGCGTTTGCATCAAGCGGATTCATCTCGGCAACAGTCTTCATTAGCTAATGAGGTGTTAAGAGGATTTTAGTCCAATGACTAAGTTGTTTTTAGCCGTTATCGTCTGCAAATAGAGGGAGCAGATAATAATTATTACACCAGATGAGTGCATCAGCTGGAATCTGCTAGCACGTCTTCATCATCTGAAACGTTAGGCTTGTCTAGTAGACTTTTATTCCATAAGGAAAACAGAGAACTATGCAAGGCCCCAGAAGGCTTAAGGGAGATTTTTTCAGTTTGAAAAAAAAACTGAGATGCCAAGCATTTAATACTACCTTTTTAGAGGACCCCTATGGCTGTACTCATACACTTCTGGTCCCATAAGACTTGAAGTGCTGACGCCAAGTTCATTCTGAATGCGACCTCATGCCCTGCCTAAATGGGTCATGTGCTGTTCATGTAGATGTGACCAGTGAGTCCAGGGATAGATTCAGTGGCCACATGCAAAAAATTGTAAATTACCAATCTTTCATTCTGAAGAAACTTATTTCTTTGTAGCTACTCTACGACATTCTTGCATAGTTTGAAAACCAAAATTCTGATACAAAAGTGTACAATAGCAACTAACATACCCCATAGAGGGCCATTGTTAAAGGGTGAATAAAGTATTTTAAATACGCCAATAACCCAAATTTCAAATACTCCACTAATTGATTCAGTGCAGCTTGGGTTCCGAACTCTTCTCTGCTTTCTGGTATCTACACTGGAAATATTTGCTGATCCGATCACGGAATGGCCAAGCTGGACAAGAAAGTGGACACCATCAGGACCCCAGTAAGCAACAGAATGGGAAAGGCAGTGGATTGATGTGGTACATACATTTTTTGTTACTATACTAAGCCATATAAATATAACAGTTTGACTTATCTACCCAATATATAAAGCAATATACACCCTCCATTTTGCCATCTATCACCCACTGCCTTTAGTGAGCAAGACAAATCAATAGAACCTTTAAAAAAACATGCAAAAAAACAAGCATGGTTGTTGGGTTAATCTTCATTATTAATCCATAAATTGCAAAAAAATATTTTTAGATTGTCTCAGGAGTTCGTAGGTTACATTTATCATAATGGCTTCTTGACTGCTTGATAAATGTGCCACATGAGGTATCTGCATTGGATTTGACACTTTTTGGTGAAGAGTCAAAACAAAAGTTTAACATTTGGCTCAATAAATTGTGCAAATATTTCCTACGCCAGGAGGGGACTAGAGGGAATTAGCAATTTTTTGAAAATTCACCCTTCATAAATCTGTCTACCACATCTAGAATCACTTGATAAATCTGCTGTAAGTTGGCCAAAGTAAAGAGTGGAGTAGGTTGGCAAATGTTGCAAAAAAGTCAAAATTTTTTCACCCTAATAGGCCACTGAGACAATTGTGAGACATTTGTATGGCAGAAAACTGATATAACTACAATGATAAATCCTCCCCATGATGTCTCCTCTCCACAGCATATAGACCTCATGGCTTTTATACTGCATCCATCACATCTTGTCTGAATTAGCTAATGTGATTGGGCTCCACAAATGTAATTGTTTTCTTCGAGAAGCCAAATGTGATGATCAAAGCTGTTTACAATTTGCTGCCTTTGATCGGGATGCGGTTTTAATAAAGACTGGCTAATGATTTATCAAACATTGCTGCCTGTAAATCCATGGCATTACCGAGGGGAGAAAAATCTATAACAAATAAATCAGAGGAGGAGAAAATTCAATTCCTTTTATTTGGGTCATTTGTTAGGACGAGGTTGTATTGAGAGTATAGTTATATCAATGGATACAGCCCCGTCTTGTCTCATCTTATATCTGATCACATTTGGGTTTTGGGTTCTTGCATAGACTTATCTTGTGTACATACATGTGTCTGCAGGACTGTCTTACAGGCGCCACCTAAGGTTACAGTTTAGGTAAATTGAATGCTGTAGGAAATTTATTCCTGCCAACGTGGCCATGTGCTAAGCTAAATGTTTGGACATTGACAACATTTTATGGTATATACAACTGTATCTAGATATGTAGAGTAAAAGGAGATCATCCCTTATGTAGCAACTTTGTTTACATCTGAAGGCGCCCATACACCAAGACCAAACCCATCGATTTCTTAAATCACAACATTCAATATACCATAGTACTAGAACTACAAATACAATAAAATGTAACCATATACATGTATAACATAGACTTGACCCGCTCAGTAGGATTTGTAGACCAGAGGGGAGCACTCCAGCTTAGCAATGATTAACCGGTCAATAGTTTGTCCGGACTATTTGGAGCGCATTGCACGCCTTCCTCAAGGTCCTGCTGGTGTAGAATGAACCCTCTATTACACAAGGAATGTCTCATGCTTTTAATAGGACTCTTGTTACAGAATATAAGTGGTAAATCACTCCCTCTGCCCTCTCTCATATTTACTCAAACCAGTCAAGGTTAAACATTAGTTTCTGTTCAGCTGCAGCTATGGCAAGTAATTGTATTAGCCCATAAGGGATGTATTTAACCCTTCACGTAAGGTCTTAGTTTTTACAGTACATGCAACCTCAATTTTTAAAAAAAATTTGGTCTCTTACAGGTTCGGTGCTCAAAATTTTTTAAAAGGAATCCGTCATCTGGTTTGACCAGAATAAACTTCAGCCAATGGCAAGTATATACTCTGAAGATCTGTGTAACCATAACTTTGCGTATGTAGTAATTAGCAGCAGGACTGTGAAAATTTCCCAGATTGGCAGCTCCTGCAAGTTCTCTGGGCAGGTCTTTGAGCTTTCTTCCCTTTGTAGTTAAATTTTCCACAGTCCCTCCTCTCTGCTGTGTGTGACTACTGTAAGTATCCAACCAAAATCCTGATACTTGTAGCAGAGGGGCAGGGATGTGGAGCAGCACTGAGGAAAAAGCTCTTCAGGATGAATGAGGCTCCCAGTACTCTGCAGAGCTGGATTGTAACTCCACTTTTCACAGTCCAATCACTACTAACAACATACGTGTGGTAACACAGCTCTACCGGACTACAACTTTGTATGAGCAAAGCTGCTGACAGATTCCCTTTAACTTATTGGTTAGGTTGCTGTTTCCAGCAGTGAAATAGTTTTGTATAATTGCCATATATATGGGCCATAGGGGTTCAATCTCATACTTGAAAGGCAACCACAATATGCTACAGTGTGGTCTTTTTTAAAAAGTGGGCTTAGGATAAGCTGGTTAGGACACATTATCACTTTCTCTGGGAATATGTTTTGGTTATTCAAAATAAGGGTCTGGACAGACAGTGCAGAAACCTCATGCACCAAAAGCCACACCTACTCAACAACCATGGATTACAGATCAAATCATATATTGGAAGGAATTTATTGAGTCCTACCGAACTCTCAAGTTAAAAAAAAAAATAGTAAAAAAAAGTTTTTTGAAGTGTTTTTGAAGTCAGGTTTGTGCACTTCTTTATCACAATTCCCAAGATCAAGGATCCAAGCAATAGGTAATAGTTAAAGTGTATCTCTGATGGTGATCTATTTCTAAACAACCATACACATAGATGCAAGACCTAAAACTAATATCTTATGTGTATTGGAAATCTTGATTTTTTTTTCCCCCGATAGCCTTCATCTCAGTGATTAAGATGCCATTTGAGGTGTCTGGTAGGGGAAGACTAGTCCACCTGTGTACCAGATGGGTCCAGGGAACTAAGACAATAATAAGTTATGCAATTTGAAAGCTACTCGTGGTTGTGGGTGAGCCCCCTAGGATAATTTTCCCTAGTGGGCACAAGCAGCCCCTGCCCGATGCTGTGAGCTACTCTCTTGCAAGTTCAGCGTAGTGATATTAGGGTTGGGCTGGATATCTGTTAGCAAGAATTTATTATTTAGAAATGTACAAAATGATATCTTCATTTTCCTATCTCATGTGGTGACCCTTAAAAAAAAAAAATCTTTAAAAAGAGCTGGGGCTATAACAGAAAGTCCCATGGGATACATTAAACTAATAACCTCCTACTTAGATGTACATAGCAGATGTTATTATTTTCTTTTTGATGCATTTTTAACATCTAACAAACCAGGGACATTCCATTACCCGACCTGGGCACTCCGTTTCTATTACCTTTCTATATATAACTGCACAGAGTATTTTAATAGATTTTTTTTTCATCTACTACCAAGTATGTACATAGATATAAAACTACACACATTGCCTTTGCAGGAAGTCTTGAGTTTATTACCATGAAAATTGTAAAACTAGGAAAACACTGAAAAATCAGGGCAATTTTTGAACCTGAGCATGAAGACTCTTGGTCTTCACCCATGGGCTCTTAAGGTTGTTAGTACATGATAATGCATGTTGAGGTTTCTTGAGGCACAGAAGCTGTCAGGACCAGTCATGGTGATGTGTTTACTGGACTAAAAAAATCTTGACCATACTACAGTATTCACTTGACAGTGGATGTAAGATGGGCTGAAGGCAATGTCATAATCGTGTAGACTTAGAGTCAGGGCATACCCAGAGCTGCTGGGGAGGCCCACATAAGGCTGTACATAAGGAATCCATGGGGGTAAGTGGGTCTGTATCTAATGAATCCATATATAAAATAACCATGATGGGGCTGTTTGGTATGATAGACTACAGAATATTTTAGGGAACAGGAGACCTTTGTAATTTCTTACCTTTGTAATTTTTTATGCCTCCACGTGAGTTCACTACAAAGGGGCCCACTGAGGCTGTGTCGCCCAGGGGCCTACTGAAACCTGGAGCTGACCTTGCTTACAGTGGACATAATACTTGTTTTTGGAATTACATGTTTTATCGAGAAGTGAATGCGTGATGTAACAAGAAAAGAAACCTCTTTGCAGCCAAAAATATACCTAAGTACTGTACAGGAAGAGATTGTCAACGGCAGTGTAACCTGAACCACAGGACAGTATTGTGTTACTACAGCTCAGTTTTTGTGGTGAAATATTGAGATTAAAAATCAGCTTTTTAACTGGAAAAATATCAAGGTTTTCACATACTGCAGTTTGGTAGTAAATAATTCAAAAATGATCAAATAAATCAAAATAAATATTTTTTTTAAAAGTTATTGAAACAAGTTTTACATTTTTAATGTGGACTTAATTCCCTGGCAAAATGTGTTTCGGTGCTTCAAAAGCTGCAATTCCTATATGTCCATCATCCCTGGATCCAGCCCCTTCTCCTTCTTATGTAAAACAGGGTGTTCTTAGTAGAAATAGTGGAAATAACATAAATTGCATCCAGTGTTTGTGACATCAGTGATGACATTCTGTACATTCAGAAACAACTTTTGCTAAGAGGAACATTGGGGGCAATGAATGGTACAAAGGTGGCAACATGACTCCCAGATTTAGACATGTTTAAAGCTAAAGAAATATTGCAAACTTGTTTCCTTTTACCAGAATAAATTATTTGTTTGATGTTTGTTTTTAAAGGAGCAACGAGGGGTCCGATGGAGGTACGTGGGACCCCATCAGACCTCTCGTTTTCGTGATCTGTGGGGGTCTCATCACTGCGACCCCCACCGATCAGCAACTTAGGCCCTATCCTGTGAATTTTGTCTTTTGTTCCCAGTTCCATTTGGATATGTCTTTGGTATGTCTGTTTCTGGATGGCAAAAAATTTCATGGCATTATCAGAGGTCGTAACATGAAGATGCTGGTAGAAAATTTAGTACCTAAGCCTCAAATGTAATGTATTATTTTTAGTACGGGTCATCAGGTGTGAAGGACTGGATTTGTACATTTTTGGCTAAAACGTCACCAAAAAAATTGACAAATTTTTCTTGTGCCAATGAAAACTATAGTTAATTTGTGAATAAATTTGTAACTTTTTGAAAAGTTGCACTTAATAAATCACCTACCACATCTGAATTTACATGATAAATCAAGAATTAGGTAAGCGAAGTAAAAAAAAGGGGAGTGAGTTGTCAAAGAGTCACAGATTTGGTGCAAATAGGCAGATTTTGAGTCATTTTGAAGATACATTCACCCTTTAAATTTTTTAAAGTGGTGATGTCCAAATGGACCTTTTCATGCTATAAATAGGAGATTTTATTGGCTGATATATTTACGACTATTTACCCTGAATGGTAGCGGCTTCTGTATTTTACGCGCTATCACTGGAGTATTTCATTAGGCGCATAGACACAGTCTTGTCTTTACAATAAAGAAACTGTCTTGTTTGATGTCAGCAAATAAAAAGACATATTACACTAAACATGACGTAACCTAAAAGAACAAGATTGTTCGGTAAGAACATAAAGTGCAATGGAGGGAAACGGAACAGGTAGAAACTGGATGGGATCTGCTCAATGTCTGACGCCGGTAAAGTCAAGACTGTATAGTCAGACAGTGAAGAAAACTTTCTCCTGCTCGATGAACAGTAACCAGATGCTACAATGGTTAATCCTGGAAGGAACGTTCTATGTATAGCTCTACAGAGCAAAGCAGTCAAGACGCGTTATTATACCTTCAGTCACAAAGTGGGTGCACAAAGGCAAAGTCTAAACTATGAGAAAAAGTGCACAAATAAAGTGATATAGAAAAAGTCAGGTTCTAATTCTAATTTACATGAACCTGTAATGAACATGTAATTGGTCTGAATGCTACGAGTAACTGACTATTGTTTTACTTTACGGTACTTTGTGTGACACAATGGGGAACATTTACTTACCCGTCCCGTCGCAATCCCCGAGGTGCGTTGTCTGCCGAGGATTCGGAGCTGCCCCAATTCACTAAGATTGTGCATCCAATTTCCTACATGTGTCGCTTCCCCGCTGAGGTCCGCCGGAGTTCACCTTCTTCTTCCCGGTGCATGTAAGTGTATGGCTTGCGTCACAATTTTGAATCTTAAGTCCAGCGCGTTGTCCAAATCCGTCGGATCGTCCGATGGCTCGATTTGTGTCGCTTGAAAGCTGGCGACGATGCGCCAAAATACAATGATGCGCTATACAATGATCATAATCAGTGGTGGCTATTTATTCTTTAAAATACCTCAGAATTTTGGCACAATTTACACCAAACACTTTTGTACTTGTTAGCACCATATTCAATGCTTAAAGGAAACTTGTCAGCAGATTTGACAACATTAAACTACCATCCCCCTCAGGGAGAATATGAAATGTCTTTAACCTTGTTTATGTTAAAACTCACCTGTTCACCTATAAAAAGAAATCTCCTTCAAAGTTAAGCGGGAATTAGCAGAGAAGAGTCATATTTTGCCTGAGATGAGTCAAATTTAGAGGCTGCAGGGAGGAGTCTCACTTCAGTTTCCCCTATCTTTGGTTCCATAGTACCTAGAAACATACTACTGGTATCATAAAGATAGGAATTTTATCTTTCAGATCACATCAGGCATGTGGTTCTGATAACTCTCATGGTATCATAGTATATAAGGCTCTGACCAAATGTTTCATTCCAAGTGAGCGGCTGTATACAGTATGTAGAGTAATACAACTTTGTTAGTGTACGCTGACATTTTTTTGTCTCACTGTTTAGGTTAGGTCTAGCAGTCTGGATAATCTAAGAGCTACTTAGGGAATGCTAAGACATTAATAACTAATGCTTCATCGAAGAATATTTACATCCTCAGCCACATTTCAACAAAAACAACACAAACAGATAAAACAAAGGGAATTATTTTAATTCCAAATAATCTCCTCTTAGATTTGTTACAAATAGTAGAAAGTTAATTTGACGTAGGGCCTTGATCAGGACAACAAATATGGGTAGGAACAATCTTTCCTCATCATTACCCTGTGTAAATATACCCCTGATCAACCAAAATATAAGGCAGCACATTGCCCTTTTATTGTTCTTCTAACAACAATGTAAGTGTACGGGAGAGGCTTGAATGAACGATCATCACGTCTTCTGATGTTTGCACTGAAACTAATCATAAAAATTATTGCCAATTAATTTTTATTATGTTGCCATTTTGGGCAGAATTTACATTTGCAAATGGAATCTACAGTTCTTTTACACAGACATATTTCTAGCCAATGCTGGACTGGCCCACCATAGAATCTGAGGATCCTCCGGTGGGCACCCAGTTCTATTAACACTGGATCTCAGAGGTATAGTAGAAGATAACCTTATTTGGAGGCTAGTAGGGTCTATTTCTTAGGGAAGGAAGAAGGGTTTTAATTTTATCTAGTGGGCACAAGGCACCCAGTCTGTCGATTCCCAGTACCAATTGACTTGCTACATTGAAACATGTCGATCAAGGGCTTTATAATTCATCACTCATCAATTTTAGGGTATGCTTGTGTGTCAGCTAATTGGGGGCATGAGAAAATGAGAAAGAACCTTTACACCTTGGACAGTAAAGAGGGGGTGCTGTAGAGTAATACTAAGGAGGCCCCCCATTATGATACCAAGTGTTGGCATCCAATGAGAAGATCAGAGATGTGTCCCATCTCTCTACGGGCCTCTCCTCTAGTCACCCATTACATTTTTCACATGTTACTGCTGTGTAAGCTCTCTGCACCGGAGGACTCAATACAAAATGTAAGAATTGTCTTCAGCTCAGGCAAACCTTAGGCTACAGTTTCAATGTCAAGTCGTATAATGTCAGACAAGACTCATACCGTAGACTGCAATAAATCCAAATTAAACCAACACCGCACCACTAGACAATTCCGGGAACAGGCCTGTAATATCCACTCACTCTCTCTTAAGGAGGGAGACTCTTTATCCAAGCACTAACAGACATTTCTTACATATTTGCCTAATTGGCCTTGAAGAATAATTAATGGTGTTGTGATTCATTGGAAATACATCATTATCACATCACCCAAGTTGGGTCAAAAAGCTAGAAGGTCATTGAACACAGAACAATTCATTTTCATTTGCCTGGTATCTGTAAATTGGGGGTCATTCGGTTCTACTAAATGTAACCTAATATTTTATTGTTTGGAATCCAAAGAAAAAATAATATAAACATGGAATTCTCTAAGCACTTTGATGCAGATTTGTTCCTTCTGTGGTCAAAATGTCATTTTACTGCTCATAATTTATTTTTTTTTACTTAATTTGAGCAGGTTCGTTTGGTGTGTATTCACACACAACAGTGACTTTACTTAATTACAGTAAATTGGATTTAAACAACTTGAAAAGCAGTTGTCTATGGGCACGATGTGATATTCATGTTGCAACTTATTATACTGCGTACATATCTATCTATCTATACAGGATATAACAAAAAGGTTGAGATGGTGGAATATCTAGTGCAATACACCAAAACCAACAAATATACCGTATATTCCGGCGTATAAGACGACCTGGTGTATAAGACAACCCCCCTACTTTCCTGTTTAAAATATAGAGTTTAAGATATATTCGCCGTATAAGACTACCCCTTTTCCAACGCATACAAAACACCGGTAAAAATTAAAAAAAAACAGATTTGAATTTAACATGGTCCTTTTTTTAATTTAAATTCTTATGACATGCAGGTATATACAGGTGGTCCCCTACTTAAGAACACTCGACTTACATACGACCCCTAGTTACAAACGGACCTCTGGATATTGGTAATTTATTGTACTTTAGTCCTAGGCTACAATGATCAGCTGATAACAGTTATCACAGGGTCTGTAATGAAGCTTAGTGTTAATATTGATTCTTATGACAACCCAACATTTTTAAATCCAATTGTCAAAGACCGAAAAAGTTCTGCTGGGGTTACAATGATAAAATATACAGTTCCGACTTACATACAAATTCAACTTAAGAAACAAACCTACAGACCCTATCTTGTATGTAACCGGGGAATGCCTGTAGCAGGAAAACTGTCGCAAAATAAGGATAACAACAACATTACATCGTCCTTTTACTGTAAATGTTACCATACTGTACCTTAAATTTTATTTATTAAATATTCCTGCCATGTACTCAGAAGCGAGAGGAAAAAAATCCCAAATGCAAGAAATGGTGAAAAAACGCATTTGCGCCATTTCTTGTGGGCTTGGATATACGTCTTTCACTGAGCGCCCCAAATGACATGCTATTTTATTTTTGGGTCAGTACGATTAAGGAGGATACCAAATTTGTATAGGTTTTATAATTCATACATTTACAAAAATAAAAACCTCCTGTACAAAATTATTTTTTTGATTTTGCCACTTCTGGCGCTAATAACTTTTTTATACTTGGTGTAGGAGCTGTGGGTGGTGTCATTTTTGAGAAATTTGATAATATTTCAATGTTATTATTTTAGGACTGTACGACCTTTGATCACTTTTATAGATTTTTTTATTTTCAAAATGGCAAAAAAGTGCCATTTCGAATTTGGGCGCTATTTCCGTTACGGGGTTAAACGCATTAAAAAACCGTTATCATATTTTGATAGATCGGGCATTTTCGGATGTCAATACCTGATGTGTTTATGATTTTTACTGTTTATTTATATTTATGTCAGTTTTAGGGAAAGGGGGGTGATTTGAAATTTTAGGTTTTTATTATAATTTTTTTTTTTAAACTTTTTTTTATTTTTATTTATACTATTTTTCAGACTCCCTAGTGTACTTTAACCCTAGGTTGTCTGATCGATCCTATCATATACTGCCATACTACAGTATGTTACAGCTATCAGCACATTGTAATGAAGGGGTTAAAACGAAATAGGCTCGGGTCTTCGGAAGACCTGAGGCTACCATGGAGACGGATCGCCGCCCCCGATGACGTCACGGGGAGCGGCGATCCCAGGTAAGATGGCGGCGCCCATGCGCCGCTATTTTTTGAGGCTGCCGGCAGCTTTGCCGGCAGCCATCGCTGTGAAAACACCCGCGATCGGTGCTAGCCCGTGAGCCCTCTCCATGCAGCACGACCCGACCGCCGTCGTGAATACACGGCGGGCGGTCGGGATTACCGTTGTATAAGACGACCCCAGAGAAGACAGAAGATTTTTCTGTTTTCAAAAGTCGTCTTATATGCCGGAATATACGGAATGTGTCAAATATTTTTTACAAATCTATCCAATGATACCAAACTTGGCCCCCTAGGGGTGGGAGGCAACTTTTAAATCTTATATGGAAACCCCTTTTTTATTGCAGATTCAGATTCCATTCCAGGTTCTAGTTATGATCCTCTGTCTTTTACAATTTTGGTGACAGATGGCAATGCAATCACCAAAAATTGAAAAGTGTGCAAAAACATTGAAAGGGGGGCATTTTGAAAAACACACACCACACCAGAAAAATCTGAAAATAGACGCATGCAATATTTTCTTTTACAGCTATACAATGTTACCAAATTCGAGCACTCAATGTAGAGCATTCAATATTTGAAAACTTTGTAAGCAACAACAAAAAAAATTCCCCATCTTCTGAGGGGAGGAGACTTAAAGGGGTTTTCCAATGAAGACAAGTTGAGCCCTATCCACGGGATAAGGCCTAACTTGATGATCAGTGGGGGGTCTCAGTGCTGAGACCCCCACAGATCGCGAAAACGAGGGGTCTGACTGACCCCTTGCTGCTCCTCAGACTAATGGAGTAGACGGCCACCATTCTACTACATTAATCTCTATGGAGCTGACGGAGATCGACGAGCGCTGTGACCCCCACTGATCAGCAAGTTAGGCCCTATCCCGTGTATATATACTGCATGTCCAAATGTGTGTAAAAGTGTATAAATGTGTGAAGAACTGTATGTGTATTTATATAAGAAAACAAATTTGTATATATATATATATACACACAGACAGTCCTCAGGTTACATACAAGATAGGGTCTGTAGGTTTGTTCATAATTTGAATTTGTATGTAAGTCAGAACTGTATTTTTTATAATTGTAACCCCAGCCAGAATTTTTTTGGTCTCTGTAACAATTGGATTTTAAAAATGTTGGATTGTCATAAGAACCAGGATTAACAATAAATCTTCATTACAGACACTTGTGATAACTGTTATAGCCGTTTATTGTAGCCTAGGACTAACCCTAAGTAAAGTATATTACCAATATCTAGAGGTCCGTTTGTAACTAGGGATCATCTGTAAGTCAGGTGTTTTTAACGAGCCTCTTCTAGTTACACCTCTGTGTATATTAAAATTGTTTTGATCCAATGTGTATTTCGCAAGATATTCTTCCCTCTTGACCTTTTTGTTACTATATATATATATATTTATTAAAGGTCCTAGGTCATGCCACTTACAGAAGGAAACTTGGTGCCATGGTTTATGTGTCGCTATACATACCAATTCCTGTTTAAGAGAATAACAAACAGCGTTGGAGTCTGACATAGGTTGTAGGAAAATGTGTCCGTAAGATAAGATAACATACAGAAGCCCAGTGTAATAGTAGATAAGGGGAGCGCAGGCCTTTACAGAAAGCAGTCAAGTATAACATATAAATGTAATGTTATATATGAAAAAGAATATGAAAAAAAATCACAATTTTTTTTGGGGGGGGGGATTAGTGCCAAAAATTGAGACTTTTTGTCACCAAAGTAACAGCTTTAAGGATTGATCTATTCTCCCAAATATGTAAAGTTTTTCCTAATTTGTATGGCATAGACGTAGAACATATTTATGTGTCTTTGTGAAATCGATTTTCCTTCATAGCCTATAATAATCCAGTCTGCTCATTAAATCTTTGCTCCTCTCCTCAGTGATGCAGAAATTGATTAATCATCCTGGTATTGTCCTGGATATTAATCATGATACCGGGAGGTCAGCGAGGACGCAGTACACACAATGTTACATGGCTTCAAACCTGCTGAAAACATAATGGGCCTGGCGCTGGTATTAACCTTTTAAACAAGACCATATTTCTACAGCATGGTTTCCTTAAAAATGTGTACCAAGGAAAGCCACAGCTAATTATACATTGTTTAGCATAGCTTAGTTAGTAAAATGTTAACGACCCATTATATTACACCTGAATTGATCCAAACAAAGGCAAAATATATAGATTATTTTTCCTTAATATGGTAAAAGTTTCTTCCCGACATCTAATGTCTGAACCCAATTTAGTATCCGTCCCCTTAATACAGATATCTTCTGGAATTTGGGCCAGAAAACTGTCTAAGACCACTTATATCAATGGTCTAAGATTTTAGAAATTTAGATCTTTAGTGTCCAGTACAACAAACTGAACACATCCGCTACAGCCTACTATAGGAATCTGATGAGGCAACATCACCATCGGCAAAGGCGCCAGCAGGGGTGAACCTGAACTTTCGGCTGCCTTAGGCGAACTTTAGGACGGCGCCTCCCCCAATCCCATCCAGTAGTGATATACCAGGTTATTTTTTTTAGTATGTTAGTTCTCCGTACAGTGTCCCGCACTTATTCTGACATCTTCTGTGAAGAAACACTATTTTTAAGATCTGCTTTGTAGCAGGTGACTGCTTCCCCCATCCTGCTGCAGATGGTGCTGCCTGAGGCAAGACGCTCAACTCGCCTCAAGGCTGGTGCAGTCCATTGCCAGTGGCAGGAGGAGCTGTATTGGACTCAAGCTGGAGGAAGGCTCACTGTGTTGAGCCAAAATCTTGCTCTTCAATATGGAATAAATCCACCACCACATTTTGATACTATTTTTGTTTGGTGTGTTGCTATTTTCTACTATTTTTTTTGATAGATAGATCTGGAGTCATATCTATTGTGGCTGTTTTTGGCTAATTTCCTAAATCTACTTACAATTTGTGTAATTGGCCTTAAATCTTATCAGGGATATTTACACACAGGATTAAACACCCTAAGGTGCCAAACATGTAATTCAATTCACTGAGCACTCAAAAAAAGCTTTGTTTCTTAGCCGCCGCGGCTTTTATGTCATCAAACCGTTTAGTTTACATTTCGGATGAGATCAGTTATAACTTAGACTGAGTTAAAGTTTTAGTTTTGTGGTCTTGGGTAAACGCGAGCTCCCTGAGGGTGTATTAGCTTCACTAAAACATTTCTCACGGTCAGATGTCCTTAAGGTCTTTTGCCTTTGAACCGCACTGTGAGAAATCCAGCGTTTTATACTTGTCGTCTTGGGGTGTTTTATATTGTGTACTCTGCAACACAAACTGGGGATCACTACGTCCATTTTCTTGCGCAATTATCAAGTGGCTTCAAAGGCAATAAATCACAAAATGTTACTTGAATGAGACCTGAGTACAACACATGCCTGCATTTAGAACTAAATGGAAAATCTTATCATGATCAGAATTACACTTTTTAACACTGTCTATAACATGTACATTCAGTAAACTGTGTTTTTATAACTGATTACCATTGGACATTGGTGAGAGGGTGGGTGTTAGGGGGGCGCAAACGGGGCATTTGTCCTGGGCCCCTTGTCCTAAAGGGGCCCCTTGTATGTGGACTTATATGGGCAGGGGAGATATTGCTCCTTTAATACCCCTTGGTTGAATGCCTGGGTGAAGAGGCTCATTATCTTTCTGTCTTATTATCCATCTCCTATAATTTGTCTATTTACTATATGTATATCTCTCTATTTAACCATCTATCTATCTTTATGGTCATCATTTTATCTATCTACATATCTTTTATTACCTATCTATCTCCAATCTATTATCTACACATCTATCAATCCATCTTCTATCTCTCTTCTACTGTATCTATCTCTCTCATATCTATCTTCTATCATCTATTTATGCATCTATAATCTATCATCTTTCATATTTATCTTCTATCATCCATCTACCTATCATCTGTCTATCTCCTATAAAATTCTCCTACATTCCCATATTACAGATTGTAGTTTACAAACATAACTATGGTAAGGCAAAGTGTTATTATTGTGCAGGGCTAAAGGAGACTCAAACTGACTGTGACAGCTCATAAAATAGTTTTATTTTATTTCTCTTAACCTCTACCCTGATTGGTGACAATTCTGAAATAAAATCTAGGACTACAACTAGACTTAATAAATATTAGATTGTTATGTGCAATAAAAAAAAACAACTCACCAACCATAATAAACATAATAATCTCCGGCTAAACCCAACCAACATCAATCTGTGTGGCAAGGTCACCACCCACAACAGTAACAGGAGATATTTACCTACATAAAAATAACATATTCAGTTGAAAAAAAAAAGCAAAACTGTGCAGAATCTGCTGCTGCCAACTTTCCCACTGGAAACCTGTAAAAACAGTGTGGCATGACATCTGCGGATGGAGTATAAAACTGTCTGGGCTTCATTAGAAATTTTTAAAATTCTTATTTTGGTAAAAACAAAATTCTGAGCGAATACAGTAATTTTGGCCTGTACTGATTGGTAGTTTGGTGTACTTGGCAGAATGCTGCCAGCCATGACCAAGGTTAGGGCTAAGCAGGGACTAATGATGCACAACCTGTGCCGGAGCCCAGTTTATATGGCTGTACTTCTGACCTTGTGAGTGGTGAGACAATATTGTGCAAAATGAATATTTGGTTTTTCAAGAATCTGAAAGCCTCTTGAGCTGGGGGGCGGGGGGTGGGAGAAAAAGAAAGCATCCTCACCCTGCCCTGTGCTACCCTGCTCCGGTATTTATGTCTTTCGTCCTAACTATAAGTTCAGAGGGCCTACTAAGGCCAATTAGTTGCCTCCTGGCACTATGGGACGTCCCTTAAGTTTACCATGGCAAGTCACTTCCTTTGTTGTACCCTGGACTGAGAAGGTCACTCATTGGATGAAGAGAACTTTTGCCTGGTGCAGGTCCGAAAATCAGAAGACCCAGAACGGAGTGAGAATAGGCTTAAGTGTGCTTAAAGGGGTATATCTCGACATTCACATCTAATTTAATTCATCTACTATTACATACATACCGTACATTTCTTCAATTAGATGTCATTACAAAAATGTACCTGTGTGACTATAATTTCCTATATAGCCATGTTGTTAATTAGAAATCAGATAGTCATCCTTGGATATGACCAACCCTTCACATTCTGGCAGCGGTGACATGCGCTATTGAGTCCTGCCTGACCACCAGAATTCAACGTTCATTACCACAGGATGGCTGCGGGACATGTAGTAACACCTGTCCATTTCATATGCAAAAATATTTCTTCCATTGTGCAATCCCTCCAGCAGCAGCGGTCGTATCCAAAGACAACAATCTAATTTCTAAGGGACAATGTGACAACATTTATGGGAAAGTATCGTCACACAGGTACCACCAATTGAATAACAAGCGATTAATTAAATTAAATGTCGATGCCCAGATGAGAATACCCCTTTAACTGTTTTTTCCAACCCAAACCCTCCTAAAAATCCTAAATACCCTTTAAGTAAAAAACAATCAAAAGTCCAGAATCATCCGGCACCTATTCATCTAGAAAATGGATGACTTTTCACTTTTTTAAAATCAAAAACTCACAGCAAATGTTAACGTGTGATTGCAAAATAATCCAAAACATTAAAAACGGCACAGGAGAAGATCTAATATTCTGGGAAATTCTGGAGACATGTTGTATTTATAGCTGAGAGGAACACTTCCGAAGAACAAAATTTAGACTAAGCAGGATTTGCTTCTAACTTTTTATGTGAAACATATAATATGGAAAAATCTATCCCTGCGTAATCCAGATTACCAGAATTTTGCTCTATAGGCAATAACACTTACATTACTTAGTGGTTTGTTTTTCTGGAAGATTGAATGTGCTGAGCAAATACTGAATTATTTGGCATAAAATGTTTCTCCATAAGCAGCAGATCACTGACTCATGTACGATTCACTCATAGGTTACTCTGCATTTCCTACACCTGGTAATACAGGGATTGAAGGATGGGTTTGTTATATATAATGGCAAATATAAAATGTGATTTATTTATGGAGAACACTATAAAACTGATATTTTACAGAATTCTTCTTTAATATTCTAATTGGTTAAATAGAAGTCATAGCAGTGGTAGAACCACCCACTGGACCCACTAAATCCATAAAATTCCATTCCCACACAATTATGTATGAACCTGCTCAGCTCCTCCTGCTCTATAGCATTCTGCCTGCAGATAATAATCTTTATTTCTATAATGCCATCATATTCCGTAGCGCTTTACAAATCCTAGAAGACTATGTACAATCTTCTCAGCTCCTCCTGCTCTATAACATGCTGCCTGCAGATAGAACACTATAGGGCACATTTACTTACCCGGTCACTGAAGTTCACAGAAAGGGCATTGTCCGAAGATTTACTAAGATCGTGCGCCATAAATCATGAATGTGTCACTTCCCCGCTCAGGTCCAACAAAGTTCACCATCTTTCATGTGCTGCATCTTAGGGCTTGGGCTTGCAACACAATTTGAAAGGTAAATCCCGCGCTCAATCCGAATCAGTCGGACCCTCTGACGGCACATCCCTTATTCGTGTCGCATGGAAGCCGCGCAGCGGCGCCACAAAAGTATCACATGCACCACAATCCCAGCGCACATACTTCTTAAATGCATGTCCGTGCCGTTTTAGCTTCAAAAAAGGTGCACAGTCCGGCAAAAGTGTGCGCGACCCTTAGTAAATGAGCCCATATTTACAATCTGCTCAGCTCCTCCTGCTCCATAACAAGCTGCCTGCAGATAGGACACTATATAGAATCTGCTCAGCTCCTCCTGCTCTATAACAAGCTGCCTGCAGATAGGACACTATATACAATCTGCTCAAATTATTCTTCTATATAACATGCTGACTGCAGATAAGACACAATGAACATTCTGCTCAGCTTCTTCTGCTCTATAATATGCCAGCGACAGATCAGACTACAGACTATAACAGCCTCCCTTTAATTTTTTAAACTAATTTCTATGATTTTTCCAGTGAACAAAAGAAAGCTATGTGTGTATTGATACTAAGGTTACATGATATAATGCTACTCAACTCCCTGCAATAGATCCAAAGTCAGGGTTACAATTCTGTGTTGTATAACTCCGTTCTAACTTGTCTGTACACATCATTTTCTTGTGTTGTCTCAACCCTATTTTTCTTATTTATTATGTAGAAGCCTGATATCCTCTTGTTGCACATACCACAGCTACCTACCATGCCCTAGGTTTACACAGCATACTTGAGATATTACTCAGCGTTGCCTGAGGAACATGCCATTGTTTTCTCAAAATTTTAAGATGATTGAAATTACATTGTCACTCGGAAGGAAATCATCCGTGGAGCTCGGAATATACCAAGCGTCTTCCTGAAGATGCAAAAGCAATTTCATCATAGACTATACAAATGGTTTGTAGTATCAAACAACTCTGGTAAAATGTCCCTTTTAACAGGTTTTTATATATTAAATTGTGCAAATGTACCTATCCGGCCTCAGGGGTCTGCAGGGAACCATGGGTGATCTGACGTCGTTAGTTAATGATATAGTACAGGGGTGTCAAACTCATTTTTACTAGGGGCTACATCAGCCTCATGGTTGCCTTCAAAGGGCCGAATATTATTTTAGTACTGTATAAATGTATTACCATTATAATTGTCAGTGCTCCACAGTAGCTATTAGTCACAGTGCCTCCACAGTAGCCAATTGTCAAAGATTCCCCATAGTAGTCAATTGTCACAGTGCCCCACAGTAGCTATTAGTCACAGTGCCTCCACAGTAGCCAATTGTCAAAGATTCTTCATAGTAGTCAATTGTCACAGTGCCCCACAGTAGCTATTAGTCACAGTGCCTCCACAGTAGCCAATTGTCAAAGATTCCCCATAGTAGTCAATTGTCACAGTGCCCCACAGTAGCTATTAGTCACAGTGCCTCCACAGTAGCCAATTGTCAAAGATTCCCCATAGTCAATTGTCACAGTTCCCCACAGTAGCCCATAGTTACAGTGCCCCCACAGTATCCAATCGACATAGTGACCACCGTTCATGATAAGAAGCTGATTGGTGAGAACCCGACTAGGTCCCCCCTCACTGATCACTGACATGGACCCCCACTGATGCAGAGAACAGGGCTCCCAATCTCACTAAATGACAGAGAAAGTTGCAAGTCAAGCATACATCCTGTTGCTCTGTTCAATACTACGATAGTGTCTAAAATTGCCAAGCACAGCGCTCAGTTATCTACAACACTCTCAATCATTGTCTATGTGAATATTGGAAATACATGAGTTCTGTACTCAGCAATATCCCCTATTGAATGGAGTGTCAGGACAAACATGTGTCCACCCTGCATGACAAACACCACCCATCAGTGAGAATAGTACCCCTGTTCTCCAGCTTGCTGGAGGATCAGTCTCATTATCAGTGGGGGTCCTAGCAGTCGGACCCTAACTGATCAGCTTGTTATCCCCTATCCTGTTGATAGAGAATAACATGTACACTTGGTACAACCCCTTTAACAAGGGATTAAGTTACATTCTGTCTTAATTTAAATACAGCATTTTGCTCCATCCTGGTTGAGTTTTGTTTATCTCTTTAATAGATTGGATATAAGACAGTAAAAAAAAGTTGTGTGAAAACATATTATCCGCACTTACAGATAACACAGTTTCCATAGAGATCAATAGGCTTCTTTGTTCCGATCAAGATCCTAACGACAGGACAAAAACCTTAATTACGTTTCAAGTGGTTAGGAACATAACCCTCAGGTTTGTCATATATGTCAGCGTGATTCTGACCTTACAGTATATATATATATCCGACCCGGTCGTCAAGGGATTTCTAGAAAATAATCCTCCAGTTTCTGGAAGGTTTAAATGTCATAACGGAAATTGAGTAATTCCGGACCAATTATGGATATAAAAGTGATACTGTACAATGTGAAATATCACAGATGACAGTAACACTATATCTCCAGAGACGATAATTCAGACCCTATTGAAATGTAGGTTTATTTAAAGACGATTTCTAATAAAAGACATTTTCTGACGTTGGGAAATCAGAGAACAGGTGTTGACGTCAATTTTCATTTTGCTGATAATATTACACGTGTTGTGCCTTTTGATAGATATTAGAGAAACCTCACTTATAGAACTGTTATTATAATAACACATGATACCAAATAACACAGAATAGGGGATGAGGCTCTGATTTCTGGGGGTCCCCTGCAAGAGCATCCTAAAATCAAAGGAACTCAAGTCCCCAAGCGACCAACGTGAATGGTGGGACGTGTGACCTCTTTTTCATTCCTTTCTATATGACTCTTAAATTTGTGATAACTGGCAGTCCCACAGTTATAAAAAGTGCAGTGGTCATATATGTGTACAACCATTCCATATGCATTGGGTACTTAGGGATCATTGATCTGTGCACCCCAAATTCAAACCTCTAGATATAAGACACATTCAGTAAATGCCACTTATATGACAACCCCTTAAATGCATTATGAAGATAAAGCAGATTTCCAGGAATTTACATTGATAACCTATATTAATAGATTTCTAATCATCAATACAATCTGATACAGATGTTGGTGAAAAAAAGACTTTCTAAACTAAATATCTATCTATGCCTGTACCAACTTTTGCCAATGAGATCTAGGATTAGTTACTTTATAATATCAGTGCACCCCTTTAAGTCAAAATAATATCACCTCATCTACACAAACCAAGACGTAAATCTATGTCCTTAAGATACTTCCACTTACAAGTCCCTGTCTGCTTAGGATGGGTTCACATCACATCTTTAGTATACGATCAGCGTATTCGTCATGAAGACTCATGACGTATACGCTTCATTCACATATACTGACAAATGGAGATGCTTCCATCTGCACACTATACATTGTTACTGTGGAAAACACAGGATAGAAAAGCCCTGCAACTATTTTTTCCATCTCTCTTCCTCTTGTTGGGCGACATATACGCTCAGCGGAAGCCATGTGAGTGAATGGGGTACGGATGCAACGTTATTGCATCCATCCCTCGGCCTCCGCTGAGTGTACACTCTCAGTGATGTCACAGTTAATATAAGGATGGTGGCGGCACTGGGTAAACACCCTGAACATTGTTAGTGGCCAATCTTTGGCTGCCGCCCATGATCACTCCTCCTCCCACTTTTACTGTGGGGGGGGGGGGGGAGGCATTGCAGAGGTTCATTCACACAACAATAAATGACACTTATTTGCTGTGGATTACAAAGCTGCGTAGGAGACGTAGTTCCACTATGGATTTTTTCCCGCTTTGTGTGTGTGAGATATCCATCAATCACATACCTTACAATGATGACATTATGGATTTGCCACTCTACATATATGCTGCATGTACAGATACCCTCAGTATTTCAGGCATGTTGTGCACAAAGCGCCGGTCTTAACACATCCGCCCCATTATATATTGCGCACTCATTCGTTTATTTGTGTTAATAAATATTTTATAATCTTCCAATAAGCTTAAGGCACACAGTGAAATCTTTTTGTAAACCTATTTCTTTCCATGTGCTGAACCATTAACGACTAATAAGGATCATTTGTCCAAACCACTATTTAATATGCAGGCAATTAATGTCCCATCTCCCAGTGCCGGACCTGCAGTATCGATCAGTCTGTTCTCCGTGGGTTTCTTCATTACACACTGTGGTTATTAAACAGATCCTACAAATAACACAATAAACTATGCAAAGACGCCAGGTCTGCTGAGCTGTATGATTATTGGGTTATGTTACTACTGTATATTTGGTTAACAGTTCAATAGACTGGAGCGTAAGCCCAAATTTTTACTATCCAATCTAAATCCACCACAATGAAATAATAAAACATATACGGTAAGTAAACAAAATTTCATCTGAAAACTGATTAAAAAGTTTCTGCACTAGGCTTATTGGAGATTGTAGGTTTCCCCCAGAAATTATTTTACAGGTTGCTTATGTATGTTACAATTTTATGGAATGGTTTGGAGTTATAGGGGTTGCACATACTGTAAAAATACTAAATACGACACAAGGAGAACATAGATGGGGTCTTGTGAGGGGCAAAGATTACAAGAGGTATCAGGAGATTAGATCATAGATCTACTATAAAAATCCAGCATGATAAACCTGGAGCCCCTGGGCGACAGATCCTCAGGAGCCCCTGGGCAACAGATCCTCAGTGGGCCCCTTTGCAATAAACTCAGGTGGTGGAGTTGAAAATTCAGAAACTAAAACAGTAACCTGTTCCCTAAAATATTCCGTAGTCCCCTCATAGGCTGATGGGGACTGAGATTGGGCCATGTGGGCCCCTCAAGCAGCTCTGGGCCCTGGCGCTTGCCCAGGTATGTCGGTGCTGGCATCGGCCCTGCACTTACTGATAGATCCAGTGGTAATGTTCTTATATTTCTTATCAATGGATTCCTTCATTATAACATTAACTTTTAAAATTATGCTAATGATTCTGAAGCGCTCTGGGGTGTTATCAGAGCCCTACGTGCTACAGATTCACAGGCTGCTACACTGTGTAAGGAGCACTTCCCCCCTCCCAAAGTGTGTTGAAACTTACTGTGCTGTCCTGAGATTAAAGGGATGGGGAAGGTGCTGTGCAGGTAGAGGCAGGGAGACAGTGAAACAACCTATGAAGCCAGAGCACAGAGGAGCTCTGGTAAACCCACTATAGCCATGCAGGTTCATAAGCATAATGTTAAAAGTTGATTTTAGAAGGAAGGAGGCCACAGTCATAGATCCTATATCTAGGAGTAAGTGTCCATGCTTGATTTTGATGGTAGATTTCCTTTAAGGAGGAGACAGGTTCTACTCAGCCATGTAGTGGGTAACCATGACAGATGAATGATGCAGAGGAGTAGCAATAGGAGAAGTAGAGTAATTGGGCAGCTAAGTGGTGAGCGGACTGGATGCGAGAGGCCAGTAAGAGGAATGTGGTAGTAGCCGATGTGGGAGATGACGAGATCACAAACTAACATTTTTGTAGACTCAAAGTTGAGGAATGTTTTTGAGCTGGAAGTAGCAGGAAGTGGAAAGGGCTTTGAAAATATTAAGTTTAAAACACATTGCAGGATTAAAGGTTACCCCGAGGCAGTTGATTTGTGTGACTGAAGAACATAAGGAGCTCTTAACTATGAAAGAAAAGTTCTGGTTTGGTGGCTTAAATGAGATTTACGGGTTTTAGAATGTGAGAGAAAATAAGGAACTGAAACCAAGTTTATTCGAAAACTGCAGAACTTTTCAATTACTTAGTAATTGTTAACCTTTGTTAAAACATTTAAGTTAATAGTTGAATCTTATTAAAAACGTGACCATCAATATCTAGTCTTGGACAAAGCCTTGATAACCAACTGGTTATAAACTAATATATATTATATGAGTTAAATATAAAGATATAATGGGGCAGATTTACTTACCCGGTCCTGTCGTTAAACCCGTGGTGCGTTGTCCGATAAGGATTCGGGTCTGCCGCGATTCACTAACACTGTGCACCCAAGTTCCTGCATCCGTCGCTTCTGCGCCAAGGTCCACCAGCGGCACAATAGGAAATGTTAAATCCTGCACGTTGTCGGACGGCCCGCCCCCAGATTTCTGTCGCGTGCAAGCCGGCGCCGATGTGCGAAAATCCCAAGGCAACTCGGTGCAAAAGGGAAATGGTTGGGAAACCCGATGAAAATGCGTCCGACGGACCCTTAGTAAATGAGCCCCAGTATGCAGTTACTATAGATAATAATATGGAGCATATCGGGGCTTTCCACCCTTGGGTTACACACAGATTGGTCTCACATGTTATAACGTTCCCTTCTCTTACTTTGATTATACCAGTGGATCACCAAAAGATAAAATCTTATCTACTATGACACCACAGCAGACATGCAAGCCGAATGCCTCAAGACAGAAATAACGTAGAAATCCCCTTAGAAAGTAATGTGGTGCCAGTTAAGTCGATTTACCTATCATGACTCCATATTAAGCTGGCCACTGAGAATATAATCAGATAGCGTGGATGATAACATTACAACCTGCCCTTCCCTTACAGTATCACGGCTCAATCAGCTCAGTATACCAGAGATACTTACAAATACGTGGATATACATTACTGCCTAGTTTTATGGTTTCTGCCAGGCACCGCATGAGCCATCATCTGATAAGAAGGCAGTAATGTCATTACATTGCATATAATGTCACATAAACTCAGCGATAATCATAACCACTTTGGGGCATGGACCTTCCATCTGTTAAACCATAATCACAACTTATTGAACATCTGGGATCCAAAGCATATAAGAGTGCAGCCGTATTGGTAATTCCTTTAAAAAAGTGATTGTATTAGGATCATTCCTAACACACCATCCCCCGGGAAGATCCCTACACTACTAAATACAAGCTCCTGTTTAATATGCGTGTTTGTAGTCTACATATAGATTTCATATAAAAGCATGGAGACCGGCTGCATAGGAGCTGCAAACATTATCTGACGATCTTGAGATAAACCGACGGCCAATCCGACGGATTCAGAAAACACGCAGGATTTAACAAATCAATTTGTGCTGCATCCAATGCACTCACATACACCTGGAGGAAGATGGTGAACTCCGGCAGAACTGATCAGGGAAGCAACACATGCAGGAAATCGGGAGCATGATCTTCATGAATCGCAGCAGATGGGCATTCTGGCGTACAACACACCTCAGGGATCGCGCAGGGACCAGGTAGGTTAATGTGCCCCAATATACGGAGCTTCCTGAACTGTCCAGACAGGACCAATCAATCTATGCTGGATGACTCATACACAGCATCTGGGCGATGGTGCAGCAATTGAATACTTCTGCCTGTCAGGGACAACATAGTGATGACTATTCTCGGCTTATGCTGGGCGGGACAAGGCTGAAGAAGTGCATAATTAGGGTAACAGGAGAGCACTGGGGCAGCCACAGGAGCGACAGAGCCTCGTTATCATAATTTTAAGAATTTTTTCACCAAAACCACTTGACTCAGGGATTAAACAAGATATGTTTCTGCACCAGTGTAGCTACAGCTTTCTCAAGGTATGTTTGATTCATAATGCATGAAAGCAAATGGTAGATTTTCTCTCAAGAGAACCTGTCACCTGCAACCCCACACACAAACCATGCACTGCACTTTTTAGATGTCTTTATACATGTTCTACTCATATTCTTATGAAAGAGACTTGTATTGATGTCCTCTGTTCCAGTCATGGAGGTGGGGAGCTGCAGTATACAGTGGTGCCACCTTGCCTCCTCACTGACACTGCTCACCAAGCTGGAGAGACTTCTACCACCAGTATCAGGGAATGGAAACCACGCACACTTACATGCAGGTGTCTGGCAGGTCCGCTCTTCCTTTAGCTTCTAATGCCTTTGCCTTAAGGATTCCTGGCTCAATCAACAGTTATGGAGCCCGTAGCCCTTCAGACTTATTTGTATAATTTTTAAGAAATTTTTTTTGTAATAAGAGGCTAAAAGAACTTCAGATCCTGCCAGAGAGAGCACACACCAGCATGTAAGTGTGTTGGGTTTACAATCCTTGATCCTAGATGTCCTTTAACATAATTTCTCATCTTTACTAGCTCTGATAGATATGAAGGTGCACAGCATGACACAAGTCCCCCCTCTTATTATGTACAAGGTCACGAAAAAACCTGATAACGTGTGACAAGACTATAGATACAAAGGACTGACAAGCCGCACAATCAATCACCCTCCACTGCAATCTCCTGAGAATCTACCCCAATTAGTGGCAGATGCTCCGCTTCCACACACCTCAAAGCTGCAACAGATCTGTAACATTTCAATAAGAGCTGTAAAACTGGAATTTTCAGGAACATTTAAAAATAAAAATAGAATTGTACTCTAGCCATCAATAGCGATGCCTGTAACTAATATCCAGCAACTGTAGCTGTAAAAAATCAATGGGATTATTGTTCTTTATTTGTTGTCCAGACAACAGGACTTTTTATTTCTAGGTGTGAGATCCCACAAGAGGGATAACATGGCGCAATGAGCAGCACTCACCACTCACAGTGTACATTTCACAACCGCTGATTCATACAAGTAGCTCGGCTTGCGTGAAAGAATATTTCATAATAAATTACAGTACTGGCTTCAATGAATGTTACATCTAAAGCCAAGGCTTATTCATCTGCACCAATGTATCAGGGAACTTCCTGGGGCGCTTCCATTCAACTAACCCTATATATTTAGTGGGAGTTTTCTAATAACAGTATACACTAATAGCAATGAGATACAGAAAGATAACCAAATGTAAAATTCAAGAACTCATTGTAAAACTAAAGAAAATTCTTCTTCCAGAGGCCAATAAAAGGATCAAATGCACCATTCTGGAACAACAGGCGATCCCCTTCTTAAAGGACATCTACTACCAGGATGAAGGATAGTAAACCAAGCACACTGACATACTGGTGTGTGCCCCCTCTGTCAGAATCTGCTCTTCTTTTTTAAGACAAACAAGGATTTAAAAAATTTTTTTCTTAAAAACAAGGGCATAAGAAGCTTAAAGGAGAGCAGATTCTGCCAGAGGGGGCACACACCAGTATGTCAGTGTGCTTGGTTTACAATCCTTGATCTGGTGATAGATGTCCTTTAAGAACACCCAACTTATAGACAACCCATAGTTAGAAACTGACCTCTAGATGTTGGTAATTTACTGTACTTTAGCCCTAGGTTACAAAGATCAACTATAAGAATTATCAAAGGTGTCTGCAATTACTCTTTATCCTCAATCCTGGTTCTTATGACAACCCAACTTTTTTAAACCCAATTGTCACAGAGGCCAAAAAAGTTTTGTCTGGGGTTACAATGATAAAATATACAGTTCCTACTTACATACAAATTCAACTTAAGAACAAACCTAAGGAACCTATCTTGTACGTAACCCAGGGGCTGCCTGTACTACTACTTGTTACTGACGCCTATATGGTGTCTCATTACCCTGCAGGAAACACTTGGGTAATATTTTATGTTGTTTCTCAGGACTAATTCTCTATTAGGTTCAGGCCACGTACAACATAAAGACAAATCGCTCCACCTACCTGGAGACTAACCTGACACATGTTGTAGTGTACGGGATATCCATTGCTGTTATATGGTATGACAGCTCAACCCTATGCAATAACAGAGCCCATCCATGATGTTTAGTACAGACCCTCTTTTATATCTGGGACAGCCCCTCTAGAAGATCCTCTGGTGATCCTTATCTCACGAAATAGAAGGGGACCAGAGAACGACAACCAGGCTACTAGGGTGTATGGTGGAGGTTGGGCCTTTAGAGTCATTTTATCTGCCAGACCTTTACACAATCATGTAATCTGTTACATAAAGATATCTTCTACCAGTGTAATGTTCATTAGAGCATCCAGATATCCCTCTAACATCTGCCATTTCATGGGTTGTTTCAGATTCTCTCTTTCACATCATGAATAGCAGACATTATCTCACTATACGTGACACATGTTAGCCCCAATTGTCCAAACCAATTCAGAAATTGGATGATACTGTAGCCATCCCAGGGTCAACATCTACAAAGATTATGGATGTTCTCTACGTGTTTGCTCTGGGTCTTCCGGTTTCCTCCCACACTCCAAAACATACTGGTAGGTTGATCAGATTGTGAGCCCCATTGGGGAGAGGGACTGATTTGGCAAATTCTGTACAGCGCTGCGTAATCTGTGTGTGCTATATAAATAAAGGAATTATTATTATCAGCCATAAGCTACTGCCTAGAGTTTATGGTTGTCATTCTACATTATATCATTATGCCAAGCAATACCTTAGGGATGGGCAGTCTGACATCTCGATACAGGGATGGACCTCTTTAAAACATCTTTTTGTACCAGCTGGCATCTGGAGCGGATTATTTTCTTTGGAAGTAAAGGCTCTATAATTAAGTTAAGCTTTTGTCAGTAAATTAACTACTAGACTGGACTCCTGTTACTTTGCACATCCTGAAATGCGTGTTACATAACTAACCGGAGTGCAGATAGTCATCTGGCACAGAGCAGACCAGGGCTTGACATTTACACATAGGAAATGCTCATCCTCTATTGAATTTATGAGCAGGGTCTTTCCAGCTGTACAACACATACATTAAAAATGCATATGGTACAATGATGGCAAATAAACAAAAGCACGCAATGGGGTGTATTACAGGGAGTGCTGCTGGGAGCATGGGAATCACTTGTATAACTCTCCACATATTTAAACAGATTTTCCCACAAACAAAAGTTAGGCCCTATCCATGGGCCTAACATGCTGATCATGCAGATTGTGAAAACGAGAGGTCCGTCGTACCCCTCGTTGCTCCGTCAGAGTAATGGAGCAGACAGCCGCGCATGACCATTCTGCTCCCTTGACCATAATCTTTATGGGGATGACGGAAATTGCCAAGACTAAGACCCCCACTGATCAGCAACTTAGGCCCTATTCCGCAACTGATCAGCCTAACTTTGTTTGTGGAAAAAACCTTTTAAGCACCAAAGTCCACATAATATTTAACTATTTTTTTAGGTGGGACTAAAATACAAATGTGCTCTCTATTTAAGTTTCAGGCAAAGTATGAAAAGAAAAAACATGTACCCGATAACTTTATAATACTATGTTAAAAGACTAAATTGCAAAATCACACAATATCACTGACGTGTATTTTCTCTCCTGCAATTATCACAAAATCCTGTTACTACTCCTCCCTCCTACAATATAATAATGGTGCACTAAGTTTGAATTAAGTCTGACACCTGTTCCCCAATAATCTGAGCCAAGTATAAGCTGGAGATAGTCCTTACTATCATTTTCCACAGAAGAAACTTGAGATGTATCAGCTGGGCATCACAGAAGCACAATGAGTCTGGTGTATTCATAAGCTTCTTAGTCAATAGTAGTAGCTCCAGATTACTCACTTACCCCCAAGTCTCTTCTCAAACCTTGGGAGTGGCATCATCGTAATATATATATATATATATGAATAACCTTTCCAGAAGACCATCCTTTTTAGACCTCTTTTCAGTGCAATTTTGGTTGCCTCATAGTGGTTGATTTCACTAGTTGACAAGAATAGGGGTCCAACCAATCACAGGAACAGGGATCATTGGTAGAGACACAACCAACACTCCTCCACTCCCCTAGTGCTCAGCCTAGTAGCCTGGGGACCAAGCCTTCTAGGGTGCCGATGGCCATCCAAAACACCAACCAAATGTTATACTGAGAAGGACCTTCACTCATGAAATCCTATTATATCTGTTTATGCTCTCGATACAGATGTACAGAAGAGCCATTTCAGGACCTTTCAAGGTCTTCCAAAGGTCCTGAAAACACAGATTGAAGGAGGCAGAAGGGACACATCCTCCACACCCCAAGAAGCTTGATTCTAGTACCATATGGAGGAAATTCCAGACGTGTAGGGGCTGTAATATTCATATGGCCCAGGGCCCATGGCAGTCCTACTCTGCCTTTGCTAGTACTTTCTCTATGCCAGCGACATGAACAGTTCGGTTTCTGCAAACAACTGTTGTATGGATAATTGTTTGCGGCCCAAATGTCATTGGTGGTGAGCGCCGCCCATGTGCTGATGACAATAGAAAATAACTGCCCAAGCCGCAAACTGAGGCAGGAATAGGACCTGCTCTATCATCTGCAGGTGATTTGGACAAGTACATGGTTGCGGTGAAGCTCAGCTATAAGAAGGATAAAATACAATATAATGTGGCCAAGTGGAAGCCGTTAAAAAAGGGAAGTGTGCAGGAGGGCTTTGCCAAAATCACATTTGTTACAACTCAACCAGCCATAGAAATCTCCAAAAACACAAATAGAAAATCACAAGAGACGACGCATTCTATTATATTTGCAAGAACAAACTGTTGTTGATTGGTAGTAATTACCAAAAAAAAACACCTGCTATGATTTCCCTTGTATAATAAAAAGATATGGAGATAAACCGGTAACCACAATAAAACCACACTGCAAATATGTGTATGTAGTAATAAACACAATGAACTGACTCATATTAAACAATGGGAATGTACTAGTGACATCTGGGTGCACGGCCAAAGACAGGCTGAGATTTTCTTGTTGTGATTGACGTATCATAAAAGCATTTCTCAGGAAATAAAATATGACTACAACCAGCACTCAAGCTACAGAGCAGGACCATGGGATATGTGTTATACTACATGTTGCCAGACAAATGTAAATTTGTAACATGCTAGATACCAATTGTAATAAAGGAAGTAACACAGCAATATGTAACAGACCCATAAAAATCATAATGGGTCTGAATGACTGTAGACGGTCAATAATTTTTGAAAAGAAATTGCGTAAATGACTAGTACAAGTAAAACTTTTCATTTTCTCTCTAAAACATAGCCCTAAATCAAATTGTACAAATTATCTCACCATTTATCTGTATCGAGAGTGTTTGTACCTCAGTTTCCACCCGTAAGTGTGTAGAAACTTATAGCCTAGGCTTGTTCCACTAAAGATTCTGGGTAAGGAATATTCAAATAAGTTTTCCAAGTGAGATCTTTTAGAAGGAAGCTCTCTAAAAGGCACAAGAAGACTTGAGATTGAAGAAAAACACTCCCACCTGCGGACAGACACTGTTTCTGAGTTTTGCTCCTCGTCAGTAAAGAGTTTGGTAAGGTAAGAGGCCATGGACACAGCCAGGAAGAGGAATGAGTCTCCTTGAGGAGACCCCTTTATAAACTATCATCTCTCCAATTAGCTACTCAAAGATAACAGCAATACAAGTCATGTTAAGTGTTATTCCTCAAGTACACACAAAGTACAGGTATTCAAAAAGTTAGGTCCCATTTAAAGGGAGTGTACCTGGAATACTGGAATGCACCGCCACAGCACAGCTCCTCCCCTTTGCTCTGAGTAAATACAATAGCAAGCTTCTGGTTAGATACTACAGCAGCAGTGAGAGAACTAAGCAGTGTGAGGAGACCCCCTGAAATATAAATGCATTTTTCAAAGTCCTGCTGCTGCTGGTTACACAGATCTCCAGGGCTAATACCCAACACTGTCTAAAGCTTTCTATGGTGAAAACAACTTTAAAGAATTTTATACAGTTTTACAAACTGAAAATTGATACATTAGTATAAGCTTGTATCACACACATTCAAACTAACCAGCACAGAACCTCATGAATCTGTGTTATTTTTACAAAATTTATGTGACCTGATAAATTAAGTCTGCCTGGCATAAAACTTGTTTTTTGACAGTTCATATTCCATTTCCTAACTTTCCATTGTTGTATTCATCATTGCACTACATGTTACAATCCTCTTGGAAAATGTTTTCTAGAAACAAGCAGAAAACAAATGAAAGCAGGATTTAGTGAACAGTTGTCACAGCTTGAGAATCCAGGACACTACGGCTGGAAAAGTTATTAGTAACCAGGGGGTGGTGACATGAAAGAAAACATGTCAGATCTTAAAGGGGTTTTCCAGGTTGATTCTTAGGAATGGTCATCAACTTACAATCCTTGGAGGTCCCTGCACCCACTTGATATATAAATACTGAATACTTACACAGAGAATGAAGACTTGTACATAACTCTCTTGTCTAGTGGCCAAGTCAGGTTACTACATCAGAAGTGAATTCAAGGGAACAGGAGTTGAGTTGCATTAACACATTTTGGCCACTACACAGGGAATGGAGCTCTACTACTGTAACCACTGTTAGCTCTTTTCCAGAATCAGCAGAAAACACCTGATCAGTGATGGGTGTCAAACCCCCACAAATTTGATATTGATCTCGCTTTTCTCTATTCTTTCACTACTACACCCATCATTAGTAGCCAGATCTTATAGAAAACTGGTGTAACTGGTTTATCAAAATTCAGTGCTAGATGCTCCTGTTTGGCTCCTAGACATCACAACAACAACGACAGAAAGAAGAGCCTGGAGGCAGCTACTTTAAATTTTTCATGAACTCCATTAGAAATGGGGACTATAACTCTCATTCTCTAGGTGGTTTTATGAACATTTATTTTGTACAGTGCAATACTTTATTACTTTTATTTCTTTAGTGGACTTTAGGCTTATGGTTGATGATAACTTTTGCCGTCACACCCATCCCTTGGACAAAGATCACTAGGCATCGCTTCGTACATCACAGATCATTAAAATAGTAAAATGAACCATAACTGCGAACCAATGATGGGGGGAAAAAATCATAATTTTAGCTGTTTAGCTGAGATCATTGCATTGGGTTTGTGGCAACGTGCAAGTCTTTGTGTAGCCCTGGTCTTACACGTAGCCCGGTTTTTCCATAATCTGATTTAGAAAGTCAGGTTGTAAGTGATAATTGAATCCCTATGACCCAGATAACCCCATGTATTGTCCATGAGTTCTGCAACAGATAGTAGATAGTTATCTCTGTGTGTAAATGCCAATCTGTCAGCTCAATAATTGTCTGGACAAAACAGGTGACAGAGGACAGAGAGATGATTGACGCCTATAGAGACAGCGCTGATCACATTACTATATTAGGTGTATAGTGTATGGGCTCTTATGTAATGGTTACTCTGTGTCTGTTTACTCTTGGAGTATCTCTAGATTGTTAGTGATTATTGATGGAGTTATCAGTGCAATCTCTGTCCCATACATCTCAGATTAGTGATCTTAGGCTCAAGGCTAGGACAAACTTATCACAGGATAGGAATGGATGTGGGTGTGTGTGCGCCTATTAAATACACAGATATACACCGTCAGGTAGGAATGCCACACCAATGCCGAACCAATAATCATACTATTGTCTAGTCATAGTAATGTCTTTGGACAAGTGAACTGATGAATATGATACAACAAGCACAGTAACATACAGCATAAGGTGATCTAACAAAAATAAAATGTGGACTACATAATTTTTAGATCTGTGCATTTAGCAGTAAAGAATTCAATAATCATTTTTAGTTGATGTTAAGAGAAACCGATTCAATATTTTAACATAAAAACTCTGCAAAAAAACTTTAAGGGGTTTTTCAAAGTTATAGAAATAAAATAAAGTTGTGTTTATAAACTTGGTTAAACTTGCAGTAGGTGTGGCCCCAAGATCTGGTCATGCAAGTCAGAAACTAGGACTATGTTGCAATGAAAAGAATTTAAAGGATTCACCTCAATTTAAACTTAAAGGGATTTTCCAGCATAGGCATAGCCTTTAATAGAAATTACTTACAGACGCCAACGGAGGAATGAATGAATGTTTACAGCTTTCCCTTTCCAAGTCAAGCAAATAAAGTTAGGAAACCCCTATGAGTCAACCAATATATAAGGTCCCATATGTATTACAAGACACGCTTGACTGCTGGGGCCCCATATTTAGGGTATGTTGTTCTCTTCTACCCCTATGCTTCCAGTCTGATCTGATTACTGTTACTTAGTAGACATCAGTTGATCTTTTATGGTTCAGCATTTCACATGTGGCAAATCTTGTCTTGATGTCAATTTCTGTAAAAAATCCTTGCAGAATGTGGCTAATAGAATTCCTTGTGCCGGAAGAGTCGGAAGTATGGAACTGTGTTCCTGCAACAAAACTCTTGGCAGTAAATGTACCCCAAATGCAAACTAGATTCTCCCAAATAAAGTAATGAAATTCTTACTGAGGGATGGAGGGGGGCGCACATGTTTCCTGCTGTCTCTTTCCAAGTCTATAGGAACAGTTAAGAACATAGAGATAGGGAATCCCTTTAAGTCAAACCAATATTTAAGTTCATATCTGTATGACCAGACATGTCTGACTGTTGGAGGAACCACGTTATCTTCTGTTTATGGCAATTAGAATGATAGATAGATAGATAGATAGATAGATAGATAGATAGATAGAATACAAACTTGAGATATATTAGGTAGAAGATAGATATGATCAATATGAGATAAATGATTGATAGATAGAAAGATAGATAGATAGATAGATAGATAGATAGATGATAAACAGATAGATAGATACTGTAGATAGATTAGATAAACAGATACTTTAGTTATATTAGGATGAATATAGATAGATATAGGATAGATGGATACTGTATAGATAAGATAGATGAATACATATGAAATAGATAGATATGAGAGAGAAAGATACTGTAGATAGATTAGATAAATAGACTATTTACATGTATTAGGTTGAAGATAGATAGATAGATAGATAGATAGATAGATAGATAGATAATATAGATACATACATATGAAATAGATATAGGACAGATAGTATAGATAGTGATAGTATAGATAGATACTGTAGATATATACTGTAGATAGATTTAGATAAATAGATACTTTACATATATTAGATAGAATATAGTTAGATAGATACGGGGTAGATGAATACTGTATAGATAAGATAGATAGATACATATGAAATAGATATGAGATAGATATATAGATATGGGACATATGGGATAGATACTGTAGATAGATTAGGTAGAAGATAGATAGATAGATAGATAGATAGATAGATAGATAGATAGATAGATAGATATGTGATAGATAGATAGATAGATATATTGAAGAAAGCGGGCAGCACTCCAAATTGTAGTGAAAAAAGTGTAAGTTCTTTATTCCATAGTCAGCAATTAAACAGCGACGTTTCGGTCCCTAGGAACCTTTCTCAAGCCCAGAGAAAGATAGATAGATAGATAAATAGAGTAGTAATATGATAAATGGATAGAACTGAACTAGATAGATGGATAGATTTTGCCATCAGCACAGGTTTGTCTGAAACCTACAGAATGTCCTACATGTAAAAGACTGTTTCCACTTCTGTCATATTTGGTTTATGATATTTTTTGAATTTGCAGCGAAAATGGACTTATCATAATGTGTTGTGCAGTTCATTTCCTGATTATACAATTTTAATGAATGGTTTCCCCATTTTAAATTATTCAAATGTTCATAGTGTGCAAAATCAGACACTCATCTTCTCCCCGCATCCCAGCAATGTGTCTCTTACCTGAGAGGGATCTTGATGGCCAGGTACCTGTCTATAGCCACAGCTAGCAGGCTGAATATGGAGCTTTGGGTCAGCACCAGTACAAAACAGGCAAAGAACAAGCAACTATGGAAATCAGTCTTTAAGCCAATGCTGATAGTAATGGCAAAGGGGATGGCAAGCAGACCCACTGCTATATCAGCCACTGCCAGGGACACCAGGAAATAGTTGGTGGCATTTTTCAGAGTGCTGTTAATGGCCACTGCCCAGCAGACCAACACATTCCCCACAATGGACAGTACAGCAATGGTCACCTCCACAGCTATGTAAGCTGGATTTATGCTCATTTCATCTACTGGTTCATAACACATAAGGAGACAGCTTCAGGCATCTGTGGATGGCAATGAAGGAGATTCAACTCCTACCCTGTAACTTCTTGTAGGAAATGGACAGTCAGCTGCAGCAGGAATGTGGCTTATAAGTCCTGGAGTAATGGCTGTGCCCACCTGTCACTTCTTGTCCCCAGAGGAATCCTTCATAATGTCACTTGTGATCCCTTCACATGGCCAAACCCATATGGGACCCTGGCTGTTAGCACCATGTCATATCAAGGGATCCAGGCTTCTTCTCATGTCTCAGGAGCCCCACTACTAATAGATAGCAGTGGTGATCAGCTGTGCGCCCTCATGCCAGCATGTGCCCTCAGTGGCACAGAGCTGCCCATACATCACAGCATCAGGGGACAAAAACTTTTGCAGGATCCCAGCAGCTTCTTCCAGTAATCCACAATGGGATGATGTGCAGCTTGTAGTAGTTGTCAGTAGTTGTAGTAGTAGCAGCTCCTCCACTGCTCCTCTGCTCACACTGCCTGCACTTATACACTGTACCGGCAGCTGAGCTTAGGAAACGCGTCAGCTGCTGCAGCACCTCCTCCTGCACTATAGGACCTCCTATAGGAGGCTGCAGGCCAGGCTGTCTGCATGCCCACCCACTACTCACACATTACTCCACAGCATGCTATATATCCAGCTTACTATGCAGCTGCTTGTTATCCTATTCACACAAGATGTTTTCTTAAAAATAAATCGTATCTTAATAAAAGAGATAAAAAAAACATTTAGAAACAGAAGAAATGGGCATCACAGCATGCACTATACAGTGTGATTCAAAGGTTTAAGTGAAGCTGAGTTACTGATTTTACACTCAGAGGCTCAGTTATACTTATTCTGGATCAGTTTCTCGGCAGTTTCAATTGGCATTAAATAGGGCTCTTTACTGAACTAAATCTAAACTGATTGTTTATAAAGGGTTAATGACTTTGGACAACATCAGGGGGCTGCCCTACATGATGTTCAGCCTGATCCAAACAGGTTCTGTACATGAATGTTGGTACAAAAGTGAACACATATGTAGCTAATACTGCTTTTAATAAGTTACTTGCCTTTTTAAAGGGTTAAATTACTTGGGACCCCTGATGTTACACTGGCAACACAGAGATAAGATGCCCCACATGGTATTCAGCCTGATCCAAACAGTTTCTGAACATGAATGTTGGAACAATAATGGGCATATATATAAAGTATTACTGCTACGAATAAGTAAGGCTAAATTCACACTACCGTTCCTTCTCTGTTAAAAAAGTGAAGAATGGAGGTTTAACATATCAGTCCCATTGACATCAATGTAAATTTTATGTCATCCGTTATGGCAGTTTTGTCATGGATTCGTTATCCATGTGTTTTTTTCCAAAAGGAGGAAAAGTACTGCAGCCTCCATCATTTCTCTATCCAAAAATGCACGGATAACTGATCCCTGCCTAAAGGGAACAAACGGATTACATAAAATTTACATTTTAAATGATACATTAAACCTCCATTCTTTAACGGATTTAAGGATCGGAGGAAAGGAACGGTAGTGTGTAATGAGCCTGACTGGCGTCTCTATTACACTGACAACACAGAGAAAGTTGCCCTATATGATATTCAGCCTGGTCTTAATAGATTCTGGACATAAATACTGGCACGTAAATGGGCATACATGTCGGTTTTACCCAGCGTTTTCAAAGGGTTAAATGACTTTGGACACCATAGAGGGTCAGCCAGGTTTTGCTCACGAAAGTAGGCAGACTAATACTTTTTTACTAATATAAAAGTGTTTTTAAAGAGTTAAATGCATTTTTAGTTTACACACAGAATAGAGTTTGACTTGAGCAGCTTCTAGGGATAAGAACGGGCACTGAATGTAGAGAGAGCCACTGTTTACAGGACAATGGGTCACTGGTGTCACACTGGCAACACACAGAGGGGGCTGTCCCAAATCAAATTCTGTTAGACCTCACCAAAACAGACTCTGAGCATCAGAACTGGCATGGATGTGATCCAAATACAAGCGGTCCCCGACTTAAGGAAACCCAACTTACAGACGACCTCTAGTTACAAACTTGTTGGTAATTTACTGCACTTGAGCCCCAGGCTACATTGATCAGCTGTAACAGTTATATTGAAGATTTATTGTTACTCCTGGTTCTTACGACAACCCAAAATTTATCAAATCCAATTGTTACAGAGACCAAAAAAATTTTGGCTGGGGTTACAATTATAAAATATACAGTTCTGACTTACATACAAATTCAACAAACCTACAGAACATATCTCATACATAACCCTGTGACTGCCTGTAACTGGTATTTGTAAAGGGTTAAAGGCTACTGATCTAACACTGAAAACAGAGAGAAAGTGACGCCTTCCATTAAATTCAGTTAAAGGGGTTGTCCAGCATGGCGGCTCTCTTCCAAAAATAGTGTCACACTTACATACGGGTTATAATGTAAATGGCCTTCAACCCTATTCATTTCAGGGGGGCTCAGTCGCAATACCACACGCAGCCTGCAGACAGGGGTGGTGCATTTTTTTGCAAAGAAAATCAATATATTTTTTTAAAATCCTAGTGAACCACTTTAAGTTCAGCCTGGTCGAAAAACTTTAAAGTAGACAGACACTTCTTACAGGTTTAATTAGGTAAATAGTTTTGTTAAAGGGGTTGTCCACGGGATAGGAGATAACTTGCTGATGAGGTCAGGATTCTGTTGTACACCATAAGAATTGGGTGGCAGTTGGATGTGTGTCACTCTATCCACTGTATATGGTATTGATGGAGACAACCCAATACAGCACTCGGATAACTCCATCAGTGCCATAGAGATGAGCAGAGCACCAGGCGCATGTATAAGTGGCTGCTCTCTTCATTTGGGATACGATGGACCCCATTCTCATAATCTGTTGGGGTCCTACCACTGGGACTCCCACCAATAAGAAAGTTATACCCTATCCTGTAAATCTGAAACCTCACTTCACGGCTGGACCACCCTTTTGAAGTAGTTGCACCCACTGGGGTAACTTATCTCTACCCAAAGGTCCCAGATTTCAGGCTGGCAGACACTTTAGTAAATAATCTAAATATTTGTAAGTAGAGGGTTCTCTAGTACTCGTATTGGGGTACTCTCTGTCTGAAATGGTGTATGTGGGATTCCATGTTGGTACTAATAAGGCGGGCCCTCCTGATGGGACCATGAATGTTTCTCTGGCACTTGTAATGAGGGTGCTCATTGGTGGCACAGTGGAGAGGGGGATGGAGCTGCTCACTAATGGCACAATGGTACTGCTTATGGTTGTGCCGATTGCTGGCGCCTTAGAGTGATTTAAATCGTTCTCTTGTGTCATGTAGGCACTCTTTGGTTTGGCCAGTCTGGGGGAAGGGCTTTAGCATCTGGAACAGTGGGTGATCTCTGTGGCACAGTTTCTGGCTGGCTTTCTTTGTGGGGACATTGTAAACTCATGTAGCAGATACAATAGGCAGTAAATACAAGTTTTTATTTCCTAAATATTTCATGATGTTTTTAGGACAGGGTGGTTAAGGTGCTGATCACATCAAATTATAAGTTCTTTACCCAGTAACATTTGCAAAATCTATCTCATGTATGTATCTTATCACATGAAATCCCAGCATTGCTCCATGGACTTCTACTCCTCCCCATGCATCCATAGAGGCATGCAGGGATTTCATGTGATAAGATACATAGATAAATAAATAGTTGGTGCAAATAAGCGAAAAAATGAGTTAATACTCATATGCACATGACCTTATTTTCTCTTCTGTATATTTGTCTGTATTCTGGCCGTACATACAGGACGTATTTCAACCGTATGGCAACGTATAGCACCATATTTTTGTATGAATTTCATGTCATGTGACCAGGGTGATGTTTTCTTTCCTTTACCCAGTAACATTTGGAAAATCTATCTGATGTATGTATCTTATTCCATGGTATACAAGAAAAAACAGATGTGAATGGGAACACAATCATCTTTATTTGGTACAACAACTATTAAAAACAATTAAAAGAACCCATGCTGGGTGCACATCAAAGACATCCCCAAAACCAGACGGGCCTCGTCAGGGGACGAAGCGGATCCCGTTGATGAAGCCTGTTTTACGGGCAATACGCATGGGGCATCCACACTCCCCTCTCCAGGACCACATTTTCTATTGCACTTTTCTATTTGTTTTCCTTTGCACTGCAATAGACTGGGCTGAATAATACAGTATTAACTAATCATTTCGCTTATTTGCACCAACTATTTATTTATCTGCATCAGTCTTTACACTTGCGAGACAAGACTACGTTATACTATCTATTAAAGTGTACATGGTGATGTACACTGTTTTTAATAGCTGTTATTGTACTAAATAAAGATTATTATTTTCCCATTCACGTCTGCATTTTCTTGTATATCATGGATTAAAGTTCTTCTCAGATGTAGGAATATTTATTATTTATCGCAAGTTACCACAATTAATTGTTTCATGATATGCATGTATGTAGAAGTCCATGGAGCAATGCTGGGATTTCATGTGATAAGATACATACATGAGATAGATTTTGCAAATGTTACTTGGTAAAGGACCTTAGTTAACATCACACTGGTAACATGACATGAAGAAGGGCCGATTATATTGAAATGCCGCCCCCCCAACAACAGACCACCCCTGTTCGGCCTACTGAATTTACAGACAAACTTTTAAGAAGAATCTACAAACTGATAAAAGAATGCTGCCAACATTACTTAAAATTAGTAACTGGCCCTCTGCGACCGACATGACACAATGAGCCAGTAGTCATTGAGTGACATAGACAATAGTGGCATCTAGTACTTCACAGATGACGATCAGCTCCATCATTAGGTGTTCTCCTGCCCACGACTCTTGAATTTGCTGCCAGATGTCTTCAGCTACCAGCATCACATCTCTGCACTGCACCAATAGAATACCACAGTCACTTACAGTACAGTGACAATAAGTCACCTAAATAACAGTGTACCTAAATCACAACACAACCTCTCACAACACAACAGGCCCCCCTTAATATATAATATGCAGCCCCCCTTACATTATAAACACAGCCAGCCCCCCTTATATTATATACACATACACAGCCATCCCCCCTTATTATATACACAGCCAGCCCACCTTACATTATAATATGCCCATTTCTAAAATTAATAAAGCAGTTACCTTACCTCGACTCCTGTCACGTTCCCACGTTGCCGGTTGCCATTCACTCCCTCTGCATTTTCCTGTATAACCTTCTCTGTGTCCGGACGCAGGCAGCGTGACATCATCTTAAAGAAACAGACGCAATAGATTTTTCATGTGGGCACACATTTTGGCAGCATATTTTGCCACCTCCCTCAGGGCTTATGCATCTGCCGCCTGAGGCAAGATTCTTATCTCGCCTCATGGCAGAGGCGGCCCTGACATTAAGTACTGAATGGTGAGGATGCATACGGCATGGGGAGGGGTAGATAGTAGGGGCCAGCCGGGCAAAACACATATCTCTAATGTCATTTAAGATAATATAAAGTTGATTTTACAGGTATGTGAGGGAAATAATTTTTAGCTAAAAAAGGGTGTCATTTAGTTAATGGTGTTCTATGTGAACTATATTTGTGAAAAATGTGGTGACATTTAGTTTCTGCCTGACATTTCAGTCTGAGTAACTTCACTTTCACTACCCATATAACTGGCACGTTATGCTTCATTCAATATGATCCTTTAGATTCAACATATACATCTTATAGGAATAACATACTATGTGCAATGTTGCAGCTGTTCCACTCCCAAATCCTTATCTGTTGCTTCCTTTACTCAATCTACTTTTAACCTTGGACAGCTCCCTATACATTATTCACATCACGTACTGGCACTACTGCACTATTGTCCTGACTATTGCTGTGGGGCCCATGAAGGGTGTAGCGGGTTTCAAATAACTCTCTATTTCTTAGTGCTGCATTTTTGGGCAAAGGCCCATAACATCTTTAGTACTAGGGCTGCAAAAAACTACATGACACCTCCAAGGCTGTGCAAGCTGTGGTCAGGGATAGAAGCAGCTCCAGCATAATGGCCTAATTTAAATGTTCTTTCTTTTGTATGACCTTTTGTATATTGAACAACAGCTGAAAATAGATATCAGATGATGTTGTTACCAACTGAAAACTGTAAATTTTAGTTTATAAATTGAGTGGACAGCAAAAAATACCGTGGATCTATGGAACTAACTAAACTTGGTGTCTTTTACCATCAGATGCTGCTCGGTTACTCCCTAATGCATTCAATTGCTCCATTGTGGTTTATTTTATATTACAGTTCGGCACAATGAATATATTCATTCTCATCTGTCCCTGCCCTCTAGTGGAACTGGCAGTCTAAATGCCCAGCCTAAGACACATCCAGAGGGTGAAGAGATAGCAGTCACACTCATTATTAGAAAATCCTTATCATTGAAAATAAAATGCCCCAATACATGGAAGGAGGTGTTGGCGCCCCTTTACCGTTATACCACTAAAACTTTTTATGAATTACCAGCCTACACTACTTTTTGAGATTATTTGTGTCCCTTCTATCTGCTTTCACTTTGCATTTTCAGGACCTTTGGAGGACCTGCAATGGTCCTGAAATTGCTCTTGTGTACAGTGGGTACAGAGAGTATTCAGACCCCTTTAAATTTTCATTCTTTGTTTCGTTGGTAAGATCAAAAAAGTTCTTTCTTTGCTCATTAATGTTCATTATGCACCCCATATTAAATAAGAAAAATGGAAATATCACATGGTCATAAGTATTCAGACACTTAGCTCAGTATTGAGTAGAAGCAGCTTTGGAGCTAGTACAGCCAGGAGTCTTCTTGGGAAGATGTAATAAGTTTTTCACACCTGGATTTGGGGATCCTCTGCCTCTTCCTTGCAGATCCTCTCCGGTTCCCTCAGGTTGGATGGTGAGCGTTAGTGGAAGCCATTTTCATTTCTCTCCAGAGATGCTCCATTGGGATTAGGTCAGGGCTCTGGCTGGGCCAGTCAGGAATGGTCAGAGAGTTGTTCTGAAACCTCTGCTTTGTAATTTTAGCTGTGTGCTTATGGTCATTGTCTTATTGGAAAGTGAACCTTCGGCCCAGACTGAGGTCCAGAAAATTCTGGAAGATGTCATCATCCAGGATATCTCTATACTTGCTCGCATTCATCTTTCCTTCAATTGCAACCAATTGTCCTGTCCCTGACCCCATAGCATGCTGATGCTACCACCTTGTGTCACTGCTGGGATTGTATTAGGCAGGTGATGAGCAGTGCCTGGTTAATGGAGGATTACGGAGGCCACTGTGCTCTCCAGAACCCTGAGTGCTGCAGAAATGCTGCCAGATGTGTGACTTGCCACTATAGTCTCTGAGCTCCTTGGGCAGTTCCTGATTCTAATATGTCCTGATATGCCCTGTGAGCTGTGTGGTCTTATAAAGACAGGTATGTGCCTTTCCTAATTAAGTCCAATCAGTTTAATTAAACACAGCTGGATGCCAATGAAGGAGTAGAAAGGGACATGGACAACATGTGAGTTAAATATGAGTGTCACAGCAAAGGGTCTGAATATTTATGAACGAGTGATATTTCAGTTTTTATTGTTTAATAAATTAGCAAAGATATCTACATTTCAGCTTTTTTCTGTCAAGATGGGGTGCAGATTGTACATTAATGAGAAAAATAAACAACCTTTTTGACCTTACCAAGTAACTGCAATGAAACAAAGAGCAAAAAATTTAAAGGGGTCTAAATACTTTCCGTACCCATTGTACATGTGTATTGAGAGAAGGTACAGATGTACGAGGATTTCATGGGTGAAGGCCTCCTGAATATAAAATGAGGTGGGTCCATGTGTCCCCCAGAAGGCTTGGGGCCCAGGCTCCTGCCCAAACCGCCTATATTATAATCCACTACTGTCTACAGCTATTTAACTGCAGTAAACACTATCTAATTTATAATGTTGGAGGTATGTGTGTGTGTATGTCCACTAAAGGAATCTGTTCCGTCGCATTTACCACCAAATTTTGCACAGTTGTTGCCTGTAACTCAGAGAACATCTTAGATCCGAAAATTTTCACCCCGTGCTTTCCAAAATCCACTTATTAACCACCATATAAAGGAGCCATTGTCTGCTGCTACTGTGAAAGTTGGAAGCTGAGACATGATTGGTTGCTGTTCTGCCATAGGTCATTAATATGAGCTCTAAGCTTTGACTGGCTACTACAGACACAGATTTATCAGAAGTGTCTGAAGTAAACCTCTTCCAGTTGCCCATGGAAACCAATGAGAGATCAGATGTAATTTTATAAACAGCTCTGGGAAAATTAAACTTGAGCTCCGATTGGTTGCCATGGGCAACTAGGGCAGTTCTGCTCTCAGACACTTCTAATAAATCTCCCCATAGACAAAGTGACAGAGACAGACAGTCACTGAAATTATAGTACTGGCAACAGACACAGGGGCTTATTTACTAAGGGTCCCGCGGCCACATTACTGTCGGGTTTTCCAACTTTTTCGGGTATCGCAGGGACAGGGATTTAGAAGGGGATTGTGTCGCACGCGATCAAATTTTGGTGCATCGGCGCCGACTTTCAGGGATATAACTTAAAAATTGTGCCATGCACTTAGATACACCGGGAGGAGGATGGTGAACTCCGGCGGACCTGAGCAGGGAAGCGACACATGCAGGAAATTGGGCGCACAATCTTCTTGAATTGTTGCACAGTGCATTTTCATCGGACAATGCACTTTTGGGAACTCCTCCGGACTGGGTAATTAAATGTGCCCCTTAGTCTCTGAAAGAGACTGCCAGCAAGACAGTGACAGTCTCTGAAAGAGACTGCCGGCGAGACAGTGAGTCTCTGAAAGAGACTGCTGGCAAGACAGTCTACAGATAGAATTTGTTGTAGCTAAGAGCAGTTATTTACTATCCCGGGCACACATGGCGTTTTGAACACGTTTTTGGTCCTTTTTTAAGCAGTTTGTCAAAAAAACGCATGCGTTTTTTGAAAACGCATATGTTTTTGACATGTTTTACCAATTATCTTGAATAAAACTGGTCAAAACTGATGCGTTTTTCAAAAACACATGCGTTTTTTAACGGACTGCTTAAAAACGGACCAAAAACGTGTTCAAAACGCCATGTATGTCATTACCCTTAGGGCGCGTTCACATGTTCCGCTAGTGGTGCGTTCATAAAGCGGCGCTAGTGCACAGGGGGCGGGGCTTGGGCCTCTCGCATATGCGATCGCCCTGCCCCCTGTGCGCTAGCGTCGCGTTATGAACACGCCCTTAGTGTTATTTGTGTTTTATAGCCACAGTCAAGTTTCTGTATAGATTTAACATCGCACCCTATATGTTACCTCTGTGGATAACATATTGGGGCAGATTTACTTACCCGGTCCGTTCGCGATCCAGCGGCGCGTTCTCTGAGGTGGATTCGGGTCCGGCCGGGATTCATCAAGGTAGTTCCTCCGACGTCCACCAGGTGGCGCTGCTGCGCTGAAAAGCATCTGAACGCACTCAAGTTCACCGGGCCGGACCAAGTGAAGGTAAGCACGTCCCAAGCGACACTTTTATTGTTTTAAATGCGCCGGTTTTTCCGAATCCGTCGGGTTTTCGCTCGGCCACGCCCCCCGATTTCTGCCGCGTGCATGCCGGCGTCGAAGCGCCACAATCCGATCGCGTGCGCCAAAATCCCGGGGCAATACAGGGAAAATCGACGCAAATCGGAAATATTCGGGTTACACGTCGGGAAAACGCGAATCGGGCCCTTAGTAAATGACCCCCATTGTTACACCTCCCTCTCCAGATCCCATCAATGTTCAGAATCTGATTATTGATCTCACCATTATGTAACCTTCTATTATGTATCTCGCCATATATTTACTTTCTTTGTATAAAGTGTGTAAGGTTAGAGACATATATGCTGTGTGCATCTTAGTGTGAGAACAACATTGAGGTTCAGGAAGAGGTTAATGACCAAATAACTGCTAAATCTATAACGAGGGCCACCGCCAGACCGTTGCAACATGTGATTACTTTTGTAGCTTGATGTAATGGGAAATAGCAAAATGCATTCATTCATTATTATAATGTCACTGCGTGTTATGGGATCTACACTAAAGCAAAACATTACAATGGGGAAAAATACAGAGCACATTTTTTGGAAAGGTTTCAGGCCAGTGTTTCCTAAGAAATGAGGTAATGTTGCAATATTAAAAATATGAACATTACTAGGAGGTCATACAATGTTTTCTGTTATTTCCCACAAAGAGGATTTCATTATTTTTATGGATTGGATGATCTGAGGTAATTACACCAAAAAATTGGTGACATATGTAAACTGATGCTTATTTTGCTTGAAAATTCATCATTGATTTTTTTATGTAAAATATGTCCATTGTTGACTTACCCCTACAATGAAAACAAAATTAGTAGAGACTATTAGGACACCTGCACAAAAAAAAGTAAAAAATTTGGCAGAGAATAACGCTTGCTTTTGTCCGATTTTCTTCTGACTGGCATGTGGTTTTAATGGATCCTCATAAACTGAGCGATATGAAGAAAAACTATGGTCTGCTTTTTCACAGATTGGTCATCAAAGCCTGTGGGCACTTATCTACGTATTGCTTATAGTGCAGTTAAAAAAATTACTGATTTTCAACGGTGTGTGCAGCCCGCCTGAATCTATTTACAATTTTAATAACACTTTTTCAGCCTTATTTTTAATAAGCACACTGTGCAGCTGACCATATATATATATATATACAGGCGGTCCCCTACTTAAGAACACTCGACTTACATACGACCCCTAGTTACAAACGGACCTCTGGATATTGGTAATTTATTGTACTTTAGTCCTAGGCTACAATGATCAGCTGTAACAGTTATCAAATGTGTCTGTAATGAAGCTTTAGTGTTAACCCCTGGGCGCACCACGACGTTATACTACGTCCCTGGGGCTAGATGCTTAGCGCATCGGGACGTAGTATAACGTCCAGCTTCTGGGACCGGCTCACGAACGGAGCTGGTACCAGAAGCAGCGGCTGTCAGCTGTCTATCACAGCTTACACTGTGCTGTAACACCAATGTTTTGGTGACACAGCACCTTTCTCAAGCATATGATATGATATGTAATCCCCTTTCATGCACACCCCAATCTTTATCCAATGAAAAACAAGATTGGTTTTTATATGTTTGATAGCTGGTTGTTCACATTATGCTTAGGAAAGGTGCTGTGTGTCACGGGTTCTCTTCCACCTCCACCTGGACCACCCCCATCTTCCTTACTCTCTGCGTTCCTGTCTCTGCTCCGGCAGTCAGGCCTAGGAGGCAGGGAAGTGCGTGTCGGCTCCCAAAAATTTAAAAGCACAGCGCAACATTGATTGGCACTGGTCGTTCCCAGAATCCTTCATAAGCCAGCCTCTTCCTGCACACCAAGCCGGATATTTGTGCCTTAAAGCCATTGAGGAAGCTTGTTCCTGATGTCCTGTGATTACTCCAATTTCCTGTTGTGACCTGGTTCTATTATTGACTACGATCCCCTGCTGCCTGCCCTGACCTACCGCTACGTCCCCGACTCTGATCCTGTTCTGCCTGTCTCAACCTCCTGCCTGTCCTCGACCACGATCTTTCCTTAATATTCTGTACTATGCCTTGGCCACCACCAGTGGACAAAGTTGCACCTGTGGACCTGGTGGTACCACGATGCAGCAAGTCCAACCCGCTTTGCCGGGGCGTAACTACAGCGGTAGCAGCCATAGCAGCTGCTATGGGGGCCGCAGTGTCAGGGGGCCCCGTCATCCGACCTGACACAATAAAGAATGGAGGATGTGCACCATTATATCCATATTGTACTGCACATGTCTAGCATAATATGTATATAACATATACTGTGATGTATATATGCAGTATTTGTGATGTGTATATGGTGTCTGTATACACTGTATGTGAGTATGTTGCATATGACACTGTATGTGTGTGTATATGCACATGAGTGTATTTATATGTGTGAGTATACTAATATGTATATTTTTCTAAGTGGGAAGGGGGGCCCCATGCAGTTGCCTGCCAGGGGGCCCTGTCTCTCCAAGTTACGCCACTGAGAATAGAATAAACAATGGGACTATACACTCAGGCACTATACAGTATAGAGGACATACAAGTAAAGCTGTGTCGGTAACACATTACTGGGACTTGTGCTTTCCCTACAGCTGGATTGGCACAGGTTGGAGAGCGCTGCACCTTAGTGTTATATATCATAATGGGTCTTTAATCATGTTTTTCACTAAATGTTAGAGGTGCCATCTGTCTTGTTTCCAGAGAGTGAAGCGGGCATCGTTCATCTAACTGATTAGATCTTATCTTTACTATGTAATTTTGATCATTTATTTTACATGATGTGTTTAATTATGCTTTACAAATCTATCCCTGACAGCTAAGACAAATAGCCCTGGATATCCAAGCTTTTGTTCAGTACATAGAATAATCCTGAATGATGAGACCTTCAGAGCAGAGAAGTTTCAACACCTCCTAATTTCCCTCTTGATGAAATGATGACAAGATGGTAAATACGGTACATTCGGTAAAAAAAGAAGAAATGACAAAACAAAAACAGGAAAGTATATTTTTTCATTTTTTCCATTTCAAGAGTCATAATCATTTTATAAATGTAACTGTATGAGGTCTTGTTTTTTGCAGGACAAGGGCAGAGAGGAGGGGTGGTGGAACAACACAGTACATAGCAAAGAAAGCTCTTCAGGCCGAAAAAGGTATACAGGCGGTCCCCTACTTAAGAACACCCGACTTGCAGACGATCCCTAGTTGCAAACGGACCTCTGTATGTTGGTAATTTACTGTAGCCTTAGCCTACAATAAACAGCAATAATAGATATAGAAAAGGTGTCTGAAATTAAGCTTTATGGTTAATCCTGGTTCTTATGACAATCTAACATTTATAAAATCCAATTGTCACAGAGACCAGAAAAACTTTGGCTTGGGTTACAATTATAAAATATACAGTTCCGACTTACATACAAATTCACCTTAAGAACAAACCTACAGAACCGATCTTGTACGTAACCCGGGGACTGCCTGTATGATAGTTACTGTATATTCTCAAGTATAAGCTGACCTGAGTATAAGCCTAGGCCCCTAATTTTATCACCAAAAACTGGGAAAAACTATTGACCCATATAAGCCAAGGGTGGGAAATGGTCACAGCCTCCCAGTTTAAAGCCAGCAAACCTCCTTTAGTATATAGCCAGCCAGCCCCCTAGTATATAGCCAGCCAACCCCCAGTAGTATAAAGCTAGCCAGCCCCCAATATTATATAGCCAGCCCCATGTAGAATGCAGCCAGCCCCCAGTAGTATACAGTCAGACAGCCCACAGTAGTACATAGCCAGCTCCCTGAAGTATACAGCCAGCCAGTACCCAGTAGTATATAGACAGCCCCCTGTAGTATACAGCCAGCCAGCACCCTTTAGTAGCCAGCCCCCTTTATTAGCTAGCCAGCCACCATTAGTATACAGCCACTCCCTGTAGTATACAGCCAGCCCCCAGTTTGCCCAGCACTTAACAAAAATAAACTTACATATTCACCTTCGGGTGGTCCCAATGTTCGTTGCGGCTCCTCTTCTGTCTTCTCCGCGATGCTCCGATCCTCGAGGCTCCTCTTCTGTCTTCTGTCTGCTGCTTGTTACAGAAGACAGAAGGGGAGCAGCGGGGACTGGAGCAACGCGGAAAACACAGAAGAGGAGCTGCGCCGAGCATCAGGGGCAACGGAAGATGAGTATGTAAGTTTTTTTTTTTTTTAATCTACTCGTGTATAAGCCGAGGTGAGGTTTTTCTGCAAATTTTTTTATGCTGAAAAATTCGGGTTATACACGAGTACATATGGTAAGTACTGGTTTTATGGGTTTTTTTGCCATTCCCAATTAATTCTTTGCAAAAAAAAAAACTCATCTACTCAAACTCTATGTTTACCATTAAAGATTGGCTATTTCAGCAAAATCAAAGTGTAAATTTGTAACGTTCTAACAAGAATGTAAATTTAGACGGTATGAAGAATGTAGATTTCCAACTTATATGTATATGACTTCTTCAGGTTTCCACAAGTCTCTGGTGATTGAACTGTAAATGTGTTCAGAATAAGATACGATCAAATAACAACAGTTTTAATCTAAAGTGTAAACTTGTCCAGTAAGAAAAATAGTGAAATTGTGTCTCAACAAGATGGTGTTTGGATCATTGTTAAAAAGGAAAAGCTTAATGACCGACTTAAGAGCACTACACAACATTTAATTCACTTTAATACACTTGAATAGTTTCCTGTATATCCAGCCAAGAGTTGAGGTGCGTGTAACTAGCATTTCACCGGCTGCGAAATATATTATCTTATTCAGGAATGTGCACATCCGGCCGTATAGTGTCTCAGAACAACCACCGATTGTACAGTGAGGCATTGTCCAGTTACTAGCAACAGGGCAGGATCATGTATTAGCAGATATCATCATCGTCATCATTGTTCCTGGCTCAAAAACTGTCATTATATTTAGACTATAAAACGTATTGGAAAATTTATTGCACTAATAGTAAGTGCTTGCATTGGTGGCAGTATCCAATGTTTCAGGTGCTGCACATCTCATATCTTCAGTTGCCTACAGATGACTCCAAAGATTAAAGTCTAATCGGGTCAGATTGGGAGACCTTGGTGGCCATTCAACTGCCCCACGATGAGCAATCAACTTCCAGGGAACAGTTCATGTATAAATGCTATAACCTTTGGGGTCATCTGAAGGCAATTGTCTATGCTGTGAAGATATGAGATGTGCAGCACCTGAAACAACGGGTACTGGAGGCCTGTGCTAGCATTTCTTCTTGTGGTGTTGCTATCGGTGTGTCATGAGTGGGAGAAGAGGACTGCATTGACAATCCAACACAACAGGCAGCCCTATAAGTGGTCATAAACTTGCAGGTAACTCATGAGATAATAAAGTTACATTAAGCACACTATAAGATTAATGTGTTACATAACCCTCTTCCCATTGGAAAAAAATAAGTAGGATCTAAAATGGCCAACTGCCAAATGGCCATCATGGTCAACACCCATCTTGAAAAGTTTCCCCCCTCCCATTTACTAATGTGCCACAAACAGGAAGTTGATATCACCAACCACTCCCATTTTATTTAGGTGGCTGTTTCCATATAAATGGACCACCCTGTCGATGACTTTTTCTCCGAAATAATTCAGTAATTGAAATAATATTCGTACCTGATTCTGATTTTGGCCAGAAAAGGGGTACAAATCATTAATCTCATAGGCTAAAATGCTGCATTATACAGTGGAAGGAGTGGCACTAGTAGGATAACTTTCTTGAGATGCCTTGGAGTGTTCTCCATGTGTTATCCATATAGTTTGTCCACAGATTTTACAAAACAGACAATCCCCGACTTAAGAATTTAAGAATACACAAAATAAAGACAACCTGTAACATCTGTGTCGGTGTTATCCTGGATTGGTGGTGTACAATTCAGAAGATACAGATTTTTTTCTATGTGTTTCTTTATATTTTGTGTTTGTGTGAACACAGACTTAGGGTACATTCAACAAATGTGTGCTTGCCAAGATGGGCACACGTGAGAGTTCTGCCCCAATCGTTCTGGAGAAGAGGCTCTTGTCTCCTACAGTATAAGTGTATTGTTCACATTCAGTTCACGTCCAGTTATAGTTTATCTTGACCTGCTCCATACCATTGTGTAAGACTCTTTTTGCTGTATTTCCAGCATTTTTCAATCTCGGCTCCTTTTAAGACTACTTCTTTGCTATCCCTATTGTGACCCGGCTTGTTGACTTTTCTTCCATAAATTGCATATTTCTTTAAGAAAAACTCTACTAATCCTTTGCTGTTGCTATGGTAAACTATACAGGGGCAGCTCATAGACTAAACTATTGGTTGACATATGACCAACTAAAATCCATTTTCTAAGCATTCTTAATGAGATCTTACTAAAGTAGAAATCAATATTACCCTTTTAACTAAGCACAAGCACTCTCATTTTTGTTCTTACCTTCCAAACTTAATTTTTCATATAATTGTTGGTAGCTACAGTAATTAAGGGGATTTATCAGGGCTTGTGTACCAGAATCCTGGTGTACAAGCTCTGAAACAGGTGCAGTTCCCGACTCATGGCCATTGTGCCACCTTTGTGTGGTGTGTGAAGGGGGCACGACCAGCAGCTTAGTGGGCCTGGTCCAAACGAAACAGTCAGGTTTATCAGGAGGCCACAGTCTCCTGCGGTGGGTGCCTGGGATTGCATGATATGTATGTGCGCAAGCGTCTGATAAATCCACCCCATTGTTTTTTGGGTTTAGTTTTGTTTGTAAAGCAGTCACTGTGCTGTAAATGTTCCACCATGTTGTTACATCCCCATTACTTTTGTATTATTACCTGTGATTTATGAAAGCTTGTGTTTTGTGTAGTAAGCTTTACTTTTTGGTGGTAGTTTTACAGTTCCTTCTGTAGTTAATATCTATTTCTGCTTTATATTTTTAGTTGCATGTAGATGATTTCCAGTTCATACTCAGGTAACCTCTGTTACTATTATCCAGTAACTATGATGTAGCTGTCATTTACTACTCTTAAAAGAGTTGTCCGCTTTACTTTATGTTTTTGTAATGTGTGTATAAATGTTGGGCAGGATATTCAGTAATTTGCCAATACACATCTAGTAAAAGTTTTTCTGATATGTGAAGTTTTATGTAAGGGGAGTAGACTGTAGTTAGATAACTCCCACTGGTGATGGTACAACACATTTTTGGGTTCCACCATTCACATAATGGGGCACATTTACTTACCCGTCCCTGAGCAATCCCCAAGGTGCGTTCCCCGAGAGAATGCACAGCTTCCGCAATTCACTACCAGCGTGCGCCCGATATCCTGTATCTGTCGCTTCCCCGATCAGGTCCGTCGGAGTTCACCTTCTTCCCGGTGCATGTAAGTGCTTGGCTTGCGACACAATTTAAATGTTAAGTCCCGTGCTTAGTCTGAATCAGTCGGCCCGCCCCCCGATTTGTGTTGCATGAAAGCTGGAGCAGATGCACCAAAATCCGATCGCGTGGGCCAAAATCCCCAGTTATATGCGGCGCACATCGGAAATCGTCGGAATATCCGATGATAGTGCGGTCCGCGGACCCTTAGTAAATGAGCCCCATTATCTCATGGTGACTTGGAGCACTGGTTTATTACAGTAATTTGCATTAGTCATGAGAACTCTCTGACCTGGCTGGATAAATTTAGAATCACATTTCGATTTTCCTCTGATAAGTCCTTGTCTTCTCTTAATAACTTAGAATTTTTAGCTCTAAACGATAAGATGTTTGCTTCTGCTGTCCATGCGTAGGAGCATGGACAGCTATAAAATGTATTAAAAGAATACCTTGACAGGTGTCAATATATATGAATGCTCCAAAGAGCCTTGTTTTTCCAGCCAGAAGCAAAGATCCCATTCATTGCCGTTTAGTTTCCACTGTGTGAATTTTATGAGTGTCAAATAATAAAAGTTACAAGCAAAATATCATCATGACTTTTATTACCACTCGAGAGTCAATTACAGGTCTGTGGTTACTAATGGCAAATCATTTCACTTAGAGATAAAGCGGCTTTTAAAACAATGTATAAAACATACAAAAAAAACTTAAATATTTTTTCCACACAAAATATCAATGACAATAGGTGAAAACATGTTGGGTAAACATAGCTCTAATGTACTACAGATGACAGGCACGTTAATAATTGTGTATCCATATTAGCTGGCTAGGACAGAACCTACCTCCCTTGAGGCATCTACTGAAAGTTTTTTGAGCGAACTCCTAAGAGGTTTGGGTTTACTAAAAGCCTTTTCTCAGAGGGCCTATTTTACAGCTCTTCTTCCTTTCGATTATTTTTATGAATGCACCAAAGATTTCTACAAACATTTCCTACTGTAAACATTATATTCATTACAGTAACAATAGTAGTACAATAAGGATAGATAGATGCTAGAGAGAGAGATAGGAGATTAATCAGCGCTTGATGTGTTATGCTTAGTGTGAACAGGGATATAACATACATATAAACTGCTGCTATCCTGAAAAGGGATATAACATACATATAAACAGCTGCTATCCTGAACAGGGATATAACATACATATAAACTGCTGCTATCCTGAACAGGGATATAACATACATATAAACTGCTGCTATCCTGAACAGGGATATAACATACATATAAACCTCTGCTAGTGTCTGCTTCTCTAGAAACAGCTGCAGCAGACACTAGCAGCAGTTTGTGTGTAAGTTATATTCCTGTTCACACTAAGCATAACACTGGTACCAGTAATCCTTAGGAGGAGTACACACCTGGGGAGGAAGACCTGATAGTGGAGTATACAATTACTAGCATTGCACCTGTGATGGATTGTCTTGTAGTTATTGATATTAAAATGTTGTATTGCACATGGATGGTGTGAGACACTGAAGGGGTTAACTGTGGATGGGCGGTATGTTTCCCCTAGGTTTTCATACTATGCGAGGCCTGAGTGCTGAGGTTGTGTTGTCCAGCACCTTGGACACAGGTGATGGGAGCAGCCTAATCAGTCTGCATAAAGCTGCTCAGCAGAGCTGAGAGTGTTGTCTCTCTGACAGGAGGCTGGAGAGCACACAGCCCTGTCCTCGGTGCCTGAAACAGCGAAAGTGTTTTTTTAAGTGGTGAGTTAGTGAATCACTGTTTAGTTAGCACCCTGAGGGGTAGGATATTATTTGTTTTTGATGCCGGAATGTGAAGGCTGTTTTATTTTGTTCCTGCTGAAATAAACACAGGCTAGACCTGTTTTGGACTGTACCTTGGTGTCACTGTCTTGAACTGCATCCCAACACCCCGCTACCACGGTCTCCACTGGGCCAAATCCCCACAATGGTTATGGATTTTACCTTACATGGACTGTTCCTATTTATATGGATTTTTACTGCATTATGTATGTTTATTCTCTTAATTATGGTTAATCACAGACCATTCACATTGTACAGTATGTATGTCTCATGTACTTGCTGACCTTTGTATTTTACTACACTTGAAGAAGGTTTAAATGGAACCTATCATGAGGTTTTCACCATTAAACCTTATAACAGGTTCTCACTGAAGTCTTCTTACTGTTTCACATTCCAATTTTATTATAAAAATCGATACCTCAAATCTTTATCTAATCCTTTTTAAAAAATTCTTCCGATTTCCAATTTGCGCCAAATTGCTCCGGTATTTTGGCACACGCGATCGGATTTTGGTGCATCGGCTCTGGCTTTCAAGTGACAGAAAATGTCGGACAACCGACGGATTCGAAAAAAACGCGGAATTTAAAAAAGAATTTGTGTCGCAAGATCAGCACTTACATACACTGGGATGAAGAAGGTGAACTCCGGCGGACCTCGGGGCAGCAGCAACACCTGCCGAATATCAGGCGCACGACCTTAGTGAATCCTGGCAGACCCAAATCCTTGGCGGAGAACGCGCCGCTGGGTCGTGACTGGACCGGGGAAGTAAATGTGCCCCATTGAGTTACATGGGGCATGCGTTCTCTTCAGCCAAGTCACTGTGCGACTCGACCAACATCTCCTTCATGTCACTGAGCTGAGGGAGATGTTGGAGAAGAGAAAATATGCCCCTTGTGACTCGGTGAGTCTGCTAGCAAACTTAAGCCACCCTCCTTCCCCCTATTGGTAAAAGACACCTGGTCTAAGGCCGCGGCCAAAGAACTTACATTTGTTAAAAAAAAAGGCTATACTTACAATTGGCTTCTTCTCTGTGCAGCTCTGTCTTCATCCCTGCCCGCGCGCACACACTATGACATCACGCAGTGTTGCATGATGTCATAGTGTCTGTGCACCTGTCTACCAGGAAGTGAAGAAGACGGAGCCATGGGTTGAAGCCGATAATAAGTATAGAGTTGTTTTCATTAAAGTGGATAGTTAAATAGTGAGGTGAGGCTGCTGGACGTTTCATTAAAGAGTAGCACCTACATTTCTCCCCCTAAGCTTATACTCAAGTCAATGGGGCTCATTTACTAAGAGTCGTGGATCACACTTTCGTCGGACTGTTTGCCGTTTTCGGGGATTGCACGGCTTGGACAGGTATTTAACAGATGTCTATGCTGGGATTGTGTCGCACATGTTTTTTGGTGCAGCTGCGCTGGCTTCCATGCGATAGAAATTGTGTTGCAAGCCCTAGCGCTACCACGCACCTCTAAAAAGATGGTGAACTCTGTCGGACCTGCGGGAAAGCGACATATGCAGGATATCGGGCGCACGATCTTAGTGAATCGCGGCACAGTGCATAATCGTCAGGCAGTGCACTTTCTGTGAACTCAAGTAAATGAGCCCCAAATAAGGTTTCCCACTTTTTTGTGGTAAAATTAGGTGCCCTTTCTTATACTCGGGGATTTATGGTATGTTTATATATTTACCTCATAGTTATAAGGCCAAAACAAGAGGACATTATAAGTGTGCGTGGGTACATAGAAGAAGGGGTATTATTGTGTCCCCTTTTCTGTAGCCCCCATCTTATAAAGACAGACGACAGAATAAGGAACACAATCAGGAGGAGGCAAATAGAAAAGGGGCAGGAAAGGAAATAGCTGGAAATAGCGTTATATTGCAGGGAGCAAGTGTGACCGGCTTCTCAATTTTGCGAGCCGTGGGTACCCGAATTGAACATTTCCACTTAGCACACTATATAATTCTTTGTACAGGAGGACGGGGTGGTGTCTTTCTAAAATTCGCCTCAGGCAGCGGAGAAGCTAGGTTCACCCCTGGATATAAGACATGGAGATATCATCTTTCCATACTTTCCAATAGACAAAAAGTTCTTCCTGTAAAGAAAAATCTCATTCTGTTCTCTATAATAAACTGTCTCATCCTTTTTGTACACATGCAATGAATTTTTCTCCCTATCTTCCTGCGTCCATATGTTTCGGCCTAGAAGTTATCACTGTATCCTGTGTAATTGTCAGTCCAGTGTGAAAGCGCTCATAGCGTTGTTTATGTAATAAAAACTGATAACTATAATTAAAATTTCTAACAACACGGGGAGGTAGCACCCGCTCTCAGCCGCTGGGGAGTACAGATGTAGAGAGAACATATCTGTCAAAGTCGATTACTAGAGAGGGTGTGTCTGACAGGCGTAATCTACTTTCAGTACACATTATTGCTGAGGGGCCTCGCTGTCCTTTCTCAGCTACCGATCTTAAATTAGTTCCGTCACAGAAAAAGGAAGTGACAGGCAGATTGAAGAACGGCCACATAAATCCAGATGATTCCTGGACAGCCCCGGTACCAGAAGGAAGATGTCTCTGTTGATAGCTATATATGAATACTTCTTATGTGCCATCTTCCCGCTAGCAGTTCTTATATATAGTATTTGTTCCGCATTTTAGATTGCAAACTATCTTCACATAGAATTGTTAGCGGAACATCCCCTCTGATTTTCTGATTTGGAATTGAAAGATTTTGTGATTGTTTATCTAGGAGGAGGCAGCAGATTGATATAAAACATTAACATTTGGAAAGTCTACCTGTAAGGCTACCTGCATATGTACGTGTGCATTCTTGGACCACAAACAAAAAACCTGAGGTCCCTTGTTTGTGGCCCATGTGTCATTGGCATGTGAGGTTTTCTGATGTGGTAGAAAGGATGGATCAGGCAGACGTCTCATACACGGAGCTGTGGAAACATTGGCCACGTATGTTTCAGCTGATTGAGAAGGAATTGTGCTATCTATTGAATAAAAAAAACTATGTGGAGGAGTTTACTGTGCACCAGTCTTAATGACTTTTGTACAACACCTCGGATACACTAACAGACACTAGATTGTTAGTATTTCTGGTCTCACCTGGTGTAGAGATATAGCACACGATATAGCAAATTCAATGGACCAAGGTGTGAACTTCCCCTCCATGCCCAAACATTTGAAAAAGAGGTGCAAGGGGTGCGCAATCCAAGCAGTTATAGTATCTGCTCTATATTTTGCAATCTGGCATCACTCCACCGTGACCTTGTCTAATAAAAGTCAATCAGGACCACGAGCTGGCTTCATTTTTGTAGAGAATAAGTTCTATATTATAGACAAATAAAGTTAGGTGAAAGAGAATGTATGTAAGTTGTTTGTGTCTGACAAGATATAGATTTACATAGTCTAACTATGTGAGAGGATAGTAATATACATTATACATTCCCTTCCATTGCATATCTAAATATGACCGAAATTGATAAGAACCTATAGAGCAGCACCTGTATATCCTTAATTCAAGGCTGAAGGTGAAAGGTTTCTTGTTTTTTTTTTTTAACATCTACCCTTGGCCTGTGCACCTCTCTGCTTCCAGAACAAATTCGTAAACTAAAATCTCATGTAGTTTATAAAAGTGATATACAAAGGTAGGACAAAAGTGGTAGTTTGTAGACTGCGATACTGATACCGTTCTTATTTCTAAATTTCTTGTATTGTTGTGCAAGGGAAAGCATCTTACATAATGCAAGCTTAAGTAGGTAAGATAATCCCTGACATGATAAAAAGACAAGCGATTAAGTATTATTTGGGCTAAACCCGTGGGAGCGGAAATACAAACAATGTGAAACATGATTTGTGGATCTTTGTAGAATGGTGCCCGTGCCAGAAGCACATACGTAACCTATAATAATATAAGAACTGAAGATATTTAGTCTGTTCTGTTTCCGAGGACCATTAAACCAATTACAGATTTGTTGTTGACCAAGTAGTAGGCCGTGTACTGTATACTTGTCATGGTGGAGGAAGTGCTAAGGGACTCGAGTTTTCTGAAAATTATATTCATATCTTATTACTTCCTCGCTGAAAAGATGTTTCCACACTGCCAGGGGAGTTCTGGCCATAGTTGTTGACCCATTACCATGTGATGATACTATGATGTGGCTTGTGGCCCCTTATAAACTTATATAGTGAATTTCTTGTCAAGCCCAAAGAGCAATAACTCTCTAAGGGACAACATGTTTATCTTTTTTCCTTCCTACTTTACATAAATAATTTAGCTTCCTCTCACTGCAAATCCAATATTTAACTTCCAAATGGATAATTTACAGATGAGCAGTTATCCTACACCCACCACTGGTACTAGGTACCTTATGTTAAAGGGGTTTTCCCATGAACTAAAGTTAGGCCCTATCCACTGGATAGGGCCTAACTTGCTGATCTGTGGGGGTCTCATTGCTGAGACTCCCACAGATTGTGAAAATTAGGTGTCTGTCGGACACCTCGCTGCTCCGTCAGATTAATGGAGCAGATGGCCACACATGACCGTTTAGCTCCATTAATCTCTATGGAGCTGACGGAAATTGCCGAGTGCTGCGTCAGCTCCAGCACTGCACTAAGACCCCCACTGATCAGCAAGTAAGGCCCTATCCCGTGTATAGCCATGAATAAGGTACAATACCAAAATGCTTAGGCTTTTTTAGCCATCTTTTTCATGTTTTGTCTTCCGATGTGCTGTGTCCCACAAGTTTTTAAATGACCTAAATAAAGGATCTGTGGATTTTACTTGTATGCCGGTTTCCTGTGTCCAGCTGGAGGTTCCTTCTTCTACTGATGTTTGCTGACTTGCACCAGTGGCCAAGGTTGTCCGTGCTGGAGTTCCAGGACCGGAATTTAAAGGACTGTTCAAACAAGTTTGGTGAGCTTATCCCCACGGTATCCCCACAGGAATTTTTTTTTTACATTTTGCTTTGGATAGGGCCTAACTTTAGTTTGTGGGAAAACCGCTTTAAGCTCAGTATATTAAACAGCAAGTCACCCTTCTAAACACCCCTCCACCAATGGGCACCAAGAGAACAGCCCATTTTCTATATTCGGCTGCAAATGCTCTTATTCTTTCTTCTAGGCACAAGTGATTTGCACTGACTTTACTCATCCAGATTGCTTCTTTCAAGCCTAGTGTAACGGGGGATTTTAATGGGGGACACTGCTCAAGTGTTGGGCTGACAGACACTGATTAGGAGGACATTAGGGGTTTGATGCAGCTTTGAAGTCCAAAATTATAAAGTTGAGGAAAATATAAAAGTAAACAGATGCTGTACATCAGTTTTCTATTTTCACAATGGGGCTTATTTACTAAGGGTCGTAGATCACACTTTCGTCTTACTTTCTGACATTTTCGTGTTTTGCACGGCTGTGAAAGGTATTTAACAGGGGTCTGTGCTCGCATTGTGTCGCAAGTGATTGTATTGTGGCGCAGCTACAAATTGGAGGATGTGCTGACAGATGATCCGACTTTCAAATTGTGTCGCAAGACCATGCACTTACATGCACCGGAACACAATCTTAGTGAATCGCGGCACAGAGCATTATCATCGGAGAATGCATTTTCGAGCAACTTTATCGGACAGGTAAGTAAATGAGCCCCAATGTCTCACAACTACCAATTTGCACTAAAAGATGCAACCCTATCCAACCTATTTCATGTTTCACTTGCTTCAGATTTATCATGTGAATCCAGATGTGATAGACAGATTTATGAAGTATGACATTTCACAAAGACACGAATTTAAACAAAAACCCATAAAAAAACTGAAAACATGTATGAGCTATTTGTGCAAAATATGTTACTTTTTGTGACTTCAAAATGTTGCAAATCCTCTCAAAACACCTTATGTGCTACATTTATCAAGCTGTCTAAGACACTATAATACACCTTTAACAAATGTGATGAGCAAAAGATGCACAAAGGGGCATATTTACTAGGGCCTCTGCACCATGTCAGTGGCGTAGAGGCCCTGAAATAATCGCAAATGCTAGCTTATTGCTAGCACTTGCGATTATTTGCCCCAATCCTCCACGCCAATGGGTCGTGAAGGGGGGTTTGGCCGAGCCAAGGACGCGGACAAGCGAGAGTGGGCCGACGCAGGGTGTTACTGTCTCTGCACGGGCGCATTCGCTGCTCCCGGCGACTTTTTGTGTGTGTAGCAGCCTGCTCGATACATCACAAGCGCCGGTGTATGATAAATAGTCTCAAAAACACTACAAAATCTAGAGTAATAAACCCACATAATGATAAATCAAATTGTACTGATTTCGTGTTTTGCATTTCAAAAACCACAAAAGAAAATGATGTGTCCTTTCTCTCTTATGCACCAATCATCAGTAACAAGCATCCCAGATAATTGACCCTATGATAACATAGTAAAAGTGCTTTAAAGTTATTTTCATGGATTAAAATATTGATGAGTATGAAAAAACCAACATGTATAGAGCCAACCAGAGTATTAGTTATACAGGATTTTATGGAAAACACGTAAAAAATAGCAAAATAAACGGTATAATTACTATACAGCCTATTCTGTGGACAATATAGTCAGAGAAAAACTACAAAGCCCAACAAAGTTATCGGCTGTCTCAAGTTTATGTATACTTGCATCTGTATATCAAGTCTGTTTTCAGCTTGGTTGGTTCATATGAACATTGGACATTGAGCTTTTTCCCAAATCCACTGGGGGTCTTTACATTACTATAACACGGTTGGAGGTGGATTAAACAACAGTTCCACCATATAATTATGTGAACTACATGTATTGTAAGATCCTACTATGGTGTCAGCACACACCCTACAATCACACAACCTAGTAAAGCAATGATGTTTCTGTCTTGCAGCTATGAGAAACCACCAGGATTAATTTGGGAGGCGGAGTGGTTTCTGGTGGTCCTAAATACCCATAACACATACTCCCTTTGATTACTTTGAAACTTATGGTTTTCTATCATCCCACAGAGGTCTGGGGGATGACACTGTCATAGATGAGGCTGCCCTTAGGTGATATAAGTTACACTGCATAGTTGTCTTATTTTATCTATCTATCTAGGTTACAGTGACCAAAGTGTGACATGCACCTCCCTTGATTTTCAGATTAATAAAGTGATAAAGTGACACCAAGGGACTAATTTTTACGATCACCTGCAAAGATATTTTGGCTTAGTCTAATATGCTGATGTAGGTAATATGCCCCTCGTGCATCCACCACCCGCTTCCTTCTTGACACTGATTGGATGTTTATATTGTGTTCAATTCTGATTGGATAATGTATTTTTGATTCTATGTGCAATTTTCATATATAAACTGTATCCATAATATTTGTAGTTTAGTTCCGGCCTCTTGTACAGAGCTCAAGCATATGTATTACTAATAAACCGTCCTTTCTTAACGAAATGGTATGGGAGACTGAGAAGTTTATTTTTCTACAGAAAGATGTGTATGTTTGCTATATTACTATACAACTACATCGATATATAGCACTGAAAAAATATATGAGCTGATGTATGTGAAATAGTAAAATGTTTGGTCTTGTTGGTATTTCATAGTTTCATAGTAAAAAAGGCTGGAAAATAATAATAATAATAATTCCTTTATTTGTATAGCGCACATAGATTACGCTGCACAAAGCTTGCCAGATCAGTCCCTGTCCCCAATGGGGCTCACAATCTAATTAATCTATCAGTATGGTTTGGAGTGTGGGAGGAAACCCACGCAAACATGGAGAGTACATACAAACTCTTTGCAAATATTGACCCTGGGACATGAACCCAGGACCCCAGCGCTACAAGGCTGTAGTGCTAACCAATAAGCTACCTTGCTGCCCCATAAAAAGTATGGTCCAACCTTTCTTTGTCCTGTAAATTAATGAGCACCACTTTGTCCAGGCGATCCAACTGTTCTGTACTTTTGGGCATCATCAATGGTTGATATTTCACATTTCTTCTATTAATGTTTTTTTTATTGTTGTGATTTATTTATTTTTACACCTAAACGGAGCTGTACTTTAAAAATTCTTAGTAGTATTGTGAACTTTGCCTTATTTAGTATCAATCTGGCAAGACATGACAAGTATGTCATTCTTGTAACTATCTATATACAGGCAGTCCCCGGGTTACGTACAAGATAGGATCCATCGGTTTGTTCTTAAGTTGAATTTGTATGTAAGTCGAAACTGTATATTTTGTAATTGCAGTTCTAGACAATTTTTTTTTGACCTAGTGACAATTGGAGTTTCAAATTTTTGTGCTGTAATGGGACCAAGGATTATCAATAAGCTTCATTACAGACACCTTACAGCTGATCATTGCAGTCTGGGACTATAGTAACATCCAGAGAGCTTCACCAAAGGACACAGGGGGCAGAGGGATCCGTCTTTATCTACGGCTTGTCTGTATGTCGGGTGTCCTTTAGTAGGGGACCACCTGTATTGTGAATGTTCTACCAAGCTTCTGGTGTCCCTAAAGAGCTGCACAAAATATGTTTTATGCATTTAATTGGATATAGTCGCGTTCAGGCATGGAATTAAAAGTCATGTACTAGTTCTAATGTGATTTGGTTAAATGGAAATAAGTCACCTTTACACAATTGCTGGCTTTTATCCCTAATGATAATATGTTACGAGAATTGCAAATCACTTTGAGAATGATCAACCAATGGATTTGTGAGATTAGCAAGGGGCAGAAACTGCAGCTTTAAGATTGTGTTTCCTGTCTACTGAACAGAGTTATTGTTTTATTAACAGGACCATTGCACTTTAATTTAACATTACCAGCAAGTGCAACATCGACTACAAGGTATAGACGTCGGATCCGGTTCATGGTCGGAATTTTGATGGAACTTTGTCGATTCTTCTTAGAGCAATATTAATCTTTAGAATTTGCAGCCTTAAAACATGTAAAATAAAGCCCGGAAAAGCCCTTTAAACAACTGTATAAAAAAGACCTTTACATGTATAAGAACAGCACTTATGGTATGTAGTACAAAAAGCAAATAAAAAAATATTTTTTATTGTATCGATTTTTTTTATTTTGTAGATTTTAAATTCACTTCAGTTAAAGTGGTTTTCTGACTATATTAAAAACTCAGCAAAAAAAATATACCTGTACTTATCTCATCCGGCACTGCTGGTCTCCCGTGCCGCAGCCAGTCGGAGCCGTGCTCCTGTTTGTATATAGAGACGAGGCACCTCCACTCTGACAACTTCCCACGGCCAGGTCCCAGTCCCAGTGCTGTGTCAGGCAGGAATTTTAATATAGTCGGACAACCCCTTTAAGTTTTCTTAATCATTACATAGGACTAAAGTAGTATCTAATGGTCTCAGGTAGTACATGCTTAACAACCAGTCCCAGTAGCCAGACTATAACCAGTCACAGTACTTGGACTTAGTCTCTTAGACTCAGGGCTCTATTGTGAAGGCATTCAAGAATAGAAGTGTTAATATCTTAATTTTTTTTATCAATTAACAAAATACAAAGGGAATGAATCAAAAGGGAATTCTGACCACCCTTTGCCTCAATTTTACTTGTACACCTCTTTTGAGCAAATTCAGCAGGGAGGTTGTTCCAAACATCTTTTACAGAACTAACTACAGATCGTCTGTTGATGTATTCCTTATAATCTCCTTCTGTCTTTTATTACAATCCCCGTCAGAGCCAAATCAACACTTCCAAGATTCCTTGTTCTTCTATACACAGAAAATAGACATTGGTTGGATGTTTGGGGTTGTTGTCCTGTTGCAGACTACTTTAATAACATTTTATTAAAGAATTCTTTCCAGCATTTTTTTTCCACACCTGCATAAAATTTCTGCACAGTATTGCATCATACTTCTGTATTCATTTTTGGAGTCACTATATAATATTTAAGGCCCATATCATGATTTAGAACTGGGTTAAGCCTGATGATAAAATAAACAGATATATCCAGGAATCACTTCCAACTATACTAGTGGAGGTTGCTGGGGGATCTGGATAAACCTTTTTGCGAGGATGAAATAAGAGAGGTCATTGGCTCTTATAAAATGTTGAAAAGTTGTAACCTCCTAAGTTATAATCTCCTATGTTAACTAGACTCTTCAATGTGTTGAGCAATGAGATTCTCTATCCAAGGCAGGCAAAAGAAGCTCATATAATGGTACTACACAAACCCAAGAAAGACATGGAAAACTCTGGCAACTATGGTCCATCTCATTAATTAATTGTTACGTCAAGATGTAGGTAAAAATCTTGGCGACTCGACTTAACAAAATAATTCCTATAGTCATACACAGTTGGGACAAAGTTGGGTTTGTCCCAGGAAGAGAGACAAGGGACAATAACCTTTGCAGAATTACCTTAATGTTATACCAGCATGCCTTCTTTCTGACTCATAGATCCAGGCACTGACTGTGGTAATCTATTAATATTTGTTATCCATGGCCTCCTTCCTACTAAAATCAACTTTTAAAATGATGATAAATGAGCCTGAAGGGCTCTAGGGGTGTTACTAGAGCTGCTTAGTGCAGTAGATTCACAGGCTGTAACAATGAGCAGAACATGTCTTACCCAACCCCCTGCTCTCTCCCTCCTAACTCTGCCTCTAGCAGCAGCAGAAAGTGCAGACTCTACAGACTTCTGGGAGGGGAGGGGCTGCTGCTTCCTGCTCACAGAGGAGGAGGCCATGTGATAGAGCTCTCTCTGTGTATTTAGCAGAGCTGGAGGTGTTCCAAGACTATAGATACAGATGTCTCCTGCACAGAATAGTGAGGTACAAGATCACCCCTGTTCCTTATTAGTCCCTTCTCTGTCTCTCTCTGCACCTCATGCTGCAGCCCTTCCCCCACCTTGTTATCGGCACTATCAACTCTGTGCAGATAAGCTATTAACTCTTAGTCCCCAACGACCTACATCATAATGTACATTAACATTGGGTTTAAATACAAGCACCACAAACCCAACATTTATCAAATATGGTCCTTAATAGATCAATTATTCAGACAATGTACACATGAAAATTATTTTACATTATCAATATTTGCAAATACTCCACTTCCTCATTACATGTTGTTACTGATAATCTGGACAGACCTTGAGTCAAATGAGTCATTCATTTGTTTTTATTCAGTCAGTAACACTTGTCAAATGGATGGATTCTGGGAAATGGCGCCATTAGTACATCAGACGTTCCTTACCAACTGGATCGTCAGTCTCTGCCTGTGGCACCTCCAGGGTTCTCAGAAATCGCAGCCATTATGCTTTCATTAGAAAAGCTTTACCCCTGCACTAATTAAATGACAACAAAATATTCTTGAACAGCAATAACTGGAAGCAATCCTGGTCCCTAACAGAAGTGACTGTAAAATGGTAGGAAACAAACATAGATACAAGTCTATTGGTTGCCAAATTATCTCTGTCTGGAAGCAAAGTGCTTTTAGGAAACACAATGAATATGTCAGCGGAAATGTGGCTTTCTGTCTTTCATTTACTAATGTCCCGCAAGATCCTCAATAAAGAAAGATGAAGATTCTCAAAGACTTTGCAATCAGTTATGTTTTTATGCTAGTAAGAAGGAGAAGATATCTATGAGTGAATATCCCAGTATTAAAGGACATCTACCACCTGGATGAAGGATTGTAAACCAAGCACACTGACATACTGGTGCGTGCCCCCTCTGCTCTTCTATAAGCATTTTTTTGTGCTTGGTTTTTTTTTTTTTACAAAAAAAGCGTTTTAAATTAAGCAAATAAACCTAAGGGGCTCCAGGCTTCAAATGTGTTAAAGGAGCCTGAAGCCCCTCAGGCTCCTTTGCATAATCCTTAAACCCTTTTTTTTCTTAAAAACCACGGTGTGGGAAGCTTAAAGAAGAGCAGATCCGGCCAGAGGGGGTACACACCTGCATGTAAGTGTGCTTGGTTTATAATCCTTGATGCAGTTGGTAGATATCCTTTAAAGAAGACCTGTCTCCTGGCCCGTGCCCCTACACCAGCATCATGCCATTTCTGAATAAAAAAAAAAAAATCTAAAAAAGGCAAATTGAGTGATGGGGCATTACTCGTATAATTATATTAGTGATGACACAATATAATCTTGGGAAATATCTTTTTGCTACCTTGAACCAGCCCCCTTAACAGCAAGTATGACTTACAAGAAGCCTAATGACACGATTGTGGATTAAGCCAAACCAGTATATCTATTCCAGAAGGAACAGACTCCCGTCCAGTGCTAGACAGCACTGTTTCGACCTGGTTGGGTCTCCTCAGTACAGTGTAGGGAACTGGTTTGGCTGAGAGGCCTGTGACTAGGGTCAGAAGGTAAGAGTTCTCCTTACGGAGAGTTTTTCATTTAAAGCTGCCTTATAGTCACGTGGAGACTTATAGGCAATGCTGCTCCACTAGTGGCTTCTGGGAAATATACAAATATGTTTTCTAGGGTGGGAAAAGGCAAACAATGCTTCTTTTTGCTACCTTCTCCATAAGGAGAATTCATATTTCCTGACAATATAATCTTCTTGGCACAGCACAGGATTTATACAAACAATCACACCACAGGGATAACTGATATAGTATGATATTATAGCACAGAAATAATGCAACAAATAAAAAAACACAACAAAAAATCTTGCTGCAGTAAAGGGATAACGGGTGCACAAAGCTCCATGGTAAAACCTGGTAAAGTTTGCATTTGAGGTTTCACTTTCATCACTATGATGTTTATATGAACCCCCTTTCATTGATGGTATGTCTTCTACCCTGATAGGGATGGCTATATGTATAGAACGCCTGATGTAGCCTTTGGTAGAATGGACCCTGTGGAAATCAACGGGATCTATTCTGGTATTAGTTTCCTACAGGCATTTCTTCTCCATGTTAAAGGGGTTGTCAGAAACTGTAAAAAAAAACATTGGTGGTGGGGAGGGGGCTGCTTAAAAAAATAAACATTTACTTACCTCCTCCATCCCTCCAGGCATCATGCACTGCCCTTCTTTCTGGTCTGTGCCCCTGAAGACAAACAGGGGCACGGAAGCTGCAATGCATTTAGATTTCGTCCGGCTGAGGTGCTTGCCATGCCCACCCCTCCTGCATTATACAGCGCTGGGAATAGGAATGGTTGGGTGTGGCCAACGACCTCAGCCGGTTGGAAGTTAAACGTACTGGATATCTGGAGGGACCGGGGAGGTAAGTAAAGGTTTATTTTTTTTAAGCAGACCCCTCCTGGCTACCAATTTTTTTAATAAGGTCTTGGACAACCCCTTTAAGGGTAAACTGATAGCATAAACTGGGCATATGTAAATGAACCCTGGTGTGACACCCTTTAGCTATTCAAGTAGAGGATATACACTGTAAAATGTTCTTTTTTGGTTAATCTGAAAATCTATACTTTGGTACAGATTATGTTCTCATCCTTAGGCCAGTTCCACACTTGCGAGTTTGATGCGATGAACTCGCATCACACTCGCAACGCATGCTGCCGGATCGCACGGCCCAAATGCTGCACACACCGGGAGTGAACTCAGCATGTCAGTTCAGTCCCGGTTTGCAGCGTTCAGGCTGTGCTTTTCCCGCAGCATGCGTTGCGAGTGTGATGCGAGTTCCAGCGCATCAAACTCGCAAGTGTGGAACGGGCCTTTGATAAGAATATCTGAAGAATTTGGATATTTGTGAATGATAACTGTACTACAAATAATAGACAATGTACAAGCATAAGGTATCTGGCATGAATGATAAACTATTCACCCTTAGCTCTGGCGCCGTAGCACTACGGCGCAGAGGTATAAGGATGTATTAAGAGGGCTCACGGCTGAGTCTCTTCATCAAAGTGTGTCATTTTGCACAAAACCCCCACCGCTAATAACCGCGGTCGGTGCTTGCAAAGTCGCCGGCGCACGGGCGCCGTCATCTTTATTACGATCGCCGTGCCCCCGAACATCATCGGCGATCGGTTACCATGGTAGCCTTGGGTCTTCTTTTGACACGAGGCTACATGGCTATGCAGCTTCGTTACAATGAGCCAGTGGCTCATTGTAATGTATGACCTGCAAAAAAGCCATATATTGCAATACTGTATATTTGCACTATATGGTAGGAGCGATTCTGCCCATCTAGGGTAATGTATCCCTAGATGGTCTAAAAAATAGTGAAAAAAAAAAAGTTAAAAAAAAAAAAAATATATATAAAAATTCTCAATATCACCCCCCCTTTCCCTAGAACTGATTAAATAAACATATAAACAGTAAAATCACAAACATATTAGGTATCGCACGTCCCAAAATGCCAGCTCTATCAAAATATAAAACGGTTAACGGGCGGCGGTGACCTCCGGGCGGGAAATGGCGCCCAAGATCCGAAAATGAGGCACTTTTACAGACACCTTTTACATACATAAAAAATGAATAAAATGATCAAAATGGGTCGCAAAGACCTCAAAAGGTAGCATTGAAAACGTCGCACTCATTTCGCAAAAATGAGCCCTCACACATCTCCGTGCGCCAAAGTATGAAAAGTTATTAGCCAAAGATGGCAAAATTTTTTTTTTTCTTTTTTGTACCATTCGTTTAATTTTTTAAATGTATAAAACAATAAAACCTATATAAAGTGGTAATCAATGCGATCGCACCGAACCAAAGAATAAAGTAGGCATGTTTATTTGGAGGCGAGAAGTGAAATCGTAAAAATTGAGCCCACAAGAACGTTTTTTTCAATTTTTCCACATTTGGAATTTTTTTTTATCGGTTTCGCAGTACACGGCATGTTAAAATAAATAACATTACGGGAAAGTAAAATTTGTTACGCACAAAATAAGCCCTCACACAGGTCTGTACACGTAAAAATGAAAAAGTTATGGATTTTTGAAGTTGGAGAGCGAGAAATGAGCCGAAAAACCCTGCGTCCTTAAGGGGTTAATTATTGGGTTACAACGGAACTGTGAATGCCTGTATAGTTATAGAACTCCATATAACTGAAACTACTCACCGCGTTTCCATTTTTACTCCATGTTCATGGGCTGTATGCTCGTTTTTTTAAGGATCTGAAATAATACAAAGTGAAGTTTTTTTCATATTACCAATATCTTCTCTGAAGCTGGGTGCCTTTAAGCATTATCTTTAAAGAGGTTTGTGCACAAAGTAAAGTCCCCAAATCTTAATCCCCTAACCTTAATCCTCTAGTGATGCTAACATGATAAAGATAACTTTTAACCACTTAATTTGCAATTTTACTCAACTTTTTAGAGCAGCTTTTACTCCTATCAGAGCAGGAGATACCCAGAGTAACATTCAACTCTGTGGGTGGGAACTAGATGAGCAGGAATTTCCTGCTGTGCTCATGCACATGGGCTTCATGTCTCCTGCTAGCGGCCTCCCTTTACTAATTAAAAGACCCTAGCGGCCTCCCTTTACTAATAACTAAACTATATAAATGAGGTATCACTGTAATCGTAGTGACCTATAGAATAAAGATAATATAGTATTTTTAGTGTACGACCCCCAAAATTTACGAAAAGAAAGGAAACCAAAATTGACAGTTTTCTTTTCACCCATACATTCAAGAGTTAATAAAATCTCATCAATAAGATAATGACCCACTAAAATGAAATATTTGTAAAGTGCATCTCATGTCGCAAAAAATAAGCCCTTATATGTCCAAATTGCCAAAAAAATAAAGATTGTATAGCCATTATAAAGTGACAATGCATAATCTTCTCTGAACGGCGCAGCTCCCCCCTCAATGCCCTGGCGTGTGCCCATACAGCAGGTTACCACCACATATGGGGTGTTGTTATACACGGGAGGGATTGGGTATCAAATTTTGGACGTATTGGTATTTTATCCACTGAAAATTTGTACAATTTTTGAACAAGTGGCGCATGCGCTGGATGTTCTGTGCTGGCACGCATCTTCCGCCGACCCTCCTCACACTGTGTGTGCGCCACAATCAGACTTCTGAGTCCAATCGCTGGTACGCGCCAATTCCTAGCATATATATATCTCCCCTCTACCAGCAACCAGTAATGTTATTAAGCCTTCTCCACTTGAGACTACCAATGTAAGTAACCATCTGGTTTTTTTATATCTCTAGTTATATGCCCATGAATGACACTAGTATGGACCTACTGTAAGCTACATGACTTGGTATATGTTTACACATTGCATAGTTAAATATGTACATATTTGCTCTTTGACACATTTTTTAACCAATCAATTTTTTGTATACATAATTTAAACAATTAATTTTAATTTGTTTTAATAGTTATTGTTATTAATTTGTTTTATAGTTAATAGGCACCACTAGTGTCTATTTTATATATATTTCTTTGTCATTTTTATGCATGTACCCAAACATTATTTTGCCTTATATTGTATATCTCCAATGATTCACTTTCCTGCTAATTAATGAACATACTATGCTATATTCTAATATCATATTCATCTGAATTTTATATATATATATATATATATATACCGTATATTCCGGCGTATAAGACTACCTGGTGTATAAGACGACCCCCCTACTTTCCTGTTTAAAATATAGAGTTTAAGATATATTCGCCGTATAAGACTACCCCTTTTCCAATGCATACAAAACACCGGTAAAAATATTAAAAAAAACAGATTTGAATTCAACATGGTCCTTTTTTAAATGTAAATTCTTATGACATGCAGGTATATAGCAGGAAAACTGTCGCTCATAAACATAAGGCATACAACAACAACATTACCATTACAGCACAGCCCCCAGTAGTATACAGCACAGCCCCCAGTAGTATACAGCACAACCCCCAGTAGTAGGAATTTCCTGCTGTGCTCATGCACATGGGCTTCATGTCTCCTGCTGCCGGGGGAGATTATAATATAAAAGGTTCTACTGATATTATCTGGCACAGAAAAAGAGATATGAGAAAGATCAGGGTTGGCTCCAGGTTTCAGTAGGCCCCTGGGCGACAGAGCCTCAGTGGGCACCTTTGCAGTGAACTCACGTGGCGGTATAAATTCTGAAGCGTCTCCGGTGCCCTAAAATATTCCCTGAGGTTATCATACCCAACAGCCCCCTCATGGTTATTTTATATAAGCCCCCCTCACATCCTATAGATTCATTAGATGCAGCCCCTACGAAATCGTTACGTACAGCCTTATGTGGGCCCCCAGGAGCTCTGGGCCCCGGCACTCACCCCGGTATGCCCAGTGCTGGCTCCGGCCCTGAGATATATCATAGAGACATGAGATGGATATAATATCACTTATGAGATAGAAATAAGATATATATATATATATTTTATAGCTACCGTATATACTCGAGTATAAGTTGACCCGAGTATAAGCCGAGGCCCCTAATTTTACCACAAAATACTGGGAAAACCTATTGACTCGAGTATAAGCCGAGGGGGGGAAATGCATTGGTCACAGCCTCCCCAGTATATAGCCAGCCAGCCCCTGCCCCAGTGTATATAGCCAGCCAGCCCCTGCCCCAGTGTATATAGCCTGCCAGACCCTGCCCCAGTGTATATAGCCTGCCAGACCCTGCCCCAGTGTATATAGCCTGCCGCCGCTGCCGGACAGATCGCAGGGGGTGGAGCCTCCAGGAAAGGGGTGTGGATTTTTAAAGTATCCTCACAGTGCAGGAAGTAAAGCTGTAATGTCTGACTGCAAGAAGAATTCGTAGGGGGGCTGTGTGTATACATGTGTATGGAGGTGAGGGGGCTTGACAAGAGATTGTGTTAAGGTCAGGGAAGACATGTGTGTTACATGGAACTGTATTTCTTGCAGGTGCTGAGGTGGTATGATGTGTATGTTACATGGGACTGCATATCTGGCGGATGAATGTCTGGCAGGCGCTAAGGTGGCATGAGATTATATGTTACATGGGACTGCATGTATGGCAGGTACTGAGGTGGCATGAGGTGAATGTTACATTGGACTGCATGTCCGGCAGGTGCTGTGGTGGCATGAGGTGTATGTTACATGGGACTGCATGTCTGGCAGGTGTTGAGGTGGCATGAGTTGTATGTTACATGGAACTGCATGTCTGGCGGGAGCTGAGGTGACATAAGGTGTATGTTACATGGGACTGCATGTCTTTCGGGTGGTGAGGTGGCATGAGGTGCATGTTACATGGAACTGCATGTCTAGTGGGCGCTGAAGTGGCATGGGTTGTATTTTACATGGGGCTGTGATCACCATAAGATCAGTGTTGTATGTGAGCTGCACAAATAATATCTAAAGACATGTAAACAATGACAGAGATGCAAATTCCATTAATTAAAAAAAAACAAATGCACCCCCTTCCACCCCATCACCCCCCCCCCCCCCCCACACACACCAAAAAAATTAAATAAAAACATTAAACCATCATGGATCTGCAGTGTCAGCTGCAGTCTGGCCACTGGGGCTCAGCTGCGTCTACCGCAGTCTTGTCACATGGGGGGGGGGGGGGGGGGTACAGTGTGTGTTAGCCGCAGTCTGCAGTCTGCCCACTGGGGCTCTCTGGCATCTGCCGCAGTCTTGTCACATGGTGGGGGGCATACAGTGCGCGTTAGCCGCAGTCTGGCCACTGGGACTCTGTGGCACCTGCCACAGTCTGGGTACAGGAAGGGAGGAAATAGCATGCATTAGCCACAGTCTGGCGGTAAGAGGATTCAGAGGCTGCAGCCACAGTGTGGTTAGAGTGTCTGGTCGATGCAGGATGTCAGGTCACTATAACTGCCTCAATTTGCTATTTAAACACAGAAAAAACTGACACATGATTTTCTTATATAAATAGCGCTATCAACATTATATACAGCTGTGAGCCATATATTTGTATTACTGAAAATTTCATACTCCTCCCTGGCTAAAAATACACCTCAAAATAGTAAGAGGAGTACTATTACCCTTCTAGAAAAATGTTAGTACGATATCTGAACATGATATTTATTTTGTAAACATCACCAGGGGATTGAGAGTTGAGAATTTAAGTAGAGGTTTAACAGGTGCTGGGCGCTAGGAGAGAATAATTTAGTATGTATGTATGCCATTTTGATTAGGTGGGTTTTACAGTGGGGGGTGTCATCAGTCACACATTTTCATCAAGTGAATGGATTGTTTGATTTAAGTCCCTGACTTAAGGGCTCCCAACTTACAGATGACCCCTAGTTAGAGACTGACCTCTCTGCCCACTGCGACCTCTGGTAAAGCTCTCTGGATGCTTTTTTAGTCCCAGGCTGAAATGATCAGCTCTTAGGTGTTTGAATTGAATTTTTATAGTCCCAGGTTCCTTGAAAGCAAAACATTTTGAAAATCCAATTGTCACAGGGCCAAATTTTGAGGGGGGGATTTAAAATGATAAAATATACCGTATATTCCGGCGTATAAGACGACCTGGTGTATAAGACGACCCCCCTACTTTCCTGTTTAAAATATAGAGTTTAAGATATATTCGCCGTATAAGACTACCCCTTTTCCAACGCATACAAAACACCGGTAAAAATTTTAAAAAAAACATGGTCCTTTTTTTAATGTAAATTCTTATGACATGCAGGTATATAGCAGGAAAACTGTCGCTCATAAACATAAGGCATACAACAACAACATTACCATTACAGCACAGCCCCCAGTAGTATACAGCACTGCCCCCAGTAGTATACAGCACAGCCCCCAGTAGTATACAGCACAGCCCCCAGTAGTATACAGCACAGCCCCCAAAATTATTTATTGTTTTATATGTGTAAGGGGCTTTTTGAACATTTTTTAGAATTTTATTTTTCATTTTTATTTTTTGTGTTTTTTTTTTTTTTATTGGCACAAGCAAAATGTTGTCAAGAGTTAAGTTACACTTTAACCCCTTGACAGTTTTCACCTTCTTGCCCGGGACCTATTTTGAAAATCTAACATTGTACTTCATGTAAGTTGAAAAATTTGGGTGGCGTGTTTTGGGTTTAGCTATGAAAAAAATGAAAATATTGCCGAACGCCGCTCCAAGACATCACCGGAGGGTGGCGATAGAGACTTGTAGGCCTGCCATGAACACCGTAACGGAAAATAGCGTCCCAATAAACAGTTTTTCTCCATTTTACATAGGTCTGTAAACCCAAGTGTGAAAAACTTATTGGCCTCAGAATTTGGCAAAATGGCAAATATTTTTTTTGTAAAACAGATTTACATTTTTCTACTGAATCTACTGAAACCTAATAAAACCTATATATATATGTGGTATCCCTATGATCATACTAACGAATAAAGGGTAAGTGTCATTTGGAGCACAGATTGAAAGACGTAAAAACGGAGCTCACATGAAAACGTCACAAATGTGTTTTTGTCAATTTCACCACACTTGGAATTTTTTTCCAGCTTTCCATTACATTGTATGGAATATTAGATGGGGCCACTAAAAAATGTAGTTTTGTCCTGGAGATAACAAGCTCATATACTGTATATTTCTGTAAGTCGGAAAATAAAAATGTTATTTTTTTTGGAATGAGGGGAGTAAAAAACAGAAATTCAAAAATAAAGGGGCTGAGTCCTGTAAGGGTTAAAGGGAACCTGTCACCCCATTTTTACATATACAGCTAGTGACAGGTTCCCATACAGCCCTATTAACTGACACCCTACTTTTACCTAAGAATTGTTTTCCTTAAACAATTCCACATAGATCAACTATATGTAATATTCCCTGGCATCCGAGGGGGTGTCTCCTGCTCAGACAGTCCCATCTACTTCTCCCCATGTCCCATGCCTCTTCTCAACATGTCATGTGACCATCATCACAGGTACTTTAGCCTCCTAACATTAGCACTGTACACCATGCATATATCTGATCACAGCAGCCTCCATTGGCTTCTACTTCTCTCAATCCTCCATGGAGGGTGCTGTGATTTTATGTGATCAGATACATACATGGGGTAGATGTAGCAGGTGTAATAGGACCTTAGATGATGTCATCCTGGTCACATGACTTTAAGTACCCAGTAATGGAACAGAGCTCTCTCTCAATGTTCCGTGTAGCAGAATATCATAGCACTCAGACCTGTCAATTAGGAACAAGGAGGCAGGGCAATGCAAGTAAAATTTAATATTCAGTCCTCAATTAGTGTGAATGACTCACATCAGGTGAGTTTCATATAAGTTTACAAACTGATTTTTGTAACATTGCAGCAACGGAAAAGAAAACATTTAGGGATAAGGGCAAGGCTTTTTAAACATAGTTTTTAATGAAGTATTTATTTTGGGTCGTTAATTTGCACAACAGGTTCTCATTCTGTCTGGTTCAATTATGATGTCAACTAAAAAACAAATATAAGATCAACAAAAGAATAATACAAGATAACATAAGAATATGACCACAATAAAATGGCAATTCTTACATATCACATTATCCAACTGCGCTCATTTGTCTGGACTTGTGTATCTAGGTGATGGAACATTACACAGAGGATAAATGGAGATTACATTTCGGAGAGGCAGTTTAGACCCAGGGTGTCTGCAGGACAGGATTCCTCTCATTGTAGTCAGCACACACTTCTCTATCCTGACTACAGTGTATGACAGTACTTCAGCAGCTATATTACATACTAAATACCTCTTGTACAATAAAATATATGTCATACAATGAGGATGTTCTGCCATTACTAGCAAAAATGACTTTTATTTAATAGAGAATTAAAATCCAATTCCTATGGAACCGTTATTAACAGCAATGTAAGGCTCAGCTATAGTACAGTCTCATTCATATAATGGGGAAGTTCCCTGTTTAGCTGATCTGCCGGTGTAGTAAGCCAGAGTATACCCCAGGGTATAAAGTAGCCTAGGCCAGAGTATACACCAGGGTATAAAGTAGCCTAGGCCAGAGTATACGCCAGGGTATAAAGTACCTGGGCCAGAGTATACCCCAGGGTATAAAGTATCCTGGGCCAGAGTATACCCCAGGGTATAAAGTATCCTGGGCCAGAGTAAAACCCAGGGTATAAAGTAGCCTGGGCCAGAGTATACCCCAGGGTATAAAGTAACCCAGGCCAGAGTATACCCCAGGGTATAAAGTAGCCTGGGCCAGAGTATACCCCAGAGTATAAAGTAGCCTGGGCCAGATTATACCCCAGGGTATAAAGTAGCCTGGGCCAGAGTATACCCCAGGGTATAAAGTAGCCTGGGCCAGAGTATACCCCAGGGTATAAAGTAGCCTGGGCCAGAGTATACCCCAGGGCAGTGATGGTGAACCTTTTAGCGTCCGAGTGCCCAAAAAGACACCCTCCTTATTTACCGCGGGGTGCCAACCAAAAGTTAAAGCAGTAACTTACTGCTCCCTGTTCTTCAACAATCATATTGGCCTCCTGAGGACAGCAACACAGTAGAAAGATGGAAAATTTGCATCATTTTAGCTTTTTTCCAGTGTCCCTCTGTAGACCTGTAGCAAGAGGTCCTCCAAAGGTAATTCGGCCCTGTCTATTCATTCTCCCTCTTCCTACAGTCCCAAGTAGCGAAGTAAGTATCAAAATATGACTGAAAGCAGCATCTTTTCAGTTGCTTGAAACTGCAGGAAGATTCTTACTGTCCTGTCTGGTGTGCGTGGCTTAGCATTACAGCCTTGCAGCACTGGGGTTCTGGGTTCAAGTCCCAGTTCAAGTCTGCAAAGAGTTTGTAGGTTCTCTCAGTGTTTGCGTGGGTTTCCTCGGATCCTCCAGTTTCCTCCCACACTCCAAAACATACTGGTAGGGTGATTAGATTGTGAGCCCCATGGGGGACAGGGACTGATATGGCAATGTGTGTGCACAATATAAATAAAGAATAATTTTTATTATTTTGGGGTTTTATCATGGCTATTATATGATGAAAATTTTTGGTTATAAAAGCAAAATGTGAATTTGATGTTATGTTGCATTAACACTTTGCGTTTACCATGTGTTAAAATTGTGTTGACTTAAACCAAGTTTTTTTTAAAGCAACGTGATGTTTATAGTGCATTTATATAATGTGGACGCAATATTTGCCTCCATTCTCCCCCCTTTCAATTACATTGCCTTTACCTTGCAACGACATCACGTTGATGTAAACCAACCATTTAAAACTGCATTTACGTAAACGTGATGTTTGCACTGCGTTTACAGCAACGCAATAATCGCACACTGTCTGCATAAATGCAATTTGAACATTATTTTAAACCTTGTTTACGTAACCCTTACAGGACGTAGACCTTTATCGTTTTTGCGTTTCTGTTTTTAACTCCCCTCATTCTAAACGCGATAACTTTTTTATTTTTCCTTTAACAGAGATATGTATGGGCTTGTTATCTGCAGGACAAAATGTCATTTTTAGTGGAACCATTTAATATTCCATGCAATGTACTGGAAAGCTGGAAAAAAATTCCAACTCCAGTGAAATTTGACACATTTGTGCCGTTTTCTTTTGGGCTCTGTTATTACAGCTTTCATTCTGCACTCAAAATGACACCTCAGCTTTATTCTTTGGGTCGGTGTGATCACAGGGATAATACATTTATATAGGTTTTATTAGACTTTAGTTGATTTACAAAAATTAAAATCTTTTAATTTTAAATTTGTTAAATCTTTTTTACAAAAGAGGCCAGTAACATTATTGTTATCATTGTTATTATTATTTATAGAGCACCATTAATTCCATGCTGCTGTGCAATCAGTAAGGGGTTTACATACATTACATTAAGACAAGAACAAATGCAAGTACAAATACAGAACTACAGTGATCAACAACTTTTTCACACTTCTGTGTAGGGACCTATGTAAGGTGTATTTTTTTTGCAGTACCAACTGATATTTTAAAATGGGTGATGTTGCATATAGAAAGAGCTCAGCCTGTGATCTCTCTCCATACACACCCTGCAGCACCAGAAGGCAATACAGGCAGTCCCCGGGTTACATACAAGATAGGGTCTGGAGGTTTGTTCTTAAGTTGAATTTGTATGTAAGTCGAAACTGTATATTTTATAATGGAAGTTCTAGACAATTTTTTTTCTTTTGCCCCAGTGACAATTGGAGTTTCAAAATTTTTGGTGTAATTGGACCAAGAATTATCAATAAAGCTTCATTACAGACATCTTACAGCTGATCATTACAGTCTGGGACTATAGTAAAGCATCCAGAGAGCTTCACCAGAGGTCACAGTGGGCAGAGGGGTCCGTCTGTAACTATGGGTTGTCTGTAAGTCGGGTGTCCTTAAGTAGGGGACCGCCTGTAGTATGTCCTGGTGTGTGAAGGGGTTAAACATAGTGGGGCACATTTACTTACCCGGTCCGTGGAGTCCAAAAGTGCCCCCGATATCCTGCATGTGTTGCTTCCCCGCTCAGGTCCAACAAAGTTCACATTCTTCTTCCTGGTGCATGTAAGTGCAATGTCTTGCGACACGATTTGAAAGTCCAAATCAGTCAGATCGTCCGAAGGCACGCCCCCCAATTTCTCTTGCATACGTTCGTGTGCGCCATAATCCCAGTGCATAGATGATGATTTAACCCTTACGAATGGACTGCATACTTAGTATCACCTGCAAATATTGAAACTTGACTGTGTAAACCCACTACAAGGTCATTAATAAAAATATTGCCCCCAATACTGACCCCTGTGGTACTCCACTGGTAACGTCAACCCAATCTGAGAATGTGCCATTAATACACAGATTTTCCCCTAGTCCCAGCCTAGTCTCATTTTATGTACCAACCTTTTATGCGGCACGATGTCAAATGCCTTTAAAAAAATCCAGATATACAAAATCCACAGCGTCCCCCAGATCCAGTCTGGAACTTACTTCTTCGTAGAAACCAATCATGACCGATCTCTCATAAACCCATGCTGACGCTGGGTTATAAGGTTGTGCACAGTGAGATACTCCAGGATAGCATCTCTAACAAATCCCTCAAATATTTCCCCCACCACAGGTCTATAGTTTCCAGGATCGCTTTTTGATCCTTTTTTTGGACATTGGTATTACATTTGCTATGCGCCAGTCCTGTGGAACATAACCAGTCCTTTTCAAATATTAAAAATAACAGTCTGTCTATCACGGTACATACTTCATGTAGAACCCTGGGGGTGTACACCATCTGGCCCCGATGATTTCTTTATCTTAGTGGTTGCGAGGCGGCGCCTTACCTCTTCCTGGGTAAAACTGTTGACACTCCAAAGAGAATTTACATCATTCCTCATTGTGTCTTCCACCAGGGGATTTTCCTGGGTAAAGACAGTTGAGAAGGCGACATTCAGTAGATTGGCCCTTTCCTCATCTCCTTCCACCATGGCCCCCATGTTGTTCCTAAGAGGGCCCACACTCTCAGTTTTTAGTTTCTTATCATTTATATACTTGAAAAATAATTTGGGATTATTTTTGCTCTCCCTGGCAATATTTCTCTCAGCCTCTATTTTTGTGGCCTTTATCTGCTTTTTACAGGATTTATTTTTCTCTCAATAATCCTGTAATGCCTCATTGCTTCCTTCGCGTTTTAGCACCTTAAATGCCTTATCTTTCTTGCTTATTGGTTTCCTTACAAGACTAGTTAGCCACATTGGCTATTTGGGGGGGGGGGGCTTTTGTCTTTGAGAAGATTGTCCCAGGTTTTCCCTTAGTTGCTGAAAATTTGCCCTCCTGAAGTTTAGAGTGTTGGTTGCCCCTTCCCTAACGCTCTTAGTAAAGTGTAATACAAAATGAATGATATTATGTTCACTATTACCCAGTTTCTCCCCAACATGTACTTTTGATATTCTGTCAGGTCTGTTGGTAAGGATAAGGTCCAACAGTGCCCCCCATCTTGTTGGCTCCAGGACTAGTTGTGACAGGTAATTGTCTTTTGTTGTCTACAAAAACCTGCTACCTGCAGGTTTCTGCCGCCCAGTCAATATCTGGGTAATTGAAGTCCCCCATGATAAGTACTTCACCATGCTTTGAAGCCGCATCCATTTCACTTATCAGCATTTCCTCTGCTGCCTCCATTATATTTGGAGCCTTATAACAAACCCCTAGTAATATTTTATTATTCTTTTTCCTTCCCTTCATCTCCACCCATAGGGACTCCACATTTCCTTTTGCGTCACCGATGTCACCAATGTCATCTCACAGAACATATAAACAAAGCCCTCCCCCTTTTTAATTTATACTATCATTTCTAAAAAGATAAAAAGACTATAACCATCTATAGTAACAGCCCAAGTCATAGCCACTGTCCAGCCATGTCTCGCTGATACCCACTATATCATATTTCCGCTCCAACATTAAGTGTTACAGTACGTCTATTTTGTTTGTGAGGCTTCTGGCATTTGTGTACATACACTTTATATAGTTTTCCCTATCCTTATTCCTTTTCTTCTTATTCCCCAATCTCATTGCAGCCCCCCTTCCTCCCCCATGGACTATGACTCTTCCCAGCTCTCTATCTACACTGTCTATTTGCCCTGCAAAGTGTAGTTGCCCTCCCCCCAGGTCTCTAGTTTAAACACTCCTCCAACCTTCTAGCCATTTTTACCCCCAAAACAGCTGCACCCTCTCCATTGATGTGCAGCCCATCCCTACTGTAGAGCCTGTAGCCGACAGAAAAGTCAGACGAGTTCTCCATGACCCCAAAACCCTCCTTCCTACACCAACTTTTGAGACACTTATTTACCTCCCTGATCTCCCGCTGCCTTTCTGGTGTGGCACGTGGTACAGGTAGTATTTTGGAGAAAACTACCTTTGAGGTCATTGCCCTGAGCTTATGGCCTAAATCCCTGAAATCATTTTTAAGGACCTTCCACCTACCTCTTACTTTGTCATTAGTGCCAATGTGGACCATGACTGCTGGCTCCTCACCAGCCCCTCCCAGTAATCTGTCAACGCGATCCGCATGGTCTTTGCACAGTCTTTGTGACAGATTGCCCTGTGTGTTCCCCTAATAATCGAATTTCCCACTACCAGCACCTGTCTGACCTTGCCTGTGCTCCCATTACCCTGCTTACTGGAGAAAACAGTCGCCTGGTGGCCATATCTTGCTGCAGCCGCTTTGGGATTAGCGCAGCTTTGACAGGTATTTAACAGGTATCTGTGCTGGGATTGTGTTGCACGCATTGGATTGTGGCACAGCTGTGCCCGCTTTCATGCAGCAGAAATCGGGGTGTGTGCTGACGGATGATCCGACTGATTCGGACTGAGTGTGGGATTTAAGATTCAAATTGTGTTGTAAGACAATGCACTTACATGCAGCAAGAAGAAGATGGTGAACTCCGATGTACCTGAGCGTGGAAGCAACACATGCAGGATATCGGGCGCTCGATCTAAGTGAATCGCGGACACTCCAAGGAACGGGTAAGTAAATGTATCCCACTGTATAATAACTTAACGCAAAGGTGGAGATGTATATTGGACATGCCCCATATTTTACAGCATGGTGGTCCCATTTGATATCGGCGTGATCGTCTGCCATAGATATCTATGGGGGATGTGATCTGACCTTAAATTGAGAGAAGTGTCTAGTTCTACACTGCACTGGTTCAAACAATGACACGTTAAATGGGTTTTCCAGGCTTTAAAAAAAAAATTATAAATAAGGACAGGGGATCTATAAGAACAAAAACAACGTATTGTTACCTCCTCCGGCCCTCAACTTGTTTTGCACCACCACCTGTCTGTCCCATACCCCTGTTTGTTTACAGAGCTAGGTGCTCCCTTCCAAAAACTTCTGCTTGTCTAATGCTATATCCGGCATGTGACAGTGGATGGGTAGGTGTTTCTGCCTCAGTAAACAAACAGGTAAGGATAGTTTTTTTCCTTTTTTTTTTTACAGGCCCCCCAGAGCAGACAGACAACCCCTTTAATACCTCTCCTCCAAAATGTTTTGTTACATTCAAAAACATGGTAATATATGTGACCTGTAAAATACATTTCAGAGCAGATAGTAGATTTGGCTTTCTTTTGGCTCTGAGCGTTCATGTTTGGGTTTCATTCTCCTGGCATATGGGATGAATGATGGGAACATTTGCTGGCCGCCACTGCGTAGTCTGAGCGCACGGTCACTTGCTATGTAGATTAATAGCATATTTAGAAATCTGTTTATTTAAGACATAAACCAAGATATGCTAATGACACGAGATTTTTTCCACTGAGTATTGTCATCCCCAAACTAATGATTTGTAGGATGCGTAGATATACATTGTGCAGTAGATAAAAGCAGGTTCTTTAGACGGTTATTAAACACACAATATACAAGCGATGCGACTTTACACAGCACATTTACACAGCACAATGCAAAGTACAGTGAGGAATGATCATTTAAATGGAAATGTACCATGAAAATCCATCATGATAAACCAGGGGCACTTACTCATAGATCCAGGCACCATGACTGTGGTAATCGTCTAATATTTGTTATCCATGACCTTCTTCTTTCTATAGTCAACTTTTAACATTATGCTAATGACTCGAGGGGCTCTGTCGGCATCATCAGAACTCCTCACTGCTGATGATTCAGAGGCTGTTACAATGAGCACAGCAGGACTTCCCACCCCTTACGGACTGAGCTCTATGCATACATGGTGGAAGTTGACTGCATTATGCGTTCAACACCTACTGTGTGTGTTAACTATTAAACTACCACCGACAAAGTCACCGGCAGAAGGTGAATGCAAGGGGTGCGTGATTGCCGCCATCTTTGGTTGGGCCCATTACCATGGCAGCCTGGTGTCTGTATGAGGCTCCAGGACCTGTCATTTGGAAGGATCTGTAACAGATCCCTAACAATACTCCATATACTGTAATACTATAGTATTGCAGTATAAAGTAGGAAAGAACAAACCCTTAAGGGTTAAAGTACCTTTGGGGGTCTAAAGAGTAATTTAAAAAAACGGAAGAAAAATAATACAAAAAAAATGTAAAACACCTTTCCCTACAAGTAAAATAAAAATAAATCAAAAATAAAATAAAAAACATGTTAAGTATAGTCACATCCAAAAAGTACCGCTCTATAAACATATAAAAACGTTTATTCCTGGTGATAAACCCCGTAATAGAAAATACTGCCCAAATATTTGTTACACAACTATTTTGCCATTTGGCTACAGTACAAAAAAAAGTGATCAGAAGGTTGCACAGTGTCTGCAAGAATATGGCGCAAATGTCTTTTTTTTCTACAATTTAATTGCATTTGGAATTTTTGTACAGATTCCTGCTTCGACTATGAACTGCTGTCACTAGGACGTATAATTTGTTACACAGAAAACAAGCCCCTCTACAGCTCTGTCACTGGAAAAATAAAAGTGCTATGGATTTTTAACCCCTTAATCATTTTAGCTAACTTTCGTATGTGGCGGTTTAATGGCCATGACTTCTATTTTTTGTATGCTACCTGAAAAATTTCAGCAGTGTTTTTTCGGGACATATAAGTCTAGTTAAACGTAAAAAAAGTTTAACAATTTTTTTTGTTTTATTTGGGGTTAAAAGTTGAAAGAAGGCTTTATTTTTTTGTAATTTTTAGTATATATATTTTGTGAGGGCTGATGTTGATTGGAGCTGTTCTGGGCCTTATCAGACCCAGCAGCTCTAAATAACCCCTTTAGACCTAGCTGTCATGTGACAGACGGGTCTATAGAGCCGGCTCTGCTCCTCCCTGCATTGCGCTACTGCAGCGCGATGCTGGGAGGAGGGGGCGTAACTACAGCGGTAGCAGCCATAGCGACTGCTATGGGGCCCACAGTATCAGGGGGCCCCGGTATTTGACTTAACACACTAAAAAATGGTGAATGTGTACTATTATATACATATTATGCTGCACATTGTACATCACAATAGTCAGAAACTCGGATAAAAAATGTCAGGTGAAAGTGACGGCAGGACAAGGGATCTCTCATCTCTAGCTTCCTGCCATCTACTTCCCCCATGGGGTCTGCAGTTACTGGGACAGATATGTGGCCTAAACCACCTGGGATAAGAAGACTGCCTGGCAAATGGGTTAGGGGGGCCCCAGTCAGAAGTTTGCTATGGGGCCCAGCCTCTTCTAGTGAAGAAGGGAGAACCGGTAATAAATCGCATCTCCCTAGGAGCTCCAGATGTCTCTGACACCCGGAGGCCCAGTCTTTCTCCATCGAATATTGGGTGTGCAGTAGAAAACTGCAGCGACATCTAGACTCAGTGGGCCGTCAGAGAGGAGTTAAAGACAGGGAGGGAAAAAAGAGTCCTTAACGTGTTAAAGTTATAAATTTGGTGTGTGTAGTCAGATGACCAAAAGCAGAAATAAAATAACATAAAGAAGCCACAATTTATAACCAATTGTACCCTAAAGGGGAATGTTCAGTACAACTGATCATCTGCCAACATAAAGGGCAAATGCTTCGATTGGAGGCTTTTCTCTCCAGGATTTCCCTATTCATAATATTTGTTCCCTGATAACACCTATTCATTGTGTCTTTTCTATTAATACTATCAATTCTTTAAAATAAACATTAAACCGTGGGTCCCAATTATGTGCTGGATAATTAAGAATATTGTATGAATATAGTGTTTGCACAGCAAACACAGGTCCTGGGGATGAAATTAAATCATAGACCAACAGTCAGTGATGTGACTGGACCCAACAGCTATTCATGTATTTGCAAAGTATGGTTATAACCCCCTACAACTATCATGTGTTAAAAAAAGTGGGCTCATCCTTAGACTACATTAACTTAGGCTCATTTACCAAGGGTCCGCATGGCGCATTTTTGTCGGGTTTTTGGCGCACGTGATCGGATTTTGGCGCAATCACACCAACTTGCATGCGACACAAATCGGGGCCGTGGCCGACAGACAACCCAACTGATTCGGACTAAGCGCGGGATTTACAATTCAAATTGTGTCACTGGACAATGCACTCACATACACCGGGAAGAAGAAAGTGAAATCAGCGGGGAAGCAACAGATGCAGGAAAATGGATTCTCGATCTTGAAGAATCACGCCAGACATCATCCTCGTTGGAGAATGCACCTCAGGGTCCTGCATAAGCCCAACAGAGCACTCATCTGAGTATAGGTAAACAATTATGTCAGGTCAGGAGGGGTGAAAGAGAGAGTAAACTCCCCTTGTCTCTCCCTATTTGACAACTGCTCTAGGTGACTATCCCAACTAGGCAATGTTCTCAACACTAATTCGTGTATGGGATAGAGATTATGGAAAACCAAAGCAAAGATGAATAATACATGTCAAAACTAAGAGTTAAAACCGAGTCAAGCCAACAAACCAAGGTAAAATCGTAGTCAAGTGAATAGTCAAAGGTATGAACCAAGGTCAATCACTTAGATGCAGTGAAATACAGAATCAGGAAACAAAGTGTGCACAGAAAATGTAGTACAGGTTAGGCAACAAATTCAGGCTAATGAAGGAAACAACCAACATCCCTGGCACAGTAGTCCAGCCCCAAAGATAGTTTTATATATGGATAATAAGAGATAATAAGATGACTGAGAGCCAGCTGAGAAAATCACGGCCTACCTCTCAAAGCAGCACCGCAAAAAGGGAATGTGACAGCTACCCTTCTTGTGGACACATCCCTTTGACAAAAAGAATATTATTGACTAATGGTTAAAGTACAGTTACATTCCTTTAAAGGAACAGCACAAAGAATAGCTCTTAAAATAGTTGCTTCAAAGTAGTTAGAAAACTGTAAAGTTATAATGATTTTACCAAATTATTATATGTGATTCCCCCTTTGAAAACAAACAGAACGATACCTACTTTGTGCTGATCACCATTTTCTTTCCAAAGTTATGGCATTTGCTGTTCTGAAAGTGTTTGACAAAAAAGTTTCTCACTGAAGCTAAAGTGGCTGGAGACTAATGTCTGTCTGTCTATGCCCTTAAGCTGGGGCCAGTTAACTTGCCCACAGATCCCAGGATGCCTTGTGTTCTCTCTCAAAGTAATTTAGCAGTAAATACATTAAATACATTTAGACTCCCACAAATAAATCCATTGAACAGAAGAAAAAAATCATAAGTAAACCAGTTACATGCAGTCTATAGCCTGTGCTGTGTGAGCACTAAGGGTTAATAGGTTCTCTGAACAGAGCTGATGAAAAGGTGTGGGAAGGGCTACAGCATGGAGGTGCAGAGAGAGAGACAGATAAAGTTCTGTAGAATCAAAGACTAGGGTGGAGGGACTGATAGGGAACGGGGGGGGGACCTCACTATTCTGTGCAGGAGACATATGTATTAACAGTTTTGAACACATACATAGAGAGAGCTCTGTCGCATGATCTCCTCTGCTGTGAGCAGGGAGCATCAGCCCCTCCCATGAAACCATCCAGTTTGTAGAGTTTGTTTATTCTACAGACTCCAGGGCTTGTCAGCACAGGCAGAGAAAGCAGCCACTGCAGCAATGAGGTAATCTGAGGGGAGATAGCAAAGACACTGCTGCATATAGGTAACAAAGAAAATAGGCAAAATTTTTTACACCCCAAGACCTATTGATTTATTTAAAAAAACCTTTACAGTTACACTATAGGTCAATATCTGGAGTGGCTACATGTCCTTCATAAGCATTCATGTGTTAATTGACCAGCTAAGAAATTGTAGTGTTTACTGTGTCTTTGAAACTAAAAATAATATAATGTTTGTGTTGTTATTTATGTTATTCCTGGAATGAAATGTCATTTCTGTGTAAGATATGGAAACTGTCTGTGGTATGTGTATCATCTCTGTCTACCATTCATAAATTTACAGTGGGGCATGCTGTCATGCATAGACAGAACAGTAAAACAACACTATAATAGCATAAAAACATGAACAGGAAAGTAGAGCGTTGTCTGGCAGAAACAGATTAATGTATCTACAAAACTGAATGCAGTCTGTAACTGTAGCAGCAAAAAAACAAGAAATCAATGTATTCCTGCAATAAATAAAGTGTGTGAAAAATGGATTGAAAGTAATAAATATTTTATGTCTTAGAGGCTCAACTGGTAGTTTATAATTTTAAAGATAGGTTTTTATTTCTTTGGCAAGCTCTATATTGCAATATTTTGCCAACATTTACTAATATTGAGAAGGCTAGAGGTTTTCTTTTGGCAAACTAAGCCAACTTCTTTGCTGGCTATAAAAAGTTTTTCAGTCCCAAAGATACTTTTTTATTACCAAAGATTTCTTGGGATCTGGGGTTTGGATTTATTTTTAGCACCCTGCCCATCGTCATAAAGGAAATCCAACTTACAGACGACTTGCAGTTATAGATGGAACTCTCTGGCCACTGTGACCTACAAAATATACCTGTTCGGACTTAGATGCAAACTCAACTTAAAGGGAACTTGTGAGTAAAACTAACCCACGCTAACTAAACAAATCTTTAAATGTTATAAAGCAGTACAACTATCCCTATATTGTTCTTCCTCAAGCCTATAAAGTTTCACCATCTATGCAAATGACCCCATTTGAGTAGAACCATCCTCTTTCCTTTGAGCTGAATATGGCATATTCATGTTCATCCAGCACAGCTACACCTCCAGCACCCTGTTTGACAGGGGGCATGCTTTTTTTTCAGTAGAGGCACATTTGGCTTAGCTAACTTATCTGCCTCCTTAAGAAATTAGAGAGTTATTGGCTGTGTGTGACTTACTGAAGAGAATTCCTGAGGGAAGGGGGAAAGAGAGAACTGATTTCTCTTTAGTGAGTCACATACAGCCAATGTCTCTCTAATTTCTTAAGGTGGCGGATAAGGTAACTAAGCCAAATGTGCCTCTTCTGAAAAGAAAGCATGCCCTCTGTCAATCAGACCACCCAATTGATAATACACCTTGCCTGTTTAGTCATTTGGCAAACTTATAACTTAAAAATGGCCATATCACTCTTCCCCCCTAGCCTCTTCACAGTAATACGTCCGAGTCGGGGCTTCTTCTCGCTTGCATCAGGCAATGCCAAAGACGGGGATCAAAACTTTACCCTGTCTTGTCCATTTGCTAATTGATGCTAGACAGCCCCAAGCATAGTGCGCCACATATGCAGATCGATGCAGAGACCAGGCGGCGGGATCCGCTACATCTCCACACATCCGCAAGAAGATGCTGAACATGCAGGCGCGAGAATTGCCTGACGCAGTTGGTGAGAAAAGAAGCCAGGGACAAGCAAATAACTGTAACCGTACAAAGGGGAGAAGCGAGGGAAGGGGGTGACATGGGCATTTTTTTAAAAACTAGCTGATGACAGAATGTTTTCTCAGAGCTGGGTGGTAACCGCTGCTCACTGGACACACCCCATCGACTGGACACCGCAGGACAGAGCAGCAGGTAAACTTTGATATAAGTTTGCCAAATAACTAAAAAAGCAAGATTTATTATAAAAAAACAGTTTGGGAATGTGCAGAAATAATACAGTCGGGCAGCACTGTGAAAATAGTATTCAATCCAGTGGGTGCAGGCTAGTGAGGGTCTGATGTGCGTAAGCGATAGCAGCACTTCGTCTCCCATTCAAGGATTTTTATTCACATGTGGATACAAACTGACGTTTCAGCTAACTCAATGCAGCCATTTTCAAGCAGTTTGGGAATGTACCTACTATTTGCCATACTATTTTTTACAGTATATCGTCTTCGGGATCGAGCTGGCACTGTCAATGTGCCAGCGCAATCTGCAACAGGAGATCTGCTGTTACATACAGCCTGGTCCCTGCTGTGTCTGCCCGACATGGAGATTGCTCCTTGCCGGGCAGTTTAACTAAAAAAAGCTAACTAAAAATTGCAATCTGAGTGATTCCTACCTCCCAAAAACATGTATTAGAAAGCGGTCAAAAAGTCAGATGTACCCTATAAAAGTAATGATAACCATACTAAATTATAGAATAATAATATCATGTTCATTATACTGTATGATGAGTAAATGTTTAAATTAAAAAACAAGCGGCAAAACAGCAATTTTATTCTGTACGGTTGCAGAAAAGAGTTAATAAATTTAAATTATCATACTATTTTTAAAATAAAATTAAACCCATTGGAAAATACAAATCTTCCAGCAAAAAATAAACCCCTATATGCCCATGTCAGATAAAAAAGAAAAAAGTTATATCTTTTGAAATTTAAGCAGGAAAAAAACGTAAAATTGGTCTGTGTCCTGAAGGCCATTTTAGGCTGTGTCCTTAAGAGGTTAAATATAATGTGTAGACTCTTGCAAATCTCTAGTGGTATGTAAATCATGAAAAATTCTGCATGCACTTAAGAACATGAAAAATGAAAATCGCTCTCAGGTAAGAACATAGATAATGGTTTCTAAAAGCTTTACATCTATATATTAATCGTGTTTCCCTTTTAATTTATTAATCCCGTATTTAAACGTTTGCTCTTCTTCCTGATCCTGCCTATAATGAGTAGCTGTGAGTCACATGTCCTGGTCCCTACGTCTATGGGGTTGATGAAATCCGGATTTAGTCTACGCACTTGCACATCACAGGGCAGATTCATCTTCAGCTGATGTCTATTCACCTGACCTCAAGCACACGTCAACCTTATTTATAACACAATACCCTTGTGTACACCATTCGTTATGTTTGATGTTAATGACATCACTTGACTAGAAGCATAGTCGTCAACAGCAGCCGAAATAGAGAGACAACATGAAACGCCAAAACAAGTATTGATTCACAATTGCTGACAATTACCATGTAGCTCAAGAACTTCCTAGAAAGAACAAAAATGGAAAAATAACTTATTAATCCTTTCTGGCTACAAGAAAGGGACAATCCACATGAATATTTGAATGTATTCAGTATAAATATGTTACATATACATATATTGAGTATAAATTAAAACATAGGGGCTTATTTACTAAGGGTCGCGGATCGCACTTTCGATGGACTGTTCACTGTTTTCAGGATTTCGGTAAAATAGTTGTTTCTGAAGTCCTATAGAAATGAATGGATGATTGGACAAGGATGCATACCAGCACTTTATTCATGGCACTCTTAAAAGTGCATATATGCCCCTCATCCATGATTACAGGTTCAGAAACCCAGTAAAAAGATACTTATCCCTTACATTGTGGTCACTGGATAAGTTTACATAGACTTCAACATTGGCTCCCCCTTTTTTTTCTAGAGTTATGGCATTTTCTGTTTTGAAGCTACTTGTCACAAATTTTCTTCAGCAGCAGTGAAATAGGCAGAGACTAATCTCTTTCTGTCTTTGTCCAGAAGCCTTATCAAATCCCACGATGCATTGTGTTCTTTCAATTACTTTATCAGTAAATCCAGTGAGATTCCTACAAGGAAATCCACTTAGCTCTGTATAATGTGTACATACATTCACATACAGGACTATATAGTGACTAGCCTGGTAGTTTTCATCAAGTGGAAGAGCATGCTGCACGTGATAAGTAGTAGAAACCACCAGTGAAATAGTTACAATATGTGTATAGTCTGTACTGTGTGAATTCTAAGGGTTAGCAGCTTCTCTGTTATGTAGAAAGTGTCCAGGGAGCAGAAATAGTGGAGGGTTGCTGTAGAGGAGTGTATGACACAACTTGAGATACATAGAAAGACAGAGAAAGATCTGCAGAATCAAGGATTGCGACGGAGGGACAGGGGAGATCTTCTACCTCACCATTCTGTATAAGAGATTTCTGCATCTAAAGATCAGCACAGACACAGCTCTCCTGCTAACTACACATACCCACAGAGAATCACATGACCTCCCCATTTCTCGCTACAGAGTGAGCAGGGGGCAGCAACCCCTCCCACCTGTAAAACTGTATCTGTATCCTTTGTGTAAACAAGCTCACAAGGATAACCATCATGGCCAGGGGAGACAGCTAATGCAGGAATATGCTAAATTGAGGAAGATAGCACAGAATATGCTGAACATGGGTAATCAAAATAATGACCAATAGTTTTGCTGCATGACAAAACCTATTTGTTTAAAAAAGGGCACATGAACAGTTGCAAAGAAGGAAAAAGCCAAACAAAAAATTGAATACATGTACCTCAATATGATGTTTGTTTTAGAATTTCGGCATTGTCATCAGTCAGCCGTTCATTGTAGACAATTTCATACATTTCTTAAAGGTCATGAATCGGGAGTTGTTCTAGCAGTATTATTTTGTAAAACCAACCAACATTGATCAGAAATCCTAATACACAAATCTAATGCTGAAATATAGTTTTATTTAAATCAAATACAAAAAGGGGTGCCAACAGATAATGGGAAATAACAAGCCAGTCCCTTATCCCGATCATTAAAAACCCTGTACTGGCCAAAATATTATAGCCCATCAAATAACATTACATAAAGCATACAGTAGTAATATACACATAGGACAGTGAGGCATAAACAATACTAATTTACAGCAGGAGAATATGGGCACCAAAGGGATAGCGAAACCCCAATGTAACCACCTCTCCCATGGTTATGGGTTGGAGCCTCTGGCCATCATGAGACCATCGGGTAGGGACTCTGTTGCAACTATTACACAAGCTGGCGCATGCGCAATGGCTCCTACTGTATTTTTCTAGAGTCTCCGGGTGGCTGTCATGTAGGTTGGTTTAGCTGAGATAAAGACCATATTTTGTTCTCTAGGTTTAGCCGTAGGCTATGTCCCTATTATGATAGGGGTACTATGTCCCTTTTATGATAATTATTATTTTGTAAATAATTTTGTAATAGAGGAAATTTCATCAAAAAATAAAAAGATGGGAAACTCCTTTAAAGGGAACCTGTCATCAAGTTTTCACATTACACCTAGAAATGGGTTTCCACAGAACTCTTCATAATGTCTTCATTGTTTTTTTTGTATAAAATTCCATAGCCCACATCTAGCTAAAATCAACTTTTAAAAATGTTGCGGGTACCATACCAGGAGATTCACTCAGGTCTCTCAATCTCCCCTGCCTCAGGAATAGGAGAAACGTTGGCTGTGTGTGACTCGCTTAAGAGAATTCCTGAGGAAGGGGGGAATAAGGGACTTGAGAGAGACATTGGCTGTTTGTGAGTCACTGCAGATAAATTAGCTCCCTCATTCCCCCCCCCCCCCCCCCCCCCCCCCCCTCCCCCTTTAGGCTGCAGGCACAGCTGTGGAGGAGGCTTATGAATATGCCAGACTCAGCATTGAAGAAGATGCTGATTGGCCTCACATAATGGGATTTCCATACATGGTGAAATAACTTCAAGAAAAGAATGTGAACATTTATAGGAACAATTTAGGGATGGTTGCACTTCATTCTAATAGCAAGTTTGAAATGTCCAGCAGAAGCCTCCATTCACTAATAAAATGTCCAGCAGCAGCCTCCCATCCTCAATAAAACGCCAAGCAGAGCCCCATTTATAATGAATTGTCAACATTGCCCACTTTATAATGAAATGCCCAGCATGGCCCCCTTAAAATTAACAAATGTATATACTTACCACTGGCAGTCCCCCCAGCTCCTCTTTTTCTTGTGGCTCCTCCCGGTAATGCTGGCAGAGGCACCTCCATGGGCTTTGCCAGTGCACACAGTATGACATAAACAGGTGGCGACACTGGTGCCTCATATTAAGGCATTAACGTGCCTCTGCTCGCACTGCCAGGAGGGGCCACAAGGAGCCGAAAAGAGAAGAGGAGCTGCAGAGAGCACTGGACAGGTAAGTACTAAGTTTATTATATATTTATATACTCAAGTATAAGCTGAGTAGGGCCTTTTCAGCACAAAAATTGTGCTGAAAAACTCAGCTTATACTTGAGTGCATATGGTAATTTTAAAAACTATGGGCCACATTTATCACTTGTTTTTTCTGTTGTTTTTGCGCCTTTTCGTTTAGGCGCACCGTTTTTGCGCCCTGTTTGCGATTAAACGTCAAATTAGCCGCGCAGCTAAAATAACCACCTTTCCCTCATCTATCGTTCAATTCCAGATGTTTTGCTGCACCTAATGATATTCCTCACGTGCGACTTTTGCAATTAGGTGCACAAACAGGCGCAAAAACACTCCAGCCCGAAGGTGGCGTTATCTGACAAGAAAGCACTGAGCCCCTTTGCAGAACAGCTCATTTCTAGCAGTAGAGCTCAGCCAGACACTAGAACAGTGATGGCTAACCTATGGCACTGGTGCCAGAGGTGGCACTCAGAGCCCTTTCTGTGGGCACTCAGGCAATCACCAGAGATGACTCCAGGGATCTTCCTGCAGTCCCAGACATCCCAGGACTTGCTGTGCACAGAAGTATTTTAAAGTGACAGTGCTACCTGTGACTATTTTCTGCTTTATTGGTGTCCTCAGGTGCTGATATCAATGAAAACTGTGACAGAGAAGGGAGTATAAATCATAAATTAAATTTCTATGTTGGCACTTGGCGATAAATAAGCGGGTCTTCGTTGTAGTTTGGGCACTCGGTCTCTAAAAGGTTTGCCATCACTGCACTAGAACATATAATAGATACATCAGATACTCTGCAGACAGGAGCTGCAGACTCTATTTACAGTTCATCACCTTCTATTGACAAAATATTCTGCAAAACGCTGAGCTCACAGCAAGAGAGCTCAGAAGTTTGCAGAACTTTGCAAAAGTTTGCAGAATGTTGCAGATACTACATACAAGTGCCCCCCATGTAATTCTGCACAGTATCTGAGGGGAATACTGGCCAGAATTACAGGGGTGCAGCAGGAGACCAGCACTGGGGGATCACCTCTGGGAAAAGCCCCTGCTGAGGAGATCACTGAGTGCTGGGTGTCACACACCTGGGTGCTGCTGTGAGTATTATCTTCATTCTGGGCTGTGGGAGAAGCAGAGAGGAGCTTGTAACAGGATCACATGTAAGTGCCTGAATCTAACATTGCGCCTAAACTGCGCCTAAACTGTTTTAAAGTAAAGTGATTAATAAGAGGCAGGAAATGAACTTATCACAGATGGTTGTAGCTTGTGATAATTCTGCAAAACAGTGTGCCTGAATTTAGGCGCAACTACTACACTTAGGCGCACAAAAGTGATAAATGTGGCCCTATAACCACTAAAAATGGAAAAAAGGGTCCTTTAATGTTTTTTCACTTTTAACTATCCCTATGTGTCATGAAAAAAACATTGCACACACAAAAAAAGAACTTATGGCCCTTAGACCAATAAGTTTGAAAATTTGCTAGCTGAAAAACTCAGCTTATACTTGAGTGCATATGGTAATTTTAAAAAACTATAACCACTAAAAATGGAAAAAAAGGGTCCATTAATGTTTTTTCACTTTTAACTATCCCTATGTGTCATGAAAAAAACATTGCACACACAAAAAAGAACTTATGGCCCTTAGACCAATAAGTTTGAAAATTTGCTAAAAACTTCCTGCTCATTCAAGCCTTTTAAGGCCGGATCAAAAATGGTTTAAGGACTAAGCACCTTGTGTGATGTATATTAACTTAATGACAAAGTTACTGGATGTAATATGTCTACAGTAACACCTGAAAGGTATCTCTACATATGATTGGGCCAGATGACGATGTTACCACCTTTATCGGAAGGTTTCATTGTAACATATAAGGCTATATTCACACTGCCGTTGCCCGCCCGTACCGTACCGTGGGCCAGATGACGATGTTACCACCTTTATCGGAAGGTTTCATTGTAATATATAAGCCTCAACTCAGCTTGTGACAGCTCTATTGTATTGTTTGAAGCTTAAAATTAGATAAGATAGAATAGCAACACTATACAGTATATAAATAGATAAGGTTAACAATGTATCGCCCATGTCAGTACCTGTTTTCTGGAAAGGGGGTTGTATACAGTATAGTCTCTTCCTGGAGACTGCAAAGATCTCCTATTCACCTCCAATGCCATAAAGCAAACACATCCTGTTCCACTATTGTCTGTTGTGGAAAGAGAAAACCTAGCTAGGAAGTGTGTGTAAGACATTTATTCCAGAAACAAAGGACACATGGACAATTTCTAAGATTTATACCCTTCCATGTTAGCAACAATGAATATGTACTTATGGAACTAATGTATGATTTTATTAATGATCCTCAAGATAATTACCATATATACTCGTGTATAAGCCTAGTTTTTCAGCACAAAAAATGTGCTGAAACCCCAAACTCGGCTTATACTCGAGTAAAAAAAAAAAAATCAAAACTGACCTTTCTGGCTTCCCCCACTGCTGGTTATATACTGGGGCAGGGGGCTGGCTATATACTGGGGGATATGGGATGGCAGGCTATATACTGAGGGGCAGGTGCTGGCTATATACTATGGGGCAGGTTCCGGCAGGCTATATACTGGGGAGGCTGTGACCAATGCATTTCCCCCCCTCGAACAGGAAAGGAAAGTAGAGTTGTCTGGCAGAAACAGATAATGTATCTACAAAACTGAATGCAATCTGTAACTAGCAGCAAAAAACAAGAAAATCAATGTAGTTCCTGCAATAAATAAAGTGGGTGAAAAAGGATTGAACCTTTTGAAAGTAATAAATATTTAGTCTTAGAAGCTCAATCGGTAGTTATAACTCATAGGACAGGAGAGATCTATATTGCAATATTTTGCCCACATTTACTAAGGGCTAGAGGTTTTCTTTTGGCAAACTAAGCCAATTTCTTTGCTGGCTATAAAAAGTTTTTCAGTCCCAAAGACACTTTTCTATTACCAAAGACTTCTCAGGTTCTGGGGTTTGGATTTATTTTTAGCACCCTACCCATCGTCATAAAGGAAACCCGATTTATAGACGACTTCCAGTTACAGATGGAACTCTCTGGACACTGTGACCTCTGGTGATGCTCTCTTGATGCTAATAATTTTGTGAAGTTTAGCCTCAGGCTTCAATAATCTACTGTAAAAGTTATCAAATGCGTCTGCGATAAAGCTTTATTGGTAATCTTTGTCACAGGGATGTCAATTGTCACAGGGGGTTAAAAAAGTTGGCTGGAGTTAGACTTACAAAATATACCTGTTCAGACTTACATGCAAACTCAACTTAAAGGGAACCTTTCAGTTAAACTAACCCATGCTAACTAAATGAATCTTTAAACAATGTTATAAAGCAGTACAACTATCCCTATATTGTTTTTCCTCAAGCCTGTAAAGTTTCACAGTCTGTTTGTTAAGTTGACTCACCATCTATGCAAATGACCCCATTTGAGTACAACCATCCTCTTTCCTTTGAGCTGAATGTGGTATATTCATGTTCACCCAGCACAGCTACAAACTCCAGCACCCTGATTGGGACAGGGGGCATGCCTTTTTTTTTCAGTAGAGGCACATTTGGCTAGCTAACTATCTGCATCCTTAAGAAATTAGAGAGTTTATTGCTGTGTTGAACTACTGAAGAGAAATCCTGAGGGAAGGGGGAAAGAGAGACGATTTCTCTTTAGTGAGTCACACACAGCCAATGTGTCTCTAATTTCTTAAGGTGGCAGGTAAAGGACAGAGCAGCAGGTAAACTTTGATATAAGTTTGCCAAATAACTAAAAAAGCAAGATTTATTATAAAAAAACAGTTTGGATGTGCAGAAATAATACAGTCGGGCAGCACTGTGGCAAAATAGTATTTCAAAGTCCAGTGGGGCGGCTAGGAGGGTATGATGGGTAAGCGATAGCAGCACGTCCGGTCTCCCATCAAGGATTTTATTCACATGTGGATACAAACTGACGTTCGCTAACTCCAATGAAGCCATTTTTAAAGCAGTTTGGGAATGTTACATACTTATGCATACTATTTTGTATATATCGTTGGGAACGAGCTGGCACTGTCATTGTGCCAGCGCAAATCTGCAAACCAGGCGAATGCTGGTACATACAGCCTGGTCCTGCTTTGTCTGCCGAACATGGAGATCGTTCCTTGCCGGAGTTTCAGTTTTAAACTTTAAAAAACTAACTACCTCCCAAACATGTAATAGAAAGCGATCAAAAAAGTCAGATGTACCTCATAAAAGTATAGGATAACCATACTTAAATATAGAATAATAATATCATGTTCATTATAAGGTATGAATGAGTAAATGTTTAAATTAAAAAACAAGCGGCCCCAGAAACAGCATCCTTATTATGTACGGTTGCGCAAAGAGTAATAAATTGTAAATATCATACACTTTTTAAAATAAATTAAACCATTGCGAAAAACAAATCTTCCAGCAAAAATTAAACCCCCTATATGCCATGTCAGATTAAAAAAGAAAAAAGTTATATCTTTGAATGTTAAGCAAGGAAAAAAAAAACGTACAAATTGTGTGTGTCATGAAGGCACATTTTAGGCTGTGTCTTAAGAGCGTTAAATATAATGTGTGTATGACTCTTGCAAATTCTAGTGGGCATGTAGAATCATATCGAACAATTCTGCAGAGAACTTAAGAACATGAAAAATGACAAAATCGTCGTCAGGTAAGAACATAGTAAATGGTTCTAAAAGCTGCTACAAGCCTCAGGTCGATCCATGCCCCCTTCTTCCCTACTGGTATAGACCGTCTGCTTGGCTCCCGTGTGTGTAATTATTAGATGCACCATATTGTACAAGTATTTTGCTCTTCTTTCCTGACTGGCCTTAAATGAGTAGCTGTGCAGTCATCATGTTGGCACCTTGGTACTACACGTACGTTATTGCGGTGGGTCGACTGAATGAATACCGGATTTAGATACGCACTTGCACATCACAGGGCGATTAATCTTCAAGCTGATGTCTATCACCTGACCCAAGGCGCAACGTCAAACTTATTTATACAACATAACCTTGTGTACACCATCGTTATGTCTTGATGCGTAATGACACACTGCTACGAAAGAATAGTCGTCAAACAGCAGCCGAAATAGAGAGACTACATGACGAAACCCAAAACAAGTATTGATCAAATGCTGACAATACCAGAGCTCGAAGAAACTTCCTAGAAGAACAAAAATGGAAAAAAATAATTATTAATCCGTTTCTGGCTAACAAGAAAGGGACCACCACCTTCCACATGAAATTTAAGTATGTCATATATAAATATGTACATATAAATTATTAGTGAGTATAAATTAAAAACATAGGGGCTTAATTTACTAAGGGTGTGCAGATCGCAACTTCGAGGACTGTTACATGTTTTCAGGATTTCGAGTTAATAAAATAGTGTTTCTAAGCCATATAGAAATGAATGATGAGTTGGACAAGGTGCATACCAGCACTTATCATGGCTCTCAAAAGTGATATTATGCCCTCATCCATGATTACAGGTTCAGAAACCCCAGAAAAAGATACTATCCCTTACATGGTCACTGGATAAGTTTAAGAGATTCAACATTGGATCCCCTTTTTTCTAGAGGTATGGCTTTATTTTGTTGAAGACTTGTCACAAATGTCTCATCAGCAGTGATGAATAGGCAGACGATAATCTCTTTCTGTCTTGTCTACAGAAAGCCTTATCTTCAAATCCCACGATCTCCTTATCGCATGTGTTCTTTCAATTACTTGATGCAGTAAAAATCCCAGTGAGATTCCTACAAGAATCCACTTAGCTCTGGATAATGTGTACTATACTTCAAAAGACCAAGACTAGAAGTGGACTAGCATTGGAGTTTTCATCAGCGTGGAAGATGCCATGCGGTCACGTGATAAGTAGTGTAGAACACCAACAGTGTGAATAAACGATTACATTAGCTGTATAGTCGTACGTGTGAACTGCGTACGTGTTAGAGTTCTATGCTATGATAGAAAGTGTCCCAGGGCGCGCCTACAAGATGGGAGGGATTGCTGTAGAGGGAGTGTAATTGACAGCAACTGAGATACGAGAAAGACAGAGGAAGATCTGCAGATCAAGGGACCTCGATGGAGGGACAGGGAGATCTTCTAACTCACCCTTCTGTATAAGAGAATTTACTGAATCTAAACACTCAGCACAGACACAGTCTCTCTGCTAACTACCCTACACAGAGAATGCAGACATGACACCTCCCCATTTTCTCGGCTTACAGGAGTGAGCAGGGGGCCAGCACCCCTCCCACCTGTAACAACTGTATCTGTATCCGTGGGTGTAAAAACAAGTCACAAGGTAACATCATGGCCAGGGGAGACGGGGCAGGTAATGCAGGAATATGCCTAAATTGAGGAAGATAGCAACACCATTGTGCTGAACATGGGTAATCAAAATAATGACCAAATAGCATTTTGGCTGCATGACAAAACCTATTGTTTAAAAAAAGGGACTTAAATGAAACAGTGTGCAAAGAAGGATAAATAGCAAACAAAACAATGAATTCCATGACCTCAACCGATGATGTTTGTTTAGAATTTCGGCATTGTCATCAGTCAGCGTTTCATTGTAGGACCAATTTCATACATTCTTAAAGGTCTTGAATCAGGGAGTGTTCTCAGCGTAATTATGTTTTGTATAAAAACAACCAACATTGATCAGAAATCCTATACACCAAATCTAATGCTGAAATATTTTTTATTTACAATACAATACAAAAAGGGGTGCCAACGATAATGGGAAAAACAAGCCAGTCCCTGTATCCCGATCATTAAAAACCTGTATGGCCACAAAAATTTTAGCCCACAAATAACAATTACAAAAAGCATACATAAGTAGATATACAATTAGGCAGGTGAGGCATAAACAATACTATTTACAGCAGGAGGAGAGGTATTGGGCACCAAAGGGATAGCGAAACCCAATGTAACACCACCTCCCCATGGTTATGGGTTATTGGAACCTGCCTCTGGCCATCATGGACCATCGGGTTTAGGGACTCGTTGCAACTAATTACACAAGATGCGAGAACGCAGCGAATGGCTCCTACCCTGGTATTTTCTGAGTCTTCCGGGTGGCTGTCAATGTAGGTTGGTTTTTAGCTTGAGATAAAGGCCATATTGTTCGCTAGGTTTACCGGCCGTAGGCTGATTCCCTACTTACTGAGTAGGGTGGTACTATGTCCCTTATGATAGGGGTCTGATATTATTATTTTTGTAAAATATTTGGTAATAGAGGAAATTTCATCAAAAATATAAAAAAGATGTGGAAACTCCCTTTAAGGGAACCTGTCATCAAGTTTCAAATTACACTAAAAATGTGTTTCACAGAACTCTCATAATGTCTTCATTGTTTTTTTTGCTATAAAATTCATAGCCAACATCTAGCTACAAATGCAGAACTTGTTAAACATGTTGTGGGGACCCCTGCCACGAGATCACTCAGGTCTCTCTAATATCCCTGCTCGGAAAGGAGAAACGTTTGAGCTGTGTGCTGACTCGCTAAGAGGATTCTGACCGGAAGGGGGGAATAAGGGCCTGACTGAGAGAGACATTCGGTTTGTTGAGTCACTGCAGTAATATCAGCATCCCTTCACCTCCCCTCCCGCCGGTAGGCTGGCAGGACAGCAGCTGTTGGAGGGAGGCTTATGAATCATGCCAGACTCAGCATTGAATGAAGAGCTGATTTGCTCCCTACATTAATGGGATTCCATACATGAGAGTGGTAAAATAACTTCAGAAAAGAATGTGAACATTATAGGAACAAATTTAATGGTGCCTTTATTTCAATGAGTAGCAGAGAAAGATGCATATTGGGCGGACGAAGAAAGAGAAGCTCCAACTAGGCACGTACAAGAGAAAAAGGCAGAAAAGTTATGCAGAAGGAATCGCCGAGAGGAGAAAGCAAGAGTATAGCCATCGAAGGACTGGAGGGAAAGTACGAATTTACTAGTCCAGCAGAAGCCTTCCATTCACTAATAAAATGTCAGCAGAAGCCTCCTTACTAATAAACATGTCAAGCAGCAGCCTCCATCTCAAGTAAAACGCAAGCAGGAGTCCCATTTAATGCAATGTCAACATTGCCCACTATAATGAAATGACAGCAAGGCCCCTTAAAAAATTAACAAATGTATAAATACCATGGTGGTGCCCCGCAATCCTCTTTTTCGATGTGGGCTCTCCCGGCAATGCTGGCAGAGGCCACTCAATGGGCTTTGCCAGTGGCACACATGTATGACATAAACGGTGGCGACACTGGGCCTCATATTAAGTATTCAAACGTATCTGGCCTCTGCTCGCATACTTGCCAGGACCGGGGGCTGCCACAAGGAGCCGAAAGAAGAGGAGAGGTGCCAGGGGCGCACTGGAACGGTAAGTACAAGTTTATGAATATATATATACTCAAATATAAGCTGAGTGGGCATTTTCAGCACAAAAAAATGTGCTGAAAAAAACTAGCTTATACTGAGTGCATATTGTGTAATTTTAAAAAACTAAACATAAAAATGGAAAAAAAAAAGGGTCCATTAATGTTTTACTTTTATATACCTATGTGTCATGGAAGAAAACATTGCAACACACAAAAAAGAACTTTGGCCGCTTTGACCAATAAGTTTGAGAACATTTGCTAAAAATCTCGTGCTCCATTCAAGCCTTTTAAGGCCGGATCAAAAATGGCTTTAAGGATAAGCACACTTGTGTGATTAGCGAACTTAATGACAAAGTACGGATGGATGTAATATGCTACAGTAACAACTGAAAGGATCTACATATGATTGGGCCAGATGTGACGATGTTACCAACTTTATCGGATTAGGTGTCATTGTAAACATATAAGCTCATTCACACTGCCGTTGCAACCCTGCCCCGTACCGACCGTTAGGGGCACGGCAGTGTACGGGGAGAGGAGAGGGGGAGCGCAGCCACCCCCACCCTCTCACATAGCAAACCTATGGTCCACGGCCAAGTATAGCGGAAAAGATAGGACAGCGTCTGTTTCCCTGGGTACGGAAAGTACCGCGCATGGGGTGCCGTGCGCCCACATCGGAGTGTAGGGGACGGTATATCGGCGTATGATATGTCGGCGTATATACGCCCCCATACGTTCGTGTGAATTAGGCCTAAGTCTCAATCAGCGATGTCACCTCTTACTTTCGTATTGTTTGAAGCCTAGAATCGATTAAGATAGGATAGATAGCAACAATAACCAGGATATAAATAGGATAAGGGTTACAATTGTTCTCGCAATGTCAGTACCTGTCTTTCTTTGGAAAGGGGGTTGTGATAACAGTTATCATGTCTTCTGGAGAGACTGAACGAAAGATCTCCGATGCACCTCCAAAGCACTATAAGCAAACACATCCTATTCCACTATTGTCTGTGTGCAAAGAGAAAAAATAGCTAGGAAGGTGTGTAAGACATTATGCCAGAGAAACGAAAGGAACATGGACATTTCTAAGATCACAACATGGAAATGTACGTATGGAACAAGTATATTTATTAACCCTCTTACGAGATCCTCAAGGAGTAACTAACCTAAATAATGCCTCCCAACCAAAAAAAACATAATTAAGTGTTACATGAAAGTCTATATTTGAGAACATTGCAGTTGAATCTGTGTAATAACATAGAAATGTTATATTAGAAAAAATAAGAACTAAATTATGTACCTCAATGAACACAATAACACTTCAACCTGTCATATAAAAACAACCCATATAGCTTTACAATACACAAAATGAAAGAGAACAAACTTGCAAGATTCTCTCATATAGGCATCAAGTGTTATAAAAAACTTGTCTACTCTAAAAAAAATTCTTTGAATTATTTTTACGCCAAAATACAACCATTTAAACTTTAAACTGTCCATACAGTATACATTCACCGGCCACTTTATTAGTACACATGCTAGTAACGGGTTGGACCCCCTTTTGCTTCAGAACGCCCATCAATTCTTTGTGGCATAGATCAACAGGTGCTGGAGCAGTCCTCAGAGATTTGGTCATATTGATTGACATGATGGATCACACCAGTTGCCGCAACATTTGTCGGCTGCACGATCCATTGTGCGAATCATCCCGTTTCCACCAATCCCAAAAGATGCTCTAATGGATGAGCTCTGGTGGACGTGAGGAGGCCATTGAGCCCTACAGATGACCTCGATGTCATGTTCAAGAAACCATGTCTGAGATGGATTCCCAGCTTTGTGGACGTGGCGCATTATCTGCTGAAAGAGCCATAGATGTTGGCGTACATGTGGTCATAAAGGGATGGACATGGTAGCAACAATACTTAGGTAGGATGCGGTGTTGCATGATGCTCAATTGGTTACCAAGGGGCCCAAAGAGTGCCCAGAAAATATTCCCCACCATGAACACCACCACCAGCCTGAACCGTTGATACAAGGCAAGGGAGATGGTTCAAGCTTTCATGTGGTTGACGAACAAATCGACCCTCAACATCCCGAACTGTTCGCAAGAGAAATGAGACTCATCAGACGGGCAACGTTTTCTCAATCTTCTACGTCAATTTCGATGAGCTTGTCAAAAATTTGTAGCCTACCGATTTCTGTTCTTAGTGAAAAGGGTGGCACCCGGTGTGGTTTCTGCTTGCATGTCGACACATCTGCCCAAGTTCGACTACTGTGCGTTCAGAGATGCTCTTCTGCTCCCTTGGTTGGAACGGGTGGTGATTGTGAGTCCTGTTGCCTTTCTATCAGCTCGAACCAGTTGCCCATCTCCTCTGACCTCTGGCATCAAACAAGGCAATTCCGACCCACAGAACTGCCGCTCACTGGATGTTTTTCTTTTCGGCCCATTCTCTTTAAACACTAGAGATGGTGTGCGTGAAAATCCGAGTAGATCAGCAGTTTCTGAAATACTCAGACCAGCCCTTCTGGCACCAACAACCATGCCACGTTCAAAGGCATCAAATCACCTTTCTTCCCCATACTGATGCTCGGTTTGAACTGCAGGAGATTGTCTTGACCATGTCTACATGCCTAAATGCACTGAGTTGCCGCCATGTGATTGGCTGATTAGAAATTAAGTGTTGGACAGGTGTGCCTAATAAAGTGGCCGGTGAGTGTATGTTCATATAAAAAAATGAAAAGTTGTGATATATACACAAAAATGACTTTTTTCCATAAAATGGTGCAAAAGAATTTAAATGAAAAAAAACCTACACTCTGCTCAATAAACAGCTTAAAATATCAAATTAGTGAATTGCAGTTATTGCAATTTCCCCCTCAAAGAATTTTTAATAAGTTGTATTTACCTGAAAATGGTGATGCTAAAAATGAATTCATTCTGCAAAAAACAAGCCCTTTTATAGCCATATCTACAACAAGAAAAAAGGGCTCTTGAAATGCACCAAAACATGTGTTGTATTCAGGGGACAACAAAATAGAAATGTTCCTTTTTGTAGTCATCATCGTCTCTGCGCAGACCATACATGGGCATCTTTTATAGCATCCTACAAATACTCTCAAGTAAGTGGATTGTCCTATAATGTCATACTGTAAATACAGTCACTCTAATTTATGTTTGGTAAACCAAGGCTACTATGTAACGTTATAAAAATAAAAATGGTGAAATAAATAGAACTTGGCCGATAATTTGCTTATATTTACCCAGATCTGTGTCTCTCTTGTTTGTTATGAGACTAAACATATGGAGAAAAGAAAGTTTATGCGAGGCTCAGCTCCAGCAACACTGACGTTAATAGCCAGGGTTCCTCTGAAGAGCTCTCTTTTTCCGATTTAAGGAAACATGAATATTTCTCGTAATTCCATTCATATGTTAAGATGGATGTCAGATTTCAGCTTATTATATACTACTATTGATGTAACTAGCAGCTCATTGTCACTTCATAATGGACAAACAAACCCCCTCAAAAAACATACCAAAGAATGAAGTCTTACAGCAAAGATGGACCAGAACCCTTTCACGACCAGCCATCAAAAATATACAGATCGAGCCCTCTCCATACGCGGTGAGTGTCAGCTGTAATGAAAAGCTGACATGTGCCTGTAACTGCCACGGTCATTGCTGGTACCAATTCGGGCAGTTCACCTGTTAGAAGTTGGGTCAAACCCGACTCCAGAACCTAACAATGCTCCATATGGCTGACGCCATCTTGGATGGCCTCTCCCCATCGGTGTCCCCCCCACCCCCGAAGTCATTGATGGGCACCATGACAGCTGGGAGCCATAATTCTGTATCCTGTATTACAGTCTTTCAAAAAATAGTAATAGTAAAAGAAGGTTTTACAAAATTTTTTAAAAATCTTAAAATTTTAATAAATAATTCTAATAAATAATTCTAATAAATAAACAAGTAAAATTCTAAACATATTCGGTATCAAAAAGTTCCCAAAAATTATGATCCACCAAAGTATGAAAACAATTGTTCCCGGCTGTCGTGGTTCCGCACGGCGAACCGTCAGAAAGTCTTTGTGGGAAGAGACTGTAGACTCCCTGGACCACCACGGGGGATAATGGTACTAGCCGCAACCCAGGACCGAAGTATAAGCGGCCCCTGGACTTCGCCAGAGCCCGCCGCAAGTGGGATGGTCTTGTTGCGGTGGGGTGCCACCAGGTCGTTCCACGGGTGCGACTAGGCCCGCGGTGGCAGCCAAGGTAGGGAAGCAGGAAACAGGAACCACAGGATGGCACAGGAATCACAGGGACAGATCACCGGAGTAGGAACCGCTGGAAGGATCACAGGAGCCGGACACAGGAACGGACCTCGGGAAGGCAGGACCTCGGCAGGATGGCAGGACCTTGGCTGGGTGACAGGACCTCTGCTGGATCGTATGCAGCGGGAGCGCGCGGCCTATTTGGAGGAGGCGTGTGGCCTGGACGGGACCACAGCCTGGACTTGGAGAGGTAAGTACGGGCCGAGGGGGGGAGAACACCAAAGCGTGGAGCATGGGTGTATCCGCGATCCACGACATGGATCGCATGGGCACCCGTGACACCTGCTGTATACCCCATGAACGAAAATAGCACCTAAACGTCCGAATCGCTATTTTTTAATGCAAGGGTTTTAATTTTTTTAAAGTATTGAGACATAGCTAAATTAAATAAATTTAGTATCTATGTGATTGTACTGATGCAAAGTATAAAGGAGAGGTGTCATCTTGAACGCTTATTGAAAATTGTACAAATATAACCCATCACAATGTTACACAGCTTAAATTTTTGCCAATACCCTCACATTTGGAAGGTTTTTCCAGCTTCCCAATAAATGGCACAAAATAGTATATTGTGCCGTTAGAAAGTACAATTTGTCTAGCCGATAACATGCTCTCACATAGCTTTGTAAACATTGAAAAATCAAAAAGATATGGCTTGTGGAAGGAGAATTGCAAATAAACTAAAAATTGGATTACTGTATATACTCGAGTATAAGCCGACCCGGGTATAAGCCAAGACCCCTAATTTTACCACCAACTGGGAAAACCTATTGACTTGAGTATAAGCCGAGGGTGGGAAATGCATTGGTCCCTCCCCTCCCCCGGCAGTATATAGCCAGCAAGCCCCCATTAGTATACAGCCAGCCTGCCCCCTGTAGTATACATCCAGCCTGCCCCTTGTAGTATATAGCCAGCCCCCTGTAGTATAGAGCCAGCCAGCTCCTGTAGTAATATACATCCAGCCTGCCACCTGTGGCAGTATACAGCCAGCCCCCCCAGTGTATAGCCAGCAAGCCCCTGTGGTAGTATACAGTCTCCTGCCCCCTGTAGTATACAGTCAGCCTTCCCCCTGTAGTATACAGCCAGCCTTCCCCCTGTAGTATACAGCCAGCCTGCCCCCTGTAGTATACAGCCAGCCTGCCCCCTGTATTATACAGAAATTTGAATGTATTGATTACAATGGGGCTCTGTGACTATAATCATTATAGTTGACACTATTGTGGCTACAGTAGAGGTCCAGTGACAATAGTAGGTATTGTTGGGGTCTGAAGGGTGCTGTGACTTTAATAGCTACAGTATGGGCCCCGTAGCCATAGTTGCTATTATTGGTGCGGCGCTATGACTATAGTGACTACATTGAGACCTTGTCACTTTGGTGGCTTTTCAGTGGGGGCCATATGACTGTTGTGGTTAGAATGGGGCCCTGTTGCTATAGTAGGTACAGTTTGGTCAGTGCTTATCTTGACTACAGTGGGGCCCTGCGATTATATTTAGAGATGAGAAGACACAATGGTCGGGTTTGGTGTTTGAGTTTGGCCGCTCATCTCTAATTATATGGTACAAACAACGTTTTCCACCCCCTTTTTTCATGGCTACTTTCACACTGGTATAGTAGATTTTTCCATTCATTTTGGAGATTGTGCATCTTGTTATTTTTGTTGTGGTAGGCATATGTTACCTATATGTGGGTTTATTGACTGTTTCTGTATAGGCTGGGTGTAGGGGAGTTTATCTAGGACACTGTTCTGAACTTTTAGGTGCCCAGTTTTGACGTTATACCCTATAAAAATCTTTTAAAGTAGTTTTATTTTTTTGTGTGTGCATTTCATGACATAATAAAGATTTTTATTTACATTGATCTTTGGTCACTTGTTGCATCTCTTTGTTCTTTGTGTAGCTACTGGTATATATATTGATGCTTGACCGCTTTATAGATGCGGTGCTCTCCTCGACTTTTCTGTTTGTATATTGACTGCTGTTGGTGCATTATCAGTATATTGGCTACTATTGTGACACCTTTACTGTATTGCATATAGTGGGGGGCACTATTAATGTTTTAGCTACTGTGGGGGCACTCTTACGATATTGGCTACAGTAGGGGCATTGTTGCAAAATTGGATATTGATGAGTACTATTACTATGTTGGCTACTGTGATAAAATTAAGAACCTAAATTTTTTGTTTTTCTAAATCTGAAGAATTGTAGAAGATGAATGAGAACCCTTCAATGAGATGCCCTCTGTAGGTCACTGATTTTCAGGCTTATCAGGTGTTATAGTTTAGTAGAAGATAGTATGTGTCTCCAGTGATGACTGGATGCTGTGCGGCTGCACCGAAATCAAAATTTGGAGAAAAAGATGATTTCTCATTTTTCAGAAGTGATGTCAGATCTACTGGCCATAGTATTGCAGTGCACTGACTTGAACAAGTGATCACAACATTCCTTGTTCAAATCCAGGTATAAAAATTGTCAAAAAGTGAAAAACATTTTTATAATAAAAAAAAAATCAGTCCCTGAAACCGTACCCCTACATAGAAGTACCTAATAAAGGTAAAACAAAACACAAAAATAAACCCATGTATTTGGTATTACTGGTCAGATTAACATTTACTACTACAGGCGGTCCCCTACTTAAGAACACCTGACTTACATACGACCCTTAGTTACAAACGGACCTCTGGATTTTGGTCATTTACAGTACTTTAGTCCTAGGCTACAATAAACAGCTTTAACAGTTATCAATGGTGCCTGTAATTAAGCGTTATTGTTTATCTTGGTTCTTATGACAATCTAGCAGTTTTAAAACCCATTTGTCACAGAGACCAAAAAAATTTTGACTGGGGTTACAATAATAAAGTATACGGTTCCGACTTACATACAAACTCAACTTAAGAACAAACCTACAGAACCTGTCTTGTATGTAACCCGGGGACTTCCTGTATTTTAATATACAGTGAGTTTAAGGCGCCAGCTTGATTTCACTACATTCGTCATCAGCAATTTCTGTACAGCTAATGATCTCAATAACAAAGCCGTCAGTGAATAATCAATGAGCATTATGCAAAATGTAAAAAAAAACAACCTGATAGCATATGCATAGCCACAATAGAGTTATTTTACTTTTAATATGCCTGTTAATCTTAATACTGCTGTTTCAAGCCTTAATTACCTTTAGATCAATATTATTTAAATTGATTAAAACTTAGTAACATCACAAGTTTATTATACAGTCAAAATATTATCTGTATTTAACTGGTTTCTGATGCCCCTGCTCCTTTCCCCTGTGCGATGGACTGTGACACTACACAGTCTATATCAGAGGTGTAATTTAAAGGGGTGCTGTGAGTGTGGTTGTCACGGTCACACATACAAAAGGAGTAAAAGTCTCTATGGGAAGAGTCCGGAGGGAGGAGTCTGTGGACCAGTGGACCCTCTGGACCACCGCGGAAGATGGTATGAGGCCCGCGGTGGCAGCCAAGGTACAGGAAACAGTCCAAACCTGAGATGACAGCAGGAACACAGAGGAACACTGGTAACGCTGGCACGGACTGGAGACACCGCTGGACTGGAACCCTGGGAGGCCAAGCAGGAAGCACAGAGACAGACTGAAGACTGGACACAAGATGGCAGGAGCACACGGAGGTACACTGGTAACGCTGGAGACAGGAACATAGAGGAACACTGGTAACGCTGGAGACAGGGACACCAGGAGCGAATGGAAACGCTGGAGACACAAAGGAAGCATAGGAATGCAGGATGGTTTTCACTTAGGAAGAAATGATGCTGAAGAAAGGAACACAGGAAAGCGTCTGAGAACGCTAATGGGCTTTTTCTTCCACAGCAACGGCTTAGGGAAGCCTGGTATGGAAACCATAGAATATCCTAGGAGAAGATCCAGCAGGGAGTGAAGGGAGGTCAGATAAGGGCGGGCCGGATTAGCAAGAGCCAATTAGAAGGATGCTGGTCCTTGAAGCCTTAAAGAGCCGGCGCGCCCTAGCAGTAGGGACTTGTAGCCTGGCAGGAGTACAGCCTGGAGCGTGGAGAGGTGAGTCCAGGCCGGGGAGTGGGAACCGGCGGTTTGCGACAAGGATCACGGGTGCATCTGTGACAGTGGTAACACCTAGGGCCAGAAGTCTTTTATGCAGATAAGGAATCTCTTCTCCAAAACAATACATACTGGTAATAGTTGTTATACAGGGAGACACAGAGACAGATTAAACCCCCATTCCAGCTGTCCCTTATCTACCTTAAAGGACATCTACCACCAGGATGAAGGATTGTAAAACCAAGCACTGACATACTTGTGTGTGCTCCCTCTGGCAGTATCTGCTCTTATTTAAGATTCTTATGTCCTTGTTTTTAGGGAGAAAAGGCTTTAAAGATTATGTAAATCAGGCTCCTTTAACACCTATGGAGCTCGGAACCCCTCAGGCTCATTTGCATAAATGTAAAAGCCTTTTTTAAAAATAAAAACCAGAATATAAGAAGCTAAAAGAAGAGCAGACTCCCATCAGAGGAGGTACACACCAGCATGTAAGTATGCTTGTTTTACAATCCTTCATCCTGGTGGTAGTTGTCCCTTAAGTAGTCTCTTAAGTTGTCCCTGGTAGTTGTCCCTTAAGTGGTAGGGTAGGGTAGATAACATTATTACTTTCCAATACCAATGCAGTCACCCCTCCTCCTCTCCATGGCGCCGGACGTATGCTTGCACGGCTAGTGTCAATGCTTCGTTCAGTATTCCAATTCACCCACACGCTGGGATAACTACCGGCAACACAAATTGTCCTGTGCTAAATATTCATCCGAAACATTCACAGATATTGGCTACAGTAGGGGCATTGTTGCAAAATTGGATATTGATGATTACTATTACTATGTTGGCTACTGTGATAAAATTAAGAACCCAAAATTTTTGTTATTCTAAATCTGAAGAATTATAGAAGATGAATGAGAACCCTTCAATGAGATGCCCTCTGTAAGTCACTAAATTTACAGTAAATGATGGAATTACATGTGGGACTACAATTCTGCAGCATCTCTGTGCTGTGATTCTCTGTTATCTTCTTCTATGAGAGCACCTACATGGAGACTTTCTGTTATTCATTTTACCTGTACAGCTACAGCAGCAGTATACAGCCATACAGGAAGCTACAACGATACATAGAGTTTCATACGGGCTTGAGGATCTGTACTGTAACTCAATCAAACAGCAGCACTACATGACTGATTTTCAGGCTTATCAGGTGTTATAGTTTAGTAGCAAATAATATGTGTCTCCAGTGATGACTGGATACTGTGCGGCTGCACAGAAATCAAAATTTGGAGAAAAAGAGGATTTGTCATTTTCTCTTCATCCAGAATATAAATATTTACTGTCACAACATTTCAGAAGTGATGTCCGATCTATAGGCCATAGTATTGCAGTGCATTGACTTGAACAAGTGATCAGAGCATTCCTTGTTCAAATCCAGGTATAAAAATTGTCAAAAAGTGAAAAATTTGTTATGAGACTAAACATATGGAGAAAAGAAAGTTTATGCGAGGCACAGCTCCAGCAACACTGACGTTAATAACAAGAGTTCCTCTGAAGAGCTCTCTTTTTGCGATTTAAGGAAACGTGAATATTTTTCGTAATTCCATTCATATCTTAAGATGGATGTCATATTTCAACTTATTATATACTACTATTGATGTAACTAGCAGCTCATTGTCACTTCATAATGGACAAACAAACCCCCTCAAAAAACATACCAAAGAATGAAGTCTTACAGCAAAGATGGACCAGAACCCTTTCATGACCAGCCATCAAAAATATACATCGGTCGGTTGTGAAGGGGTTTATGGAGAGGCCTCACAGATCGAGCCCTCTCCATACGCGGTGAGTGTCAGCTGTATTGAAAAGCTGACATGTGCCTGTAACTGCCACGGTCATTGCTGGTACCAATTGGGGCAGTTCACCTGTTAGGAGTTGGGTCTCCATCGGTGCGCCCCCCCTGATGTCATTGATGGGCACCATGACAGCTGGGAGCCATAATTCTGTATCCTGTATTACAGTCTTTCAAATAATAGTAATAGTAAAAGAAAGTTTTACAAAATTTTAAAAAATATAAAAATTCTAATAAATAATTCTAATAAATACACAAGTAAAATTCTAAACATATTCGGTATCAAAAAATTCCCAAAAATTATGATCCACCACAGTATGAAAACAATTATTCCCGGCAGGGCGAACCGTCAGAAAGTCTTTGTGGGAAGAGTCTGTAGACTCCCTGGACCACCGCGGGGGATGATGGTACTAGCCGCAACCCAGGACCGGAGTATAAGCGGACCCTGGACTTCGCCAGAGCCCACTGCAAGCATGATGGTCTTCCTGCAGTGGGGTGCCACCAGGTCGTTCCATGGGTGCGACTAGGCCCACGGTGGCAGCCAAGGTAGGGAAGCACGAAACAGGAACCACAGGATGTCACATGAATCACCGGGACAGATCACCGGAGTAGGAACCGCTGGAAGGATCACAGGAGCCGGACACAGGAACGGACCTTGGGAAGGCAGGACCTCGGCAGGATGGCAGGACCTCGGCAGGATGGCAGGACCTTGGCTGGATGGCAGGACCTCGGCTGGATGGCAGGACCTCGGCTGGAACACTGGAGTACAGACACGCGGAGGAAACCTGGGAACGCTGGAACACTAGGAAACACAGGAGGGCTTTCACTTCAGGGAAATGACTTGAAAATCTGGCAGAGAGTGAAGGGAGGTGCCGGATTATAAAGACAAGCCGGAATAGCCAGCGGCAATTAGGAGGACGCTGGCCCTTTAAATCAGGACGAGTCGGCGAGCATGCCCCCTAGCAGCTGGAGCGCGCGACCTAGTCGGAGGAGGCGTGTGGCATGGACGGGACCACAGCATGGGCGACATGGATCGCAGGGGCACCCGTGACACCTGCTGTGAACCCCATGAAGGAAAACAGCACCTAAACATCCGAATCGCCACTTTTTTGCCATTTTGCCTCCAATAACAATTTTAATAAAAAGTCATCAAAGGTTGTTACAGTATCTACATGGTATCAATAAAAACATCATCCCATCCCTCAAAAAATGACACCTTACACAGCGTCATACACTGAAGTATAGGAGTCTGTATGTGGTGATGCAAGGCTATTTTTTAATGCAAGGGTTTTAATTTTAATTTTTTAATTTTTTTAAGTATTGAGACATTGCTAAATTAAATACATTTAGTATCTATGTGATTGTACTGTTGCAAAGAATAAAGGAGAGGTGTCATCTTGAACGCTTATTGAAAATTGTACAAATATAACTCAACACAATATTACACAGCTTAAATTTTTGCCAATTCCCTCACATTTGGAAGGTTTTCCCAGCTTCCCAATAAATGGCAAAAAATAGTATATTGTGCCGTTAGAAAGTACAATTTGTCTAGCCGATAACAAGCTCTCACATAGCTTTGTAAACATTGAAAAATCAAAAAGATATGGCTTGTGGAAGGAGAATTGCATATAAACTAAAAATTGGATTACCGTATATACTTGAGTATAAGCCGACCCGGGTATAAGCCAAGACCACTAATTTTACCACCAACTGGGAAAACCTATTGACTTGAGTATAAGCCGAGGTTGGGAAAAGCATTTGCCCCCCCCCCCAGTGTATAGCCAGCAAGCCCCTGTAGTAGTATACAGTCAGCCTGCCCCCTGTAGTAAACAGTCAGCCTGCCCCCTGTAGTATACAGCCAGCCTGCCCCCATGTAGTATACAGCCAGCCTTCCCCCTGTAGTTACACAGCCAGCCTGCCCCCTGTAGTATACAACCAGCCTGCCCCCTGTAGTATACAGCCAGCCTGCCCCCTGTAGTAGTATACAGCCAGCCTGCTTCCTGTAGTAGTATACAGCCAGCCCACCCAGCACTTAAAAAAAATAAACTTATACGCTCACAGCTCCCTGATGTCCCCGCGGCTCATCTTCTTTCTGCGGTCTTCTGTAACAGCATACTATGATGCGGCTGCTAATGACGTCATAGTATGCGCAGTCTGGCAGATAACATGGCCGCTCTCTGCTGGCTGTTACAGAAGACCGAAGAAAGAAGATGAGCCGCAGAGAAGACAGAAGAGGAGCCGACATCGGGAGCTGCGCTGAGCATCAGGGCCGTCGGAGGGTGAGTATATAAGTTTATTTTTTTATTGACTCGTGTATAAGCCAAGGTGAGGTTTTTCAGCACATTTTTTGTGCTGAAAAACTCGGCTTGTAAACGAGTATATATGGTAATTTTTTTTCCAGCAAATTGACACCCTTAGCTAGTATCCAGAGCTGTGATTGGTCAGGGGGACACTCCTACATTCCCTAGAGGTGTAGAACACTTTGAGAGTGTTACAATGAATGAACAGTGGGAGACCCACGCTCTAAATGTTCTTACCTAAAATGTGACCATGATAACTCTGCCAACATAAGTTGCTACATATAGCTGCAGATCCCTTCCAATTAAAGACATACAAGAATGATGTGTCACTGTAGACTTCTCAATGTTATGGACTTCTTAGGGTGAAACATTGTGCAGGGCACTAGAAAAAAATATAGTTATTATAGTAATTAACTTTTTAGGTTAAATATTTATGTTTAAATTTGAGCTAATTTATTCTTTAATCAAATATATTTAGTTGTGTACAGTATGCTGCAGGGGCTGGAGATAGAAGAAAAGTCTGTAGACATTTTCTATAATAAATTGTAGCCTACAGGTTTTTTTACGACCTACTCATTAAGTTATAAAATTCTTAAATATATGGCAAATTAATCAGCCATGTGGGAATTTATAAACTGCTGCTAAATGTAAAGAGGCCGTAACTATTTTCTTAGTCATATTCAAATTTCACAAGAAAAGTTTAAAATGAGTCTACTACCTCCTCCAAGCATTATAATCTGCTGACAGCATGCTGTAGAGAATTGAGCTTTGATCAGCAACACACCTTTATTATTTCGTTCATTATGCCATATCAAAAATATTCCCATATTAATAATGTGTATGCTATTGAGGCAGTTGGTGCACCCGGGTGGGTCCTCAGCACCTGGAGCACTACTATTCAGACTTGGATCATGTTCATCCACTTTCAGTGGTGCAATGTACTTCTCATAAGACAAATTTCTTGCTTATTTTACATAGAGGGGGATAGGGTCCAGGCAGAAATAGCAGTGTTGCAGTTGCTGAGAATATGCCCCAAGTGCACCAACTGACTACGGACATGGATTAAATGGAAATCAACATGTAATTTTCTACAACATGCTGCCCATGCTGAAAAACACTTGAGGGAGGTGGTTGACTACCTTTAAATGGAACCTGTCACCAGAGGGCCTTTTTCAAAAGTAGACAGGCTCCCACATACAAGGTAATACATAAGGCAAACATGTTTGTGGAAAATCTCAGAGTAGAATGGTTATGAAAATAAAGTATGTTAAGCTCCAGGCCAGCTCTCACAAGTGAGTCCCTGGGGTGTGTGAAAAATGTGTCCCCATCTCGCTAGTCTTCTTCATTAGTCAAACCCCCTTCCCTACTACTACACCTCAATCCCAGTTTGCCCCACTCTGGCTAATCTTGCCAAGTGCACATGTGCAGAGAGAGTGGAGACTTCAATTTGCCATGCGCAGTGGGCAGTGAACTCTCCACTCTCTCTGCACATGTGTTGTATATCACAGTGAGATTAGCTGGAGTGAGGCAGAGGGAGGTGGGTTTGACTAATGAAGATGACAAATGTTTATCTCAGGAGATGGGGACTTTATCTCAGGAGCTGGTTTTCTCACACACCCCAGGAACTCACTTTTAAGACCTGGCAGGGAGCCAAGTAAAGTTTAATATACTATATTTGCAGGGGACAGGTAACCTGTCTACTTCTGAAAAAGGACCTCCGGTGACAGTTTCCCTCTAAGACTTCTACCATGACAATAAGTCATGTCAAAAGGAAAAAAAACTCCCTGTCCCACCTGCTCATGGACCCAAAAGATGGCAGGTCTAAATGGTAGTAGATAATTGAAAAGAACAATAAAATTGATTTAAAAAAAAACAAAAAAAAGTGATAATTAATTCCTGCCAAACACACATTTACTGTATAAGTTTCTACGAATGAAAGAATGAATGTATTTCCACTACATGAAATTCTTCAATGACAAAAGCAAGTGGAAAATGTTACCGAACTTGAAACTTTTGAATTTCTCAGAAAAATTAATCTATATGGAAAAAATATATAAATTCCAGAAACATGTAATGAAAAAATAAGTAACTCCAAGGCGGTGGTATACTCTGGCTCCTGGATACTCCATGACTTATGGTCTTATGGTAAATTTTAACTATTCTTTGGGTAAAAAACTTTGGTCTTCCAATGTTTCATCTGGTGAGCTCCTTTTTCTCTATAAGCATTGGGCCATCAGCATTGGACTGGCCCACCAGGGGATTGGAGAATCAATGCATTAACAGTGTTCTACTCAGCAGCAGATACAATATCAGTTGGCGCCTAGTCATAGTAAACTCAGAGTCCTTAATATATTGTGACATGGTGACAGCAAACATGGCGTCCATTGGCGCCGAGTCAGCACTCTGAGCTTACTGTGCTCTGGTGTGGCTGCATGCGATGACCTCGCAGCGGACAATTGTGATTACGTCACTGTGTGTGACTACTGTTGGAATGTCTCCATCATCGCTGAAGACCTATGAGCTGACAGATTACACCTATCCTGCTCCAGCACAGACTTCAGAAGGAGCAGTTGATGCAGGGGATAGGTAAGTATTATCTTTTTTTTTTTAATTTGTATAGAGGCACCCTTAATATAAATGTTACTAAGGGGCCTGTGACTGTAATTTCCTATGTGGGCCATTTGACTAGCATGGCTACAATGGGAGCCCTGTTAGAATATTGGCTACTTTTGGGACCCTGTTATAATGTATTGATTACAATGGGGCCCTGTGACTATGATCATTATAGTTGACACTATTGTGGCTACAGTAGAGGTCCTGTGACAATAGTGGGTATTGTTGGGGTCTGAAGGGTGCTGTGACTTTAGTGGCTACAGTGTGGGCCCTGTAGCCATAGTCGCTACTATTGGTTTGGCGCTATGACTATAGTGACTACATTGAGACCTTGTGACTTTGGTGGCTTTTCAGTGGGGGCCATATGACTGTTGTGGTTAGAATGGGGCCCTGTTACTATAGTAGGTACAGTTTGGTCAGTGCTTATCTTGACTACAGTGGGGCCCGGTGATTATATTTAGAGATGAGAAGACACAATGGTCGGGTTTGGTGTTTGTGTTTGGCCGCTCATCTCTAATTATATGGTACAAACAATGTTTTACACCCCCTACTTTCACACTGGTATAGTAGATTTTTCCATTCATTTTGGAGATTGTGCATCTTGTTATTTTTGTTGTGGTAGGCATATGTTACCTATATGTGGGTTTATTGACTGTTTCTGTATAGGCTGGGTGTAGGGGAGTTTATCTAGGACACTGTTCTGAACTTTTAGGTGCCCAGTTTTGACGTTATACCCTATAAAAATCTTTTAAAGTAGTTTTATTTTTTTGTGTGTGCATTTCATGACATAATAAAGATTTTTATTTACATTGATCTTTGGTCACTTGTTGCATCTCTTTGTTCTTTGTGTAGCTACTGGTATATATATTGATGCTTGACCGCTTTATAGATGCGGTGCTCTCCTCGACTTTTCTGTTTGTATATTGACTGCTGTTGGTGCATTATCAGTATATTGGCTACTATTGTGACACCTTTACTGTATTGCATATAGTGGGGGGCACTATTAATGTTTTAGCTACTGTGGGGGCACTCTTACGATATTGGCTACAGTAGGGGCATTGTTGCAAAATTGGATATTGATGAGTACTATTACTATGTTGGCTACTGTGATAAAATTAAGAACCTAAATTTTTTGTTTTTCTAAATCTGAAGAATTGTAGAAGATGAATGAGAACCCTTCAATGAGATGCCCTCTGTAGGTCACTGATTTTCAGGCTTATCAGGTGTTATAGTTTAGTAGAAGATAGTATGTGTCTCCAGTGATGACTGGATGCTGTGCGGCTGCACCGAAATCAAAATTTGGAGAAAAAGATGATTTCTCATTTTTCAGAAGTGATGTCAGATCTACTGGCCATAGTATTGCAGTGCACTGACTTGAACAAGTGATCACAACATTCCTTGTTCAAATCCAGGTATAAAAATTGTCAAAAAGTGAAAAACATTTTTATAATAAAAAAAAAATCAGTCCCTGAAACCGTACCCCTACATAGAAGTACCTAATAAAGGTAAAACAAAACACAAAAATAAACCCATGTATTTGGTATTACTGGTCAGATTAACATTTACTACTACAGGCGGTCCCCTACTTAAGAACACCTGACTTACATACGACCCTTAGTTACAAACGGACCTCTGGATTTTGGTCATTTACAGTACTTTAGTCCTAGGCTACAATAAACAGCTTTAACAGTTATCAATGGTGCCTGTAATTAAGCGTTATTGTTTATCTTGGTTCTTATGACAATCTAGCAGTTTTAAAACCCATTTGTCACAGAGACCAAAAAAATTTTGACTGGGGTTACAATAATAAAGTATACGGTTCCGACTTACATACAAACTCAACTTAAGAACAAACCTACAGAACCTGTCTTGTATGTAACCCGGGGACTTCCTGTATTTTAATATACAGTGAGTTTAAGGCGCCAGCTTGATTTCACTACATTCGTCATCAGCAATTTCTGTACAGCTAATGATCTCAATAACAAAGCCGTCAGTGAATAATCAATGAGCATTATGCAAAATGTAAAAAAAAACAACCTGATAGCATATGCATAGCCACAATAGAGTTATTTTACTTTTAATATGCCTGTTAATCTTAATACTGCTATTTCAAGCCTTAATTACCTTAATTACCTATTATTTAAATTGATAAAAACTTTGTAACATCACAAGTTTATTATCCAGTCAAAATATTATCTGTATTTAACTGGTTTCTGATGCCCCTGCTCCTTTCCCTTAGTGTGATGAACAGTGACACTACACAGTCTATACCAGAGGTGTCATTTAAAGGGGGGCTGTGAGTGTGGTCACACCTAGGGCCAGAAGCCTTTTATGCACATACGGTATCTCTTCTCCAAAACACTATAGACCGGTAATAGTTGTTATACAGGGAGACAGATTACAGGGAGACACAGAGACAGATTAAACCCCCATTCCAGGTGTCCCTTATCTACCTTAAAGGACATCTACCACCAGGATGAAGGATTGTAAACCAAGCACTGACATACTTGTGTGTGCTCCCTTTGGCATAATGTGCTCTTATTTAAGATTCTTATGTCCTTGTTTTTAGGGAGAAAAGGCTTTAAAGATTATGTAAATCAGGCTCCTTTAACACCTATGGAGCTCGGAACCCCTCAGGCTCATTTGCATAAATGTAAAAGCCTTTTTTAAAAATAAAAACCAGAATATAAGAAGCTAAAAGAAGAGCAGACTCCCATCAGAGGAGGTACACACCAGCATGTAAGTATGCTTGTTTTACAATCCTTCATCCTGGTGGTAGTTGTCCCTTAAGTAGTCTCTTAAGTTGTCCCTGGTAGTTGTCCCTTAAGTGGTAGGGTAGGGTAGATAACATTATTACTTTCCAATACCAATGCAGTCACCCCTCCTCCTCTCCATGGCGCCGGACGTATGCTTGCACGGCTAGTGTCAATGCTTCGTTCAGTATTCCAATTCACCCACACGCTGGGATAACTACCGGCAACACAAATTGTCCTGTGCTAAATATTCATCCGAAACATTCACATGACAGATCACTACACTTGGAGCTCCCAATTTCAAAAAATTTAATTTGTTTTGTGGTACTGCTGCACTATTCTTCATGAGATACAAATTTCTGCACTGAAATAGGCGTTCCAGGGCTAAGTCGGACTGTGCCAAGTACAACAGAATTGTGGTGAATGCCTTATGTTAAAGGTGCACCAAAAAAGTTGGTGCACTCTGCCGCAGCAGTGCAGTGGGCGTCACCTTTATGAAGAACGTGCACCAGAAATCCTGAATCTGGCGCCCCCTGTACACTACAAAGGCAAACTGCACATAGTAAATTTGCACAGCTTTTAGTAAATGTGGGCCAGTATCTACTAAATTTGGGAAATAGAAAGTACTAAACAGGAAACAAGTTGCATATTTATTGGCTGTAATAATAGCCTGAAACAAGGTCCTAATGTTGACTTTAATTCTGAGTCCTGCAACTCTGGCAACTGCTCACTGAGTTATTGCTAATGTGACCTTTGTTTATCTCTTTTTTTACAGTGTGAAGTTGTAAATTATTAATGCTAAAATGAATTTTAATATTACAAGTTATGACACATTTAACTCAATATATTTTTGGGTTATATACATGGAATAAGCATAACAGTAAAAAGATGTTTTATTTACTCTCAGGGCTGACTACTTTACAAGTTCCCTTCTGCTACGTGTTTTAAGGATGTGTTGTTAGTGGGGAGTCGGCATTAATGGGGCTGCACAAATGCTTCACCTCACAATTACCAGAAATTATCCTCTAGACTGCTTATAAAATTGACCAAATAAATCATAATTATAAGCAGAGGTATTTAATATATATGGGGACACTGACTGTCTGACTTCTCAGACCTTGGGCTGACAGATGTCAAATGTCATGATAGGTTTAGGTTTACTGTATCATCAATCTGTGCTCTGACAGACAGATATATAACAAGCCGTATGGGACATATAAGTTAACTTGCATGATGCAAAAAACTGAGCATTGGCATTACTGACCATTAGCAAAAAGGATCAAGCATGTTGCAGTTCAGCATGCTTGATCTTTCATAAGCAGTAGCTAGATCTCCATCCAGCAGCTCTGAGAAGATTGCAGATGAAGGAAGGAGGCGATTTTTCTAAGGCTACTGGGGTGTGGAGGATCCTAGGCTTCCGGATCTCGTCCAGACTACTACACACCCTAGTAGCCTGTGCAAATAATACAGACGGTCCCCTACTTAAGAACACCCGACTTACAGACGACCCTTAGTTACAAACAGAGCTCTGGATGTTGGTAAATTACTGTACTTAGCTCTAGGCTACAATAAACAGCTATAACGGTTACCAAAGGTGTCTGCAATTAAGCTTTATTGTTAATCCTGGTTCCTATGACAAACCAACATTTTTAAAATCCAATTGTCACAGAGACTAAAATCAATTTGGCTGGGGTTACAATTATAAAATATACAGTTCCGACTTACATACAAATTCAACTTAAGAACAAACCTACGGAACCTATCTTGTACGTAACCCGGGGACTGCCTGTATACATGTTACCTAAATCAAATTTCAAGCAATTAGATTAGGTTCCAGGACTAGTAAATGAAAAATTAGGGCTGAGGTTGGCCGGAGGAATCTACCATTAGATCTATTTCTGATGGTATATTCCTGATCATAGGTTTCCTTTAATATACACATGGATGCTCAGCCATTCCAGGGGTGCATGTTTATGATGAATTTAACAAATAATGCAGTCGGCAGACTGAGCCTTTAGACCTTGACTTTGTCATATCTACTAAACCAAAAAAATGAACTTACTACAGGTGATCTATCCTTTATACATTACTTGGCCTTGTGAAGAAATCTTATTTCTTGTTCTCTATGAAAGATGACCATAACATTATTACACGTTAGACACTACTGTGAATATTGTTAAATCTAAAACAGATGGTAAAAATAAGATAAAAATAGCAGCATGTCATGCATAACACATTTATGGAACCTGGTCCATGTCTTACCTTGTATATCAATGTCAATGGGCCGCCTTACCTAATGTTCTGCATTATCTTACTGATAGCAGGTAAAATGAGCTATTACTAGTGTCTGCTTCCCATGAGTAATGGCACATTCACAGCAATGTACATATCCCAAGCCAGACTGAGTGCACATTCACAGCAATGTACATATCCCAAGCCAGACTGAGTGATCATTTGCTGAAGTTAATTTATTTAACTACTTACCGCACTATGAAGAATAATCGGAGCATTCATGGGGTTATGCGAGGGGAGAATAATGGCTCGCTGATCATAACATGGAGGCAAATACTCAAAAGTTTACTATAAAGTTTAATAAAGTTTACTATTGTCAACCACATGAATCCTTTACTTTAGTATTTAATGATATGTACAATGTTTACTTATTTGATTTCCTTGATGTTCTGCATCCATTACTCCTCTTTGGTTGTCTGGTTTGGTCACCTACATGAAAGTTTGTACCCATTGTCTATTAACCTAATTAAAAAGATGCAACCTGCCCCCTTATAGCAGAGTACATCTCACCTGGCAGCAGCCTCTAGTGCAGGGGTCAGGAACCTTTTTGGCTGAGAGAGCCATGGTCGACACATATTTTAAAATGTTGTTCCGTAAGAGCCGTACAATATGCACATGTCCCCCCCAGTAGATAGAGTGTCACAGGTACCCCTGCAGTTAACGTCTCAGATCGCAGGCACACCCGTCCCCCTCTTAGTGGCAGCGCCCCTTTCCGAGCCCACTCACCTCTCCACGCTCCTGCTCCCGTCCCGGCTGGCCAGCACACGCACTCGCAGATTTAAAGCGCCAGCGCACTGCTGATTGGCGCTACCTACTTCCTGGGTTCCTATAAAGACCGGCGGTGACCAGCATTCCCCGCCAAATCTTAGTGCTTCATGCCTGTGAGGAAGCTTTCCACAGTGTTTCCTTCCCAAGTGTTGACCTCCTGTTGTGACCTGTTCCTGATTCTGCTCCTTAGCTGCCAGCCCTGACCTCTTGTTCTGTCCCTGACCTCACATCATTGCCGCCTGCCTTGACCGTCTGTCTGTTCGTGACCACAAGACTGCCTAGTGATCCTGTACCTCGACCTTGGCTGCCACCGTGGACAAGTCATGCCTGTGGAACCACCTGGTGTCGCCACGCTGCAGCTGCAGGCTCTAGTGAAGACCAGGTGCCACTTAGATTCTGGTCCCAGGTGTCTGCTTACATCATAGTTTGCGGTGGTCTACGGGGTTCAATACTCCAAATCCATCACCCACCACATGCCTCCCAGTATATAGGTAGCCACAGCACATACTCCAGTAGCCATAACACATGCTTCAAAGTAGATAGGTAGCCACAGCAAAAAAAAAAAAAAATAATGTAAACTTATTAGCGCTCCCTGCAGCCAGCTCCTCATCGCTCCCATGCTCTTCTCTTTAAGGAGATATGGAGGACAAAAAGAGACAACAAGGAGGACGGCGCCT
>CM033642.1:242343568-242618712 GCA_019512145.1 Engystomops pustulosus | reverse complement strand
AATCCTTATAAGAAAGGCCTAGGGGCTAAAACAGGATTCTCAATGGAGGTCATTTTTTTTCTTAAAGCTGTAGATATCACTTGTGAGAGATAAACATTTAGCTGGATAGTCTTTAAATACAGCCCGGACATATAGGGACTTATTAACTAAGGGTCTGTGGATTTTCGTCGGACTTCCCGACGTTTTCGGGATTTGGGCCACTGGGACAGGTATTTATCAAGGGATTGTGTTGCACGTGATCGGATTTTGGCGCAGCTGCGCTGGCTTTCATGCGACAGAAATCATGCGATTCGACTGATTCGGATTGAGCGCGGGATTTAACGTTCAAATTGTGTCGCAAGATTAAGCACTTACATGCACCAGGAAGAAGAAGGTGAACTCCAGAGGACCTGAGCGGGGAAGCGACACATGCAGGAAATCGGGAGCACGATCTTAGTCAATCGCGGCAGTGTATTATTGTCGGACAATGCACTTCGGGTGAACTCTGTCAGCCGGGTAAGTAAATGTGCCCCATAATGTATATTAATATGTTGTGTACATATTGGCCCAGATATAGGAAACTGGTACAGTTTGCCTCACTAATGTGCACTTTGTGCCATATTATTTAAAAGGGTTTGCCCATTAAAGAAAGTTTTCAAATTTTAATCCCCTATTGATGATTACACAATAAAGCTCATTTTAATCCCTTACTTTACAATTTTACTCAGTTTTGTTGCTGTTTTAGCTCCTATCACTTAGTGATGGTCAGTGAACAATTGCAGAGTGTGGGTGGGGACTCTCTAAGCAGACACTTCATGATTCCTCTGTGCTGAGGGATGCTGTGTGTTGACAATGTACTTAGATTATCAGGGTCCAGGGTTTATCTACACTTTTATTTACCTTCTGAATATTCTACTAGCAGTGGGCGTAACTTGACGCTGATGGGCCCCAGTGCAAAGTCTGTGCCGGCCCCCCCTCCCCCACTATAATGTATGGTTCATAGTACTAGTCTTCTCATATGGGAAAGTGAGACCTTATGGGCCTCCAAAGCCTCTTGGGCCCGGTTGCGACCGCATCCTCTGCACCCCCTCAAATTACGCCCCTGTCTACTAGAATATTACACATAGAAAAAGAGAGATGACAGATGATGAGATCCATGAGATGGATATATAACACAATAACACTCTCAGCTCTGCTAACTCACCTAATCAATAAACCACAGAGTCATCTCTGTTTTAAAGACCTTCTCTGTCTCTAGCTTGTAGAGTAAGTCTCACACTGCTGATTGCTGGCTGTTTATGTAGTGCAGAGGGGAGGGACAGGAGGCAGTGCGCAATGCAGTGTGCAGACAGGAGACGCTATTCATGAGAAGAATCCAAGCATAGATTTACGGTCGTATCCAGGGGCAACCAAAATTGTAAACACCAGGACTGATAGAGACAAGTTGGACTTATATCTGTGAAATGCTGTATTTTTGTTTTTAACAGTGAAATAGAGAATGTGTTATTTTGTTATCATGAGTATATTTAAGAATCTTGTCTTTGTGGGAATACCCCTTTAATAGGGTCCGATGCTCTTAGTAAATCTGGTCTGTTTTCAGGATGTGACACAGTTGCACCTATTTTTTTCTTGGTGCACTTAGCTTCATGCTATTGTGATACACACCAACACGCTGCTTTAGGTGCACAGGTTTAAAAAGTGTCAGACAAAATGCTGCCGTGACATAGTAGTGGCACAAACACATAATAAATACATGTGAAAACTTATACAAAAAAAAACTGGCGCAGACACAATAATATATCTGGACCATTGTATTCACTCATGTAATAATATTACAGCAGTTCTACATTTCTCTCTTTTTTATTGACGTCAACATCCTCTAATATGACTTCGCCAAATTGCCTTTACAGGCAAGCAATGAGCATTCCTCCTAGGAGACGTTTCTCCACAGGGGGTAATTAGAGAGAGAAACCACAAAGGAACCTGGCAGATGCTGCCTGCATTAGCTAATGTTCACACCTAAGGACATGCACATCCTGGTCCTAGAAACACTGGAGGCATCATTAGTATGCATACCTTTACAAGATACACCCAGCAGTGAATGTGGGGGAGATTTCCCGCTTAAACCACACAAAGAAAAATCATATCTGTCCAATAAACTCATGCTTATGATCAGGGTCGGCTCCAGGTTTCAGTAGGCCCCTGGGTGACAGAGCCTCAATGGGCCCCTTTGCAGGAACTCATGAAGCTAAAAAAGTCTCCTGTTCCCTAAAATATAACTTAATTTATCAAACTAAACAGCACCCTCATAATTATTTTTTTTTTAAAACCCTCATTCCCTACGAATTCATTATGAACAGCCTTATGTCAGACCCCCCAGCAGCTCTCGGCCTCGGCACTTGCCCAGGTACGCCCAGTGTTGGTGCCGGCCCTGGTTATGATTCCCATTTACAGGAGAAGGTTAAGGGATTTTAGTGTATCTATCTCTTAAATTTCAAGAATTTAGCTCGGTGGGAACATGTTCGAGTCACACACACCCCTGATTGTACCTCGAGGGTGGAAGCAAAAACTAACTGGATTTAAATTAGTCAGAACCAGGGAACCACTATGCCAGTCTTGGGAAACCCATCTTTAACGCATGGCTGCCCGAATTGTCTTTGCTGAGATCCCCAGTCAAATTCATTCTAACTATTTCATAGTTAGGTTACAGTACTTGGTTTATTCATCACATTTTATTTTCATAACTGTTGTGTGCATTGTAGGTACATTGTCTTATAATCTCTTTTTACCTGACAGGTTTATATTTTATCTGTGCACTGTACTTCTTAACCTTAATAAGTCTCTGCTTGTAGCCTTAGAGAATCAAAGTTTCTGAAGAGATTTACATTACTAGGTTTCTTATAGCATATTTAGTGATTACATATTTTGTTTAATTTACCAGTGTAAATTGTCTGTGTGATTGAGGTGCCTACTTAGTGGAGTAAATTATGGGTGGTGGAAGCTTTTTCTGTGGGTGCTGAGAGCTCTATGGAGTAGATTTAGAAATAAAAACGCCCATGGATAGTTGGGTGGGATTTATGTTGTAAATTTGGAGTTCCCCGTGTAGTGTAAGTGTACCCAGTGACCGAACTAAAGAGCGGGGGTTCATCCCAACTCATATGTATAATTTCTTCCATATATACACTAACTTGTACAAGAGTCTTAAGAAATTTGAAACCTAGATGAAACATTACAAAAAAAAACAAAAACTCCATGCAAAGTGCACAATGTGCTCTAATCTTATAGATAAGGCAGCCCTAGGGAGAAACACATAAATAATAATATACGTTTATAAGAATATTATTTTTCCTTACATATTCACAATATAATAGTTTTTTTCTGTGGTGTTTTTTTTGTCCTACTGTTAGAACGTAGGCTATGCCTGGGCTGAGACCCATGTATAGCAGCCGTTCGGCTGGAGATATAGGGCGACACGGTGGCTGAGTGGGTAGCACTTCTGCCTTGCAGTGCTGGGGTCCAGGGTTGGAATCCCATACAGGTCAACATCTGCAAAGAGTTTGTTTGTTCTCTCCATGTTTGCGTGGGTTTCCTCCGTGTCCTCCGGTTTCCTCCCACACTCCAAAACATACTGTTAGTTGTTTAGATTGTGAGCCCCATGGGGACAGGGACTGATTTGTCATGCTTTGTGCAGTGCTGTGTAATCTGTGTGCGCTATATAAATAAAGAATTATTATTATTATTATGGAAGGGTGAGGGCTCCTCACCGCTTTCTAAGGTGACACGGTACGGTGACAAATGTGTGTGCTCACCATACCATACCGTGCACATCGCACTGCTACGGCTTCCACTCATACAGTTAGCATACAGCCGCCATATATGGTCATTTGAAAGAGGCCTAATTATGGGGATTTTGTCATAATTCACAGAAAATGTTGCAGTAAATTTCATGTGTACATAAGTTCGATTTGTATAGAACACCAAGATCCAAAACTGTTGTTGTTTCCAACTCGCATAACCAGTATTTCATAAAAAAAAAACGATTCCACTGCTTTATATCTTATATGTTATGTAAATTATACAATTAATGTTTCTCCTAAGATGCTAAGGAGTTAAAGGTATGTATACTATTTGTGTGACCTTATCTGATTCTCCTGACAACCTCCTCTTTTTATGTAGTGTGTGTGATGGGGCCTCCCCTCATATGTAGGCTCCCTTCCTGTTGGTACCTGACACTATTCAGATTCTACATGTGATTATGATATTAACATACTGATCATTGTCAGACTTGTCCAATGTTTCCACCCTTATATCAAACACAAATATACAGATTACCATATCAATAATATCCAGTATGGAAGATGGCTGCCTAATGATTTGGTTTGGATTTTTTTTTTTTAAATGGGTCATTCTGTTTATGACTGTAATGATATGTTCCAACAAAACAAATTGCTGGTTGCCTGCACCCTAGAATACCCATGGTTGATATCCATGGCTGCACCAATAGTGGACTGTTCAGTGCCTGAGTTGGGTCTCTTTACCTAAATTTAACTGTATCTGTGTCCTAAATACATGGATACAGAAAAAGTAATGGAGAAAGGACTGTTCAGAAAAGGGAACCTTATTAGCTTCCTTATATGTAATGCAGGCAAGATGATGACATCACACAGGAGTCCAGTTACAAGTGGACTGGCTAAATGAATCGAAAATCAATTAGTTAACCTCCGGACCTTCTTTTTTAATTGAAGCTACTGTGTAGGGCATACATTTATGGGTCACAATGGGGGCTTATTGTTTTCCAATGATGGACAAAGTGTGGGCATTCTCTTGATCAGTGAAGGCATTTAAAGAAAAAAATATAGAATATAATGTGGACTGTTTTTGCATTGACCCCTTAAAACAAAAAATGAAAGCTAATTAAATACTTGTACCTCAAATGTGCCATTAAAAAATACAACTGGTCATGCAAAAAAGAAAAAAAAACAAGCCCCAAGAGTTCGGACTCTTAAAATTTGATGGTAAACAAGTGGAGTGATTAGGGAGTGGGGTTTATATTCTATTTTTCTTACATGGGGGAGGGGGGATACAAAATGAAGATCCCACACAAGGTATCATTCAAACTAAGCAATTGTGAAGTTTACAATAGCCAGAAAGTTAATAAAGCCATTATTTTATTTTTTCCAACTAATTTGCACAAGGCCTGTACTCTAAATTATATCTGAAATGATTACATGAGATAATAACATTACTTTATGGACTTGAGTGAAACAAGGACATGTTTTTCTTTCAATTTGTAAGCCTCTGATTATCATAACATGTACTGTAATATCTTACACAAAACTGAAGGGACATTACGAAGAGATCAAGAATTCACCTCCGTTGTCTATGGCGATACAGTGGTTGCAGAAGTTGGTGGTTGGTAGGTTTTTAACATATTATAATACAGGTAGCCCTCCCTAGCCCCCTAACTGCATTATTTTTTACACTTAAAGGGCTTTTCTCATCTCAGCAAGTTTGGTTTAATCAATCCCTAACAGAAAAAAATATTCTTTAATTTATTGTTTTTAAAAAAACAATAAAATATGGCCACACTCGTCAGCAGCAGTGGCCGTGCAGGAGGCTGGAATGAGGCTCCCCGGCCTCCGAACCTGCCAGGAAAATGTGAACACACATAGTTAGCACATGCGCAGTTCACATGTGCCAGCCACCTTGCTCACTAAAACAGGGCATCTTCCGGGCATGCACATTAGCACGCCGGCACTGCTAAGCCCTCTTCATATAAAAGCAGCCGTCCGGCTCTAGTGAGCGAGGTGGAACTGTGAACTGGCTGGGAGGCCTCTTTCCAGGCGCTGGATTGGCGGTGGCCGTATCTTATGTCAACACAGAGCTGTTGCTAGGGGACAGGTAAGCCCTATTAACAGTATATTATGGGCATGTAGTTAGGTTTTTTTTTTAAAAAAAACTATACATTTAAGAAATATTTTTCTTCTGTTAGGGATTGATTTAAATAAACCCCTGACAATGTTTTTCCCTATTATTTACTGTTTACTTTTTTGTCTAAAAACATAAGGTTTGGTTTTGCAGCTTTCAAAAACATTTAATATTTTTACTTTTCCTTACAAAGGGGAATTTTTTTTTACAGAACCTCTAGCATCTATGAGATTTCAAATCTACCATGTACGTTATGCAGAGCATTTCTGAATCACTCTGAGAGCTCACACACAGCACAGAATATCTCCTGTTTTATAGCTGTATAGCCTATTTTGAATATTACTGGGGGTCCCGTTCTCGTGTTCAATAGAAGCCCCTGCAGTCAGACTAGTTATCAACTACGCCTGTCCCAGTGCTGTAAAAAACGCTGGGACAGGAGACGGGTGGGCGTGCCGGATGACCGGAAGTTGTCGGAGCAGAGGTGCCGTGCCCCTGTAAACAAACAGGGGTGCAGCTCCAATGAACAGCAGCGTGGGAGTCCGGGAGCGCCGGAGGAGGTAAGTACAGCTTTATTTTATTTGAACTGCCCTTCCCAGCCCACCTGCAGAGTTAGTCATAAAGCCAGACAGCCCCTTTAAGTAAATGGCTCCTAGGAAAAAATCATTAAAAACGTTATTTTGCTCGATCAGAGATCCCATGTGGTTGTATTACACGTCCGCATCTGTCTATACTTAGAGCATTCTGTGGTCTAAGGAATTCAATTTAATTTCCTTGGGAATTAGCCCAAGAGCCATTCATAGAACACATCATATTACTTCCTTATCTTGTAGATATGGACAGTATAAACACACATCTTACTGCGTGCAGAGTCCCAGTGACCCACACAATACGATACGAGAGGTCATCGTGGAACAAATGTTTTACATAAATGATCTTACTTGGTGTCGGAGCTGATGACAACACTGGAGAGTTTCACATGAAATCATCATATGTTTCCTATTCTTTCTGTCATAAAATATTGTTGATAGTAGTTAATTGTGGTGAGAAAAGAGATAAAATCTAGTAAGTAATTCTACCATATCCATTTAAGTTACTTTGTTGTAAATCACGTTCATTTTCACCTGCAATGAATTAGACACATATTTCCTAATATACAGATGTGTCCTTGACTAACCTTTCTCTATATTGTGCATGTTAAGAAATAAAATGACTAGATGATCAAAACAACAAGGTTTCATAGCGCTCTGCCACAGGATGTCCATCCACATTTAGCGATATCTATATGGGGTTGTGGGGTTGTGTTTTAGAATCAACTTGTAACATTATTGCATTGATTTTTACCTCTAACTCTTAGCATCCTTTAATAGGTGTTGTTTCATTGATTGAGCGAATTTGTTTCCCTATCCCTTACTTCTCTCGAATAATCACCCGGTGGGCCCCTGACCCGGATAGGCCCCTTTTATCTGCCTGATTGATGAATAACTGAGTATACTGGCCAAGTCTCTGCTGCTTTACACAGCAAAGGCTCGGCACTATGGTCTGTTATCACAGTCAACTAGATAGGAACCTCCTAAACTACTTGATTGTCAATAGCAAATGAGGCCTTCCTTGAGCAGACTTCAATAGCTATAGTGTAAAAATCGCATGTACAGCAACACATTAGTAAAACATGTAAATGTTGTAACCTCACTTTTTTGTCAATTCCCCTGCATTTGAAATTTCTTTTCAGTATATTGCACAGAAAATTAAATGGTGCCACTTGAAAGTATAGTTTCTCCTGCAGAAAACAAGCCCTCATTTAGTTTTGTACACTGAAAAAAATAAACAATTATAGATTTTGGAAAGTGAGTAAAAATAAAAATTGCTTCTATCCTTAAAAGACTTTCTGTTAGCAGGGAAGAGATGACTAGCTGAGTGTTGTACCTATACCCAGAAGATTAGGGATTGTACAGATCACGCATGGCTGGATGCTACACAACTACAGTATCCTCAGGTTTGGATGTGTCAGTAAGTCAAGGTGACCTCTTCCATTAAAGTCATATGGATGTATTCTGGAGGGGGTAGCACCTGAGCTATGCATTATTAAAAACAAGTGTTTTTACTATTAATAACCTCCTTTGCTATTTATAGCTATAGTACATCCCCGTGATGAAGGTTCCCAGTAATCCCTCATGAAAGCTATTAGTGAAGACCTGGGAGATACCATTAGCCTAAGTTTACATCGGTCACCAATGGTGCAGATATCTACAAGGAGTCAGCAACTAAAAAATAAGCTACAATTTATATATTACTATAGAAAATTAAATTTGTTTGCCAAAAAACTCCCATTGTGCTTGAGTTGATTCCAGTCTAATAATTTCTATGACAATACAGACTAAGGTCTTCATCTTTTAGGTTGGAGCACGGCACCAACGACCTGGTGGTACCACGCTGTAACAAGTCCAACCCGCTTTGTGGCGAGGTCTGGTGAAATCAAGGTTCCACTTAGACTCCACTCCCTTGTATCGGCTTACGTCATCGTCCACGGTGGTACAGTGGGTCCACTACCCCTTTACTGCAGCATACTGGCTCTGTGGTCACAGCTCCATTGTGCATCATAGAAGTACAGCATCAAGAAGCTACAGTATATAAACTGTAATGTAGACTACACATTTATAGTAACAGACAAACATGTAAAAAAGACACATTTAAATACATGTACATTTTGTATAAGCACCAAGGTAAACAACTACATAACATCATTATGTTTTAAATCTAATAAACTAAGGGCCACATTTATCACTTTTGTGCGCCTAAGTGTAGTAGTTGCGCCTAAATTCTGGCGCACTGTTTTGCCAGAATTATCACAAGCTACAACCATCTGTGATAAGTATATTTTCTGCCTCTTATTAATCACTTTACTATAACACAGTTTAGGCGCAATTTTGGCGCAGTTTAGGCGCAATGTTAGATTCTGGCACTTACATGTCATCCTGCTACAAGCTCCTCTCTGCTTCTCCCACATCCCAGAATGAAGATAATACTCACAGCAGCACCCAGGTGTGTGACACCCTGCACCCAGTGACCTCCTCAGCAGTGGCTTCTCCTGGAGGGGATCCCCCAGTGCTGGTCTCCTGCTGCACCCCTGTAATTCTGCACAGTATCCTCCTCAGACACTGTGCAGAATTACATGGGGGACACTTGTTTGTAGTATCTGCAAGCTTCTGCAAACTTGTGCAAAGTTCTCTTGCTCTTGCTGTGAGCTCAGCGTTTTGCAGAATGTTTTGTAAATAGAAGGTGATGAACTGTAAATAGAGTCTGCAGCTCCTGTCTGTAGTGTATCTAATGTATCTATTATATGTTACAGTGTCTGTAATGTATCTAATGTATCTATTATATGTTCTAGTGTCTGCAGTGTATCTAATGTATCTATTATCTGTTCCAGTGTCTAGCTGAGCCCTGCTGCTGGAAATGAGCTCTTCTGCAAAGGGGCTCAGTGCTTTCTTCTCAGATAACGCCACCTTCGGGCTGGAGTGTTTTTGCGCCCGTTTTTGCGCCTAAATGAAAACGTTGCAAGTGATGAATATCATTAGGCGCAGCAAAACATCTGGATTAGTAAGATAGATGAGGGAAAGCTGCTTATTTTTGCTGTGCGGCTAGTTTGGCGTTTAATCGCACAAATGGCGCAAAAACGGTGCGTCTGAATGAAAAGGCGCAAAAACAACAGAAAAAACGAGTGATACATGTGGCCCTAAGCTCTTATTGTCAACAGTGTAATGTAAAATGAATGAAATATAAAACTACAACACATATCAAAGTAATTTGCTAGTTATTTTTATTGACATTTACCAAAGTTGGTAAACATTGGTAGACATTTTTAATTTGCATGTACAAGTAAATGGGAATTTATCATACTATGGGGCAGATTTATCTTAGTCTGATGCACATTTTTTGGTTGTATTTTAGTGACTTTTTGGGTGCATTTGGGTATTTGCGCAATTTTTTGCAACTTTTCCCAGCAGTTCGCCGGAGTTCACTGTGTAGCAGTTTCCTGATTTGCGCCTAATTCGTCTTTGTATTTCTCCTGCTTCCAAATGTTTGCACTTTATTTAACATTGATTTGTACCTAAAAAGGCGAAATGTAAAGTGCAAAAATATGACAGTCTCGAGCATGCTTATGAAAGACAATGGTATGAGTTGCACCAAAATTTGTGTCTTTTTTTAAAATTTGCACCTAATAGGTCTCAAAAAAAATCTGCATTTGTCAAAGAACCAAAACAACAAAGAAAAATCAGGTACAAAAAATAGACTCAGACAGAAGGCCCAAAAAGAGCTCAGAGAAGGGGGAAGTAAGATAATTGCCCCTCTATATGTTCAGAATTACCTGCTCTCTATCATACACTGCCAGCAGATATGACACTAGCTGGCGTTTATCAATTTGGGCGCAGGAAGTGTGCTATAATTTTAATGAGATGTAAGTTTGGGGTGCAAGGGATACATTTTCCACACCACCAATATTGTGGTGCCGACACTTCATAAATAAGGCACAACAGGCACAGCAAAGGTGGAAAAAAATCTGCTAGTTTTCCACTTACAAACGGAAAAATGCTCAGCTTCTCCTGCTGTAAATAATACACTTACTGCAGTAAGAACACCATGGGGCACATTTACTTATCTGTCCGCCAAAGTTCCCCAAAAGTGCATTGTCCGACGATCATGCACTGTCCCGTGATTCACTGAGATCGTGTGCCCGATATCCTGCATGTGTCGCTACACCGCTCAGATCCACCGGAGTTCACCATCTTCTTCCTTGTGCATATATGCATTGTCTTGAGACAAAATGAGAACATTAAATCCCGGGTTCAGTCCAAATCAGTCAGATCGTCCGACGGCACACACCCCGATTTGTGTCGCATGAAAGCCAGCGCAGCTGTGCCACAATCTGATCACGTGCGACACAATCCCAGCACAAACCCCTGTTAAATACCTGTCATAGCCGTGCAATCCCCAAAAACCGTGAACAGTCCGGCGGAAGTGAAATCTGCGACCCTTAGTAAATAAGCCCCACTATGTACAATATGCTCAGCTCCTCCTGCTCTATAACATGCTGCCTGCAGATAGAACACACTGTACAATCTATGCCTCTCATTCCAATGTTCTATTCTATGGGATTTCTTCTAGTATTAGTTTCTTTCTAGCACTGCTCCACCACAATAAAAACTGTAAAGCTACTAACACGGGAATGTGCCATCAGTGTTTACCTAAAAACCATAATAAAGAAAAATTAAACACAATGACCCACATTTATTAAAGCGTTTGCGCCAGTTTTCTGTCTGACTTTGCACTGAAAAGAACTTGTAAACTGCTTGCACATGTATTTATATCGTGTCTGCGCCAGTTTTGTTTTGCGGCTGCACTGTGTCCGACAAGAAGAGAAAAAATGTGCACCTAAAGGTTCATGTTAGTGCTTAGTCAGAGTTTGTGCCAGATTTCTTACAGGTGCACACTTTCATAGCAGCGCAGGGTGCGACAGCTAATGAAGATCCCCCCCCCACAGGCAAAATGCACATAGAACAGATTGCACTAGCTGTGATAAATATGGGCCAATGTAGCTTGTATTGCTGTGACACAATCTGTGAATTAATCTGATAAACAATCCGAAAATAAATAAGCATTCCAATAGTTTGTACTGTTGGAGGTCTAAGATACCAAAGATGCCATAGCAGCAGTGTCCCGGCACTGGCACTCACCCAATAGTTTGTTTTCCTTTAGACTTAAGATAAGGAAAAGCTAAAAACACCAAAGGCACCAAAAATAAACCCTAATAAACAAACACAACTAGGATATCAGATTCCAGCAACCACCACGAAGAACAAAGATCAGTGTCATTCATCTTCCAGTCCTTATTAACCACAGCTGAATACTCAAGAGGAAGAGAAAAGCAAGAAGTTTGTTAGTAATGTCTAAGACATGGAAACAACCTTTAGCCTCCCGACTACTGAGAGTTACAGGAATGGGACGAGTTTCTATTATTTTCACATACCAAAGAAGACTTACCATCAAATCTCAGCCATGAGTTTCCTTTCTAGCCTTTACACTCTTTATATTAGTGAAATATTGAGGATTTTTTCTAACAAAATCATTGTACAAAAATGGAGCAGGACAATGTTGTAATCAGTAATAAGGTCTTTAAAAATGGGATTTGGGAGACTTGTCTGCTCCCTTGAAAAAGTCCTTATTTGGTTAAATGACAAAATGTTGAGTTTAACCCCTTATAAGGGATGTATGAAGAGGGCTCACGGGCTGAGTCCTCTTCATACAAAGGTGGGGGTTTTTGCATTTTGCATAAAACCCCCACCGCTAATAACTGCGGTCGGTGCTTGCACCGATCGCGGCTATTGACTATGTGATTGTTGCCGGCGGCGTTTAAAAAACGGCGGTGCGCGGGCGCCGCCATCTGTAATGCGATCGCCGCGCCCCCGAACGTCATCGGGGGGCGGCGATTGGTTGCCATGGTAGCCTCGAGTCTTCTTTTGACACGAGGCTACATGGCTTCTGCAGATTCGTTACAATGAACCAGTGGCTCATTGTAATGAATGTGCTGCAAAAATGCCATATTTTGCAATACAGAAGTATTGCAGTATATGGTAGGAGCGATCTGACCATCTAGGGTTAATGTACCCTAGATGGTCTAAAAAATAGTGAAAAAAAAAAGTTTAAAAAATTTATAAAATATAAAAAATTCAAATCACCCCCCTTTCCCTAGAACGGATATAAAACATAATAAACAGTAAAAATCACAAACATATGCGTCACAAAATGCCCGATCTATCAAAATATAAAAACGGTTACGGCCGGCGGTGACCTCCGAGGCGGGAAATGGCGCCCAAATGTCTGAAATGCGACTTTTACACCTTTTTACATAACATAAAAAATGAAATAAAAAATGATCAAAATGGTAGCAATGCAAACGTCGCCTCATTTCACAAAAAATGACCCCTCACACATCTCCGTGCGCCAAAGTATGAAAAAGTTATTAGCGTCAGAAGATGGCAAAATTTTTTTTTTCTTTTTTGTACACATTCGTTTAATTTTTGAAAATGTATTAAAACACAATAAAACCTATATAAATTTGGTATCGCCGCGATCGCACCAAACCAAAGAATAAAGTAGGCATGTTATTTGGAGCGAAGAGTGAAAGTCATAAAAACTGAGCCCACAAGAACGTGACGCGTGCGGTTTTTTTTCAATTTTTCCACATTTGGAATTTTTTTTCAGCTTCGCAGTACACGGCATGTTAAAATAAATAACATTACGGGAAAGTAAAATTTGTTACGCACAAAATAAGCCCTCACACAGGTCTGTACACGTAAAAATGAAAAAGTTATGGATTTTTGAAGTTGGAGAGCGAGAAATGAGCCGAAAAACCCTGCGTCCTTAAGGGGTTAATACACAATGGGAAGGATGTAGCAGGAGAAAGTGGATATAGTGGTGACAATCCAAAATCTTGAAATGATGATAAATAAGGTGTAAATAGGTGATGCATATGCATATCATATCCTGGGCAGTTATAGTAAGAAAAAGGAAAAAAAAATATTGCAGTAGATTTTCTGTAGAAACTATCATTTACAGATCATGGAGGTTACATAAAAACATTCCCTTCTCTCTAAACAATTGCTCTCTCTAAAGCAAACAAAGCTCTCTCTAAAGCTTTAGTGATAATCCTTGGTCCCATTACTGCAAAAAATTTAGAAACTCCAATTGTCACTGGGGCAAAAAAAATGTTGTCTGGATCTACAATTATAAAATATACAGTTTCGACTTACATACAAATTCAACTTAAGAACAAACCTAGGGGACCCATCTTGTACGTAACCAGGGGACTGCCTGTATATAATATATAGAAACCAGAAGGGTACTCAAGTTTTAATTTCTATAGAAAATTGTATGTAACTCTAAGCAATACACAGACTGGAAAACTCTATGTTATAATAAAGATACAGCAAATATCTGCACTTTTAGGGATATATTTTGGAAAATTAATCATTATTTGCGAGAATTAGTGCATGTGACATGGCCCATTGGGTTGCCTATATTTAGTGAGAAAAAGTGATGTATTTTGCAGCACTTCGGACCTCAATCCCTCGGTGAGTCTCTTGTCCTGTATAAACAGTATAATTTTACTTTTTTGCAAAAAAATTAAAAACAGCCAATAAGTTTTTAATGCCCCTACAGTACCGCCACAGGGAAAGTAAAGCATTATACAATATTACCCGATGCGTCAGAGACACTTGTTAAAGCTGATCTCTATTTTATATAACAAATGGGAATTTTCCTCTTAACCAAAAATTTCCAAACTTTCTAATTTTTTTAAATCCCTTCTTTAATATACAGTACGTAGTTAAGAATTTGGAGCGCCAGTTGTGATAAAATGTACTTGTATTTCTAAAGTAATTTAAAGAAAAATCAAACATAATTCACATAAAATAACAGGTACATCAGGCAACTACAACCTCAGATAAACATCAATTTAGAAGTTGTCTGTTTAAAGATGCTGTTCCAAAATTGTTGTGGAGTGTTCAGATGCATCTTTGTGAACTTAAAGGAAACCTACCACTTGAAATGGTAGGTGTAAGCTGCAAATACCGAGCACCAGCTCAGGGTGAGCTGGTGCCGGAGCTTATTTTCGTTTTTGTGATAAACCGCTGTATCGCGGTTTAAACACTTTTTAATCTTTATATGTGAAGCAGCTTCAGCGCTTCAGAGCTGGTGCTCGGTATTTGCAGCTTACACCTACCATTTCAAGTGGTAGGTTTCCTTTAAGCCCATGCTTACAGTATTTTTGGACTATAAGGCGCACCATCAATAAATGCCTGCTAAAATGTCTAGGTTCTTATATAATGCGCACTGGACTATAAGGCACACCTGATTATAAGGATGTATGACCAGCAGGTGGCAGACCTGTGCACAGTTCAAGGCAGCTGTTGTCTGTCAGAACGGTTCATGTATAAGGCGTACTGGACTATAAGGCACGCCTATGATTTGTGAGAAAATCAAAGGATTTTTTGTGTGCTTTATAGTCCAAAAAATACGGTATATGATATTTTTCTAAAAAAGCTAAAGTTCACTCTTTTTCTTATTGTACTGTCATGAACTTACTAAAACCCCGGTGTAGATTGTCCACTGTCTTGAATGTTTTCCATTTGTGAACACTGTAAAATGATGGACTTTACATTGTTTGGGTATGGACTCACTGTCTTCTGTTCTAAATGTGGTCACACTCACTGATGATCAATAAATCAAGGGCTTCACATTATCAAACTTCTACTTACACTCATAACCCCTTTGTAAGCAATAAGAGCGTTCATAACATTTTACAATCTCTGTTGGCAATCTCCCTCAGCTCCAAAGAGATGAACGGGGCAGCCCGACAAAGCACAACCGGCTGCTCCCCTCAGTGTATGACGAGGGTTCAGACAGGGGTAAATCGGACCACATTGGAACCCCCGTTCTTGTAATCTCTGGGGGGCTCATCTCTGAGACCCTCACCGATTAGCAAGTTAGGCCCTATGCTGTGGATGTTTCATGGGAAAACCCCTTTAAAACATAAAATGTAATTAGTTATGTGTTTTTGTTGGAATGAGCTCACATTTACCTAATTGTGAGTCCTAATATAATTGGAAGATGGTGTACTTTCCTTTTCTCATGACCATGTAGTATACAAATGTATAGTAAATGATAGCCGCATATTAGATTAACAATGTCTCCTGACCAAATGATTGACAGTGAAATCGTAAACATGTAATTAACCATACAGTAGAAAGTATATGTTGTATATAATTGCCCACCGACCTTTCCTCAAAAGCCTATGGAAGAACAATGTGCGAACATAGAAACACAAAAACACCACCTTAACAACAAACGTGACTTATTATTTCACAAGCGATAAGTGCAGTTTATGAAGAGGAGGCTGTCGAAAGAATCATTATATACAATTAAATTACATTAGATTACTATGAATTTATGAATTTGCACGCAAGGTATCATTTTGCTTGATTAGCTGTATGGCTGAGATAAGGTAAAGTCATGGGAAGATCACATGGGTACATACAGTATAGATAGATATAGAGAAAGCCAACACAGGCTATGGAACCTAACTTAAAATATATCACGTTTGCAACCAACTGTAAAATAAAAAGTTAAAGCGTAAACTAATACTTCCTGTATCCAGAACCCGTGCAGAACTATGTGTCTTCATGGTCACAGACTACAAACATACTTGTGTAGTCTGAACCTGAAGTGGAGGTACCCTCTTCCACCCTCCTCCTCTTCTTGGCGGTGGTGGTGATCCCTAAATAAGAGAACATGTTGCTTCATTTACTTTTATGGGACTCCTGTAGATAGCTAAGCAGGGTCCTAAACTTTCACCATGAGTACTCAGTTATCTCTGGATTGACCAAATGCTGGATTCAGATAGGAGAAAGGGATCCCCATGCATGTTAATGGTGTGGACCCTCATCAAACAGAGAATGGGGAATAAATAAGAATTACTGACACACCCCTTTAATACTGGAATCGTTTGAGGTAAATAGACAATTCAACTTATAGATGAAAAAGAAGATTTAATTCCTGTTCCAACTGTATCTGAATACCTGAACAATAGTATATTTAATTAACTTACATTACTTTGTAGAGATTGGACATGTCTACCTATTGTTTCCCTGCCTGGCGATTTTTGAGAATAGACTCATTATTACTCGCTGGAAAAAGAAGTGAGTCCATCAAGTTTAAGAACTAAACAAATGTTTGGTCCCGTGATATTTTTGCTCTCCAGAAAGGCATCCAGGCCTCTCTTGAACATGTACAGGCATGTATAGGTTCTGTAGGTTTGTTCTTAAGTTGAATTTATATGTAAGCCAGAACTGTATATTTTATTATCGTAGCTCCAGGCAAATTTTTTTGGTCTCTGTGACAATTTGATTTTTAAAATGTTGGATTGTCTTAAGAACCAGGATCAACAATAAAGCTCAATTACAGACACCTCTGATAACTGTTATAGCTGTTTAATGTAGCCTAAGGTTATAGTACAGCAAATTACTAACATCCAGTGGTCCGTTTGTAACTAGGGGTCGTCTGTAAGCTGTGTGTTCTTAAGTAGGGGACCGCCTGTACATAGAGTCCACCATAACAACCTCCTGTAGCAGAGAGTTCCATAGTCTCACTGCTCTTACAGTAAAGAATCTCTGTCTATGGTGATGGTAGAGTCGCCTCTCCTCTAGGCATAAAGGATGCCCCCTGTCTATGGCGATGGTAGATCCACCTCTTCCCTAGGTGTAGAGGATGTCCCCTGTCTATGGTGATAGTAGAACCTCCACTCCTCTAGTTGTAGTGGATGCCCCCTGTCTATGGTGATGGTAGAGCTGCCTCTCCTCTAGGTGTAGAGGATGCCCACGGTCTAGGTGATGGTAGACCACCTCTCCTCTAAGGTGTAAGGAGGTGCCCCCTGTGTCATAGGTGATGGTAGAGCCACCTCTCCAGTAGGTGTAAGGATGCCTCCCGTCATACGGCGATTGGTAGAACACTGCGCCTCTCCTCGGGGTGTAGAGGATGCCCCCTGTTGTGGTGATGGTGGAAACTGCCTCTCCTGCTAGGATAGAGAAGCGCCGTCTAGTATAGAATCGCACCTCTCTTAGGCATAGAGGATTGCCCCCATGTATGGCCGAGGTAGAACTGCCTTCCCCTAGGTGTAGAGGATGTCCCTGTTATGGTGATGGTAGGACTCCTCTCTCTAGGGGTAGGGGCTGCCTCCTGTCTATGGTGGATGGTAGAAACTGCCTCTCTCTAGGGTAGAGGATCGCTCCCTGTCTAATGGGATGGTTTGATAGAACGCCTCCTCTCTCTAGTTGTAGTGGATTGCCCCCGGTGGATGATGATGTAGACCTCTGCTCTGTAGGTATGAGGCTGATTTCTGTCTATGTGCGATGGAGATAGAACACTCTCCTCGTAGGTGTAGAGGATGCCCCCTGTCTATGGGATGGTAGGAACCTCCCTCATTAGTTGTACGTGGATGCCCTGTCTGTGAGTGATGGTAGAACCTACCTGATCCTCTAGGTGTAGAGGATGCTTTCTGTCTATGGCGATGGTAGAACCTCCTCTCCTCTAGGTGTAGAGGATGCCCCCTGTCTATGGCGATGGTAGAACCACCTCTCCTCTAGGTGTAGAGGATGCCCCCTGTATATGGTGATGGTAGAGCCGCCTCTCCTCTAGGTGTAGAGAATGCCCCGTGTCTATGGCAATGGTAGAACCGCCTCTCCTCTAGGTGTAGAGGATGTCCCTGTCTATGGTGATGGTAGAACCACCTCTCCTCTAGGTGTAGAGGATGCCCCCTGTCTATTGTGATGGTAGAACCTCCTCTCCTCTAGGTGTAGAGGATGATCCCTGTCTATGGTGATGGTAGAGCCACCTCTCCCATAGGCGTACATGATGGTCCCTTGTCCTAATCACAGGCCTACTTATAAAAAGATCTTTGGAGAGATCCTTGTACTGTCCGTTCAGGTATCTGTACATTGTAATGAGGTCTCCCATCAGCCGTCTATTTTCTAAACTGAATAACCCCAAATTTAGTAATCTGTCATTTTATTGTAGGGCCTGCATTCATCTGATAATCTTTTTATACACAATTTATACACTGGTGCCCAAAACTGCATACAGTGGGCCACATTTATCACTTTTGTGCGCCTAAGCGTAGTAGTTGCGCCTAAATTCTGGCGGACTGTTTTGCCAGAATTATCACAAGCTACAACCATCTGTGATAAGTGTATTTTCTGCCTCTTATTAATCACTTTACTTTAAAACAGTTTAGGCGCAATTTTGGCGCAGTTTCGGCGCAATGTTAGATTCGGGCAGTTACATGTGATCCTGCTACAAGCTCCTCTTTGCTTCTCCCACAGCCCAGAATGAAGATAACACTCACAGCAGCACCCAGGTGTGTGACACCCAGCACCCAGTGACCTCCTCAGCAGGGGCTTCTCCTGGAGGGGATCCCAGTGCTGGTCTCCTGCTGCACCCCTGTAATTCTGCACAATATCCCCCTCGGACACACTGGTGATACTGTGCAGAATTACATAGGGGACACTTGTTTGTAGTATCTGCAAGCTTCTGCAAACTTCTGCAAACTTCTCTCCTGTCTTGCTGTGAGCTCAGCGTTTTGCAGAATATTTTGTAAACAGAACTGTAAATAGAGTCTGCAGCTCCTGTCTGCAGTGTATCTAATTGTATCTATTATATGTTCCAGTGTCTGGCTGAGCTTTGCTGCTAGAAATGAGCTCTTCTGCAAAGGGGCTCAGTGCTTTCTTCTCAGATAACGCCACCTTCGGGCTGGAGTGTTTTTGCGCCCGTTTTTGCGCCTAAATGCAAAAGTCGCACGTGATGAATATCATTAGGCGCAGCAAAACATCTGGAATTGAACGATAGATGAGGGAAAGGTGGTTATTTTTGCTGCGCGGCTAATTTGACGTTTAATTGCAAAAAAGGCGCAAAAACGGTGCGCCTAAACGAAAAGGCGCAAAAACAACAGAAAAAACAAGTGATAAATGTGGCCCAGTATTCCATGTGTGGCCTGAACAGTGAGTTGAATAAGGATAAAACTATGTCCTTATCGTGAGAATCTATTGCTCTCTTGATACATTCCATAATAATTAAGTTCACCATCCACCAATAGGCCCAAGTATATCCATTATATTATATGCTATTACATATGGCAGTCCACAGAAATAGAGAAAATAATTTCACTATGACCGGAGCTCCCAATATTCTTCTTCTCTCTCGTTATTCCATCTTAAAACACAGATGAAAAGCACCAATCCTCAGTTTCTCCTGCTGAAAGTATGTCACCATTCAGACTAGCACCATCGCATTCTCATTATAATAATAATAATAATAATAATTCTTTATTTATATAGCGCACACAGATTACGCAGCACTGCACTCAAATTTGGTCATTATCCTCCTTTAACCAAATATTAAACGTCGCTCTTATACTGGCAGTGAACATGAGGTGTTAATGTGGAATTATGGCGCGTAATCATGGTTTAGTGTAAGAGCAGTATGCAATTTGTTGGTAGCGACTTTAGAATTATATACAATTACTTGACTTTTCCCATATGCTTGAGCTTGTTATTGTGATGAAAGTTTAGTAACCTGTCCCCTATAGAAAAAGTCATTTTTTATTGTCTATATGTTGGTTTATGGGCACAAAAGGATATATTTCACAGTCACCGTTTGTTCACATATCACAAATAGAATTTACTTAACAGAAAATTGTGAAAATTACTGTGGTGTAAAGTACATTCCCCTGCTCACATATTTAAAGGCTACTATTGGATAATGTACCTCTTGGTGAAAAATTATTGACAGCTAAACATGCATTTATGTCCCACTCAAAGACATTTTCCTAAGATGACTGCACATCGGCCGCTGCTGACATCATATTTTATGCAGGACCTGGCTGATGTTGCTAAATTGGTCATTTGCAATATTTTGGGTCCACTTTTTGCAAATTTACACCACTTCAATTCTGAAACGTGAAAAATTTTCTTGCTGGATTTTTTAGTCTGTGCTTCTCTTGCCATACCTCAGCACTACTGTTTTTTTTTTTTTTTTAATTTTGCTTACATTCTTGACTATTGTTCTGTTTATATAACTCTGTACTTTGCATGCTATCCCTGTTGTGACAGAGATTCTCCATCTACTCCTTAACAACCCTTTGTGTTATTTGTTTGTCTGTCTTGTTATGGTGCTGGAGGGTAACATCTAAATGGTTGTCCTGTATCACCTAGGACATGCAGAGGCAAGTAAACAGAGACTTAGATGTGCTGGAGTTTAGGGGTTCTCTGTCTTGTCCAGGAGTCCAGTGTCAAAATTACAAGGTTATTCTTTAGCAGTGGCTGAGCAGACCGAGCATAATAATGATATTGTGTTGCATGACAGTGAACATATTATATCAGAATCTGGTATGGCAGCTACGGGGTCTTGGAGAGCCCAGTGCTGGGTGGCCCATGATGGAAACCTGTGTAGAACTCCCCTCTTCAGCAGCTGATACTGGCTGCTATGGAAAGAGTGTTGCAGGGGATCAGAGTGGTGTTGTCAATGTTTTTTTTCACTAGTTTTCTTGAATGATATTTTTGAAAAAGGGTGCAAATAAATTCAGATCACTTACTTGGGTCTATAGTACATAGAAACATGTTCGTCTTGTCAGATCTTTCACATAACATAAGATTTTTGGTTCTGTGACCCATGGAACCACAGATATAGGCAATGTGTCACCAGAATTTTAACAACGCCATCAAGTAGATTACCTTAAGAAAATTGCCTCCAAAGTCACATTCAAAGAAACTATCAAGCATCATACGTGGACAGAATACAGTCATATGTTACAATAGATGAGTTTGTCTGGTGTCAAGATGAGAAAAGAGATCATGGTTCTGGGAGTTGGATCTGCATATCATATTCCAAACTATACATTTAATTGCCTATATCTATAGATGTGCAGTTAAAAAGAACATTATTGCTAAGATTCACAATTTGATTGATTCCTACTCGGAATGGTCACCAGTTATGAGTGGTGTACCTCAGGGTTCTGTACTTGGCCCACTACTATTTAATATATTTATTAATGATATAGAGGTAGGAATTAATAGCAATGTGTCTATTTTTGCAGATGACACCAAGCTGTGTACTGTAATACAGTCTATGGAGGATGTTCATAGGCTGCAGGGTGACTTGGACAAACTGAATGTTTAGTGATCCACTTGCCAAACGAGGTTCAATGTGGATAAATGTAAGGTTATGCACCTGGGGGCCAATAATCCAAAGGCAAAATATGTACTTGGGGGAGTAAATCTGGGAGAGTCCCTTGTTGAGAAGGACCTGGAGGTACTAGTAGATCAGAACTTGAATAACAGCATGCAATGTCAATCAGCTGCCTCTAAAGCCAGTAGGATCGTGATAGGGATGTAATATTACCACTATACAAGGCATTGGTTCGGCCTCACCTGGAATATGCTGTCCAGTTCTTGGCACCGGTTCACAAAAAGGATGCCCTGGAGCTGGAGAGGGTTCAACGTAGAGCCACAAAAATGATAAGGGGTATGGAGGGTCTCAGTTATGAGGAAAGATTAAAACAACTAGGTTTATTTAGTCTGGAAAAGAGATGACTAAGAGGGGACATGATTAATTTATTTAAATATATGAATGGTCCATACAAAAAATATGGTGGTAAGTTGTTTCAGATTAAATCAAATTAAAAGATGAGGGGGCACTGTCTCCATTTGGAGAAATCAAAGTTTAATCACCGGAGGTGACAGGGCTCTTTTACTATGAGAACTGTCAATCTGTGGAATAGCCTGCCTCAGGCGCTGGTCACAGCAGGGACAGTAGAGAGCTTCAAGAAGGGTCTAGATGCCTTTTTACACCTAAATAACATTGACAGCTATGTTATATAGAATTGTTTCCCCTAAATCCCTTCCTCATCGAACTTTATGGACAAGTGTCTTTTTTCAACCGTATAAACTATGATAATGGATAGTTTGACATTCCCCATCCTTTTTTCCTCAAAAATTAGTTAAGAATTGTGAGGACAGGAAGTTGATCCCACCAAAATTTGCAAGTTCAGCTCAATTTTCTCTTATACCTCCGAGGGTCTTATGTTTAGTTCAACTAAACCATGGGAGTAAAAGGCCATAATAAAAAAAAGAATACTACAGCCATTCGAAAGTGGTTGAGCGTATGATGAGATTTACACCTGTTGAGGGTACGTAAGGACTGGACTGTACACCTAGTAATGTATATCTATTCACCTGACACGCGATAAAAGCATACCTACCAAAGCTCAAAGAGTGATTAATAAAACACAACGCACAAAATAGCCCTGGCATAGCAGGAAGCTGAAAAAATATTGACTTTGTGAGCGCTACAAAGAAATCTTTTGATTTTAGAAAAACTGTAAATATTGTTTCAGCTTTTATTTGTCCGGGAAGCGTTTATAAATCTTACTGGTGTGCACAGCCGGTTCTATGCCCCAGGTAGCTCGTCGGATGTTGCAACAGATTTATTTAAAGATTTATACTGGAGATGAAACCTGAACACAGCAGATCAGATGAAATGCTAATAAGTCAATTGGGTGATTTATCAATGAGAAAGGTCATACACAGAGCCCAGTGCACTTCCTAGACCTATATGACCCTGCATGTCTGTAACACCTTACATAGGTTGCCTCACAATAAAATAAAAATGTAAACATTTCAATAGCCTTTTTTTTATTGTGGCCAACCATAAACTCTTTGGGGATTATTTATTAGGGCTTCTACACCTGACAACTGGCATGGAAGCCTTAAAATAATCGTGAATGCCTGGCCATCCGCCAGTACTTGGGATTATTTCCCCCTTCACGCCAACTCCCCATCAAGGGGGCGAGGCCAGTTGTGTAGAAATAAGCACAGCCGGCAACCAGATTTATCAAGAGGCCAGAGCATCTTGATATTTAATGGACAGGCCAATAGTGTCCATTAGAGTCTAAGTCTCGCATAGAGCCTGATCACCTCTGTGCACCATCTGTTGTATATAAATGGTAATTGCAGCTGTATCTGCCTGGAAGGGATATGTTTATGTTGACCGATGGAATGTTTTGTTTACAACAAATTGAACAAAGGCCCTGGTTGGATAACCCCTGAACTGACTACTCCCAAGTTATAAAACCCCTTGTAGCTGAAAAGTTCCAGAGTTTTTTCTAAGATGGAGTAAGAAGACCACATCTCAGCATATTGGCTGCAGACTACAGGTTTGTTGCTGCAGGACCCTGAGCTATACCAGGGCCTGCCTTGAATTCGGCTGCTGAAGCAGCCATCCATCTCTCCAGCCTGAAGCCAAGTATGCCAGGCTGTGAGCCTTCAACCAGCGACCGGGACCAGTAGAACTGTTGCCTTGGCTGGTTGACCACGTTGAAGTTCAAGTTCTGGAAAGAAAAGAACTGAGAGTTTATGGTTGACATTCCTTGTCTCTGTGTGATCCCTGACGAAGCTGCTAACACCAAGGGCTTCCTATCTACCATCTAGCCACGGATCCTCTCACACCCATTGGGAGTGCCCCATGGAGAACTACTTTTCATTTGGTACTCAATTACCAAAGGGAAACCAGCTGCCCCCAAGACCAAAAGAGGTCAGGCCCAAGTAGAGGATGTTGTAAGTGGCGTCACAAACAGGATATTTACTTCTGTGCCCTATGCTGTAATAAAGAACTGGGTTTTACTGAACTGTGTTGCCTACCGCTGCTTCTACAACATGTGATTGAACTGTATTATTCGGACTCTGTTATTCTGCTGTTTCGTCCTGTGGGAGCACTGCTACATCACCTAGTGTTAATCCAGCCAAGAGTGTGCTTGCGTTGATGAGCTGTGTTGTGGGAGCACAGCTTCAGCACTCAAATGGTTAACCACCACACAGCAAAAATTCTCAGCCCGCCAAAAGTCTAATGGCAGGAAAACCCAGTCTGCACGGGCTAATCACCACCCAAGTGGCGTGAATCCTGCAAGGGCACGGTTTCACAGGAAGAAATTCAAGCCCGCCAAAGCTTAAGCTCTGCCCTACTTGCGGGAAGTACCACGGAGGGGAAGATGAGCGCTGCAGACATCCAACGAGGAAGAGGGTTAATCGGCCATCTTGGATTCTTCCATGTGCTGTCCCCTGTCCGGCCGGCATGCCGTACACCTGCCGGAGAGGGGAACCAGGTGTTGAAAGGCCAACCGAAAGGCGGCGGACCCTTCCCTCTGCTGCACCTCTTGTCACCATCTTCTGCACTAAGTTTAAAATGGCGGATTCTCCATGGCGGCTGCTTCCTCCGATTCTGAACCTGCAGATAACCACCTCCGATGTAACTGCAATGACCCCCAGGGTCCTCATCACGGTGATTTTTACTATCTCTTCCCTAGCCCCAGTTGGTGTTCAGTCTGGCCTCCCTGTTGATGACCAACATCTCCACTTAGGAGGCCTGACTACAAAAGACTCTGTCTTGGGGGGCATGAACCCTGAACAAAAGCTGCTGACCAGCCTGAGCAGTGCCCAGGACCACCATCTAAGAAGCCTGTGCTGTCCAGTGAGAACACCCTGCCACCTACTCTGGTATCAAAGGGAATCCAGCTGCCCCTAAGCCCAAAAAAGTTCAGGCCACGGTGGGGGATGTATCAAGTTGCTCTGGAGGGGCTGCAACACTATTATATGATAATTAACTCCCATCATATAGAATATTTAGCATAAGTGCAGAATCTAAAATATGTCTCATTTATTAATATTATCCAATGTAAACAATGTTAACAATTCAAAATATATGGCACCCATATCTATTTGTGATTTGGCAAATACTAGACAAGGGGGTGGTAACCTTTTATTTTCATACAAAAGACATACATGCTGTGAGAGGAAATAGTCGATTCGACTAATAAAAGCTAATTCACAAAAATGAGTGAACAGGTGGATGGATTTAAAAAAAAATGATCAGTGGCTCAACTGCAATTAAATGAGGGATGTAGTATTTTTTATGTGGTGACAGGTCCTATCTAAACTATTGCACTTTGATTTTTACAATTTCCGATGTCACACCTATATCCAAAAGAGAGAGTCCCATTGTCTACAAAATAGTGGGTTCAAGTCCTGTAGAGTAACAGATACAGTTTTGGTCGATAGAAAAAGCCAAAATGTTTTTATATGCACTTTAGTCACTGGATTTGTTTTGGAGACTTTGTTTCCTAGTATTGTAGAATGATGATAGATATGTTTCTTCACATGACCTGAGGGCACTTTCGGGACACGAGCCGGGGTGCTGTCAGAGAGCAGGTAATTACTGAGAAGGGAGTGTACCCTCACATAGTAAGCACTGCAGAACTTGTAATTGAGTATAACATGTATTATCAAATTCCATATAATTTTGCTTTCAGCATATTAATATTAAATATTAAAGATAATTCGCCACACAGCAAACCCCTTGGATCTCTGCCTGTAAATAGCGCAGTACGGTAATATCATTCTACAGTACATAAATATCCCAAAGAATATTTGTGCTGGAAAGGTCCATCATGGTTGTCGAAGGTTATTCCATCCAAATATTAATCATGTATTATTGCTCCAAAGAATTTTAATGGAGCAACTTCTCTTGATTAAAAATGTCCTTTCGTTTTTTGTCTCTACAGCTCCTATGCACACGAAAGTGTCTCTATATTAACATTGTACAAGCCTCACGTAGTGATCTGCTATCTGCATGTTTGCATTTCATTGTACCATATTATGAATAAGAGCCAATTCACATTGTTGTAATTTCATGTTTTTGTTGCATTAGTTATTGTTATTAGTTAAACATGGACCAGTTGTGGAGACTAAATAGAAATAAGACAGGCGGTCCCCTACTTAAGGACACCCGATTTAAAGACGACCCCTAGTTACAGATGGACCTCTCTGCACCCTGTGACCTCTGGTGAAGCTCTCTGGATGTTACTTTAGTCCCAGGTTACAATGGTCATCTGTAAGGTGTCTGTAATGAAGCTTTTTTGATAAACCTTGGTCGTATTACTGCAAAACATTTTGAAAATCCAATTGTCACTGGGACAAAAAATATTTTCTCTGGTGCTACAATTGTAAAATATACAATTCCAACTTACATACAAATAAGAACACACCTAAAGAACCTTTCTTGTACATAACCCAGGGACTGCCTGTAATGGAAAGATCTGCAATAGTTGTCTGTGCCAATCACTAAATGGGAATAACGGGAGTGTTTGGATTTTACTCGAAAATTAGAGAAGACCCATAAGCTGTATACATACTTGCCAACTTTGAGAGGTTAAAGGTTTAAAAAAACAAAGGCCTCCCAAAGTACTAGAAGAGTGGGAAAATCTCCCACATCCCCCAGGATCTTAGACATATTGAATTTCCATTGGGCACTATATGTTCTGGTCATGTCCAAAAAAGAGGCGTGGCTGACATGTACAGTGACCTTAACATTTTCCGGTGTAATTTATGTGCCTCCTTACAGTGTTTAATTTGGTATATATAGTACCTGGGTACCTGAAAATATAGGGGTCCTCTGGAACCATTTGTGTAAAGGAAGACATAGTGTCAAAGTCCCTCATGTTTTTCTACTTATGTTCACTTATTTTTACCTCAAGTTTGAGGTTTTTAGTTAATCTCTGTGGTATATCAAATCTGTGGTGTTTTTCCGCACTTTTTCTCTGTGTTTTTCCAGGGTTTGGCTATTGCTGCATAGTGATATGCTAGGGTACACTGTGATACGTCAGGAGCAGGTCAAATGAAATGGTTGTTACAAGGTTCCTTTTTGTCTGATTGGTCCAGTGGTCTGGAAACTCACCTCTAAAAGCAGTGGTGACCTGTGGTCTTGGCCAGTCTTCAAGCAACCCAGCCGAGAGACGCCCCGCTCTATAATGTGTTCAGAATCTTTATAATGTGCTGCTAGTGGACATTTTATCTCACAATTAATGCTGGGGGGATTCAGTTAGACTGTACTACTCTCTGCTGTTAAAAGTTTTTTATTATTACTGTATTTTCTGGACTATAAGACGCACTTTTTAGCAAGAAAAAATCTTGCTAAAAAGTGGCTGTGTCTTATAGTCCAGAGGTCAGGAGGATCCAGCACTGCCAGACCCTCCTTACCGCTGTAATGGAGATCGGGTGATGCCCAGATACAAAGCTGCACCCAGAGAGGAGGCTCCGTACTGCTCTCACCTTTCCCCGATGTCCTACAAGTCCAGGACCTGTGGTGATGTCAGAATCATGTGACTGATCACATGCTTTTTACATCACCACAGGTCTCATATTGCCATGCTGCACTGGGACAGGGTAAGAAGAAGGGGAATGGGGGAAGTATGTGTGTGTATGTATATGTGTATAGGTGAGTTTAGTGTGTATAGGTGATGCAGGGTTGAGTGTGTATAGGTGATGCAGAGTTGAGTGTGTATAGGTGATGCAGGGTTGAGTGTGTATAGGTGATGCAAAGTTGAGTGTGTATAGGTGAGCTGAGTGTGTATAGGTGAGCTGAGTGTGTATAGGTGAGCTGAGTGTGTATAGGTATGGATGATGCAGAGTTGAGTGTGTATGTGGATGGATGATGCAGAGTTGAGTGTGTCTGTGTGTGCTGTGCTTGGAGGAGTTGAGCATGTCTGTGTGTAGCTGAGCTTTAGTGCGACCAACAGGGATATTTTAATTGGTGTAAAATATATTTTTCCTTTTTTTGGAAGCCTAAATCTGGGGTGCGTCCTATAGTAAGAAGCATCTTATAGTCCGAAAAATATGGTACATTTAATTAAATTAATTATCTAATTCTTAATTATTTAATGAATTGCTTACTCACTAATAAAGCTTTTTTTTGGAATGCATGCTATATTGTTTGCATGAATGGAACTTTTCAATCTTTTTCAAATTTTTTTAAAGTTTTTTTTCTATTTGCTTTAATGTTTACAGTCTGTGGGGAAGATTTATCTGGTCTTCTACTTCATTTTTCTTTCATTGCAGCACAGAAACAATCATAAATTCTTGCACACTGCGTGGCCTTTATCGTATGTCAGCTTACATGTGACGATTTATGATAAATTCTTCCCTGTATCTCAAGTTTTCATTACTCTCCAAGCTGGTGGGTGTAGACTTAGCTGCTGCGACTTAGTCCTCCCCCTCCATTCTCCATAGACATCTATGTACTCTGAAACTTCAGCATCTATTTTTTATAGCAAGATAGATAACAAGATCCTAAAAAGTTAACAGAATAGCAGTGGCGTAACTAGAAGCTGATGGGCCCCAGTGCAAAGTCTGTGCCAGGCCCCCGACTATAATGTATGGTTTATAGTAATAGTCTTCTCATATGGGAAAGTGACACCATAAGGGCCCCCTAGACCTCTTGGGCCCAGGTGCGACCGCAACCTCTGCACCCCCTATAGTTATGCCCCTGCAGAATAGTTTACTTCCTGCATAAAATATATAGGCCTACGGTATATTTAAGATTGGTAGTCAGTGTGTAAATCTCAGGCTTTTAAATTCCTTATAGAATATAAATAACATCCTAAAATGAACATTACTAAAAATATTTTAAATGCGATCAACATAAAAACTCGACTAAACCCATAGGAATTTATTTTTCTGAAGAATTCCCTTTAATCCATTGAAAGATTATTTTATGTCAATAAATATTAATCACAATACAAGAACAATCTGGAGGATATTTAATACTAGTTGCAATTTATTTCAAAGGGATAACCATCTTCTCCATTACAATATTCTGCTATCACCGACAAAAACAATCCAAGTTGTCCTATCCAAGGCTTGTCAAGCTGATGCCTCTGGCTATAGTGACACTATGGGGGGTGTGGGGGATATAAGGACCGACCCCCTTTACTTTTTGGGAATTGCATATGTGAAAGTAAGTCCATGGCGTCTTGCTTTGTCTGCTGGTAGTAAAGGGTTAATCTATCAGGAAATGCTTTTGTAACTAAAGCATGGCACTTCTCAGAGATGATCTTGTACAACGTGAACGTGTGCATCTCATGCAATACAAAAAAAACAGGTGACTTGTGAAGTAATGTCCACTCTCGGATGTTAGATGTCCCTTCACCCACCTACATTAATTCTTCTAGAAATATCCAATCCCGTGTAATAGACGTTAACAATCTGTCTAGTAGTGTTTAATTGACAAATGTTTACACTTCCTAGTAAAGATAATGCACACTCATTTTTCTGTGACCCGCAGAAAATTATGTCCGTCGTTGGTGTGGTTGAAGGCATCTCAGACCCTATGGATCAGGAACCTCAGAAATAGTACTGTAGGACTTAGTGTATCCATGCCAGAGGCTGATGGTAGGGCATACTGAGCGTGGCATTACAATTCTCACATTTGATGATGGAAGGATTGAGATATCATACGTCAAATCGTCAGCACCTGGTTTCAAGAACTCAACATGTTGGCAAGTTGCATCCACACATTGATGTTACAGCGTGTAGCTCCGCTCTCAGCGAGAAAGACCTGATCAATAAAGTGAATGTGTGCTTCCTCTGTAGCCGTCTTCCTATTCACAGCCTTTCTTTAGGTCTCAAAATACTTGTAGATCTGAGACACGTACTGCATCACACTCTGCCAGTCTGGACGATCTGTGAACATCAACTCATTGAGCTCCTGCAGAGAAAAGAAATTGATCAGTGAGAGATGACACCAACCATCTTGTCCTCTGTAGTAGACAGCCACTGCTGGTAAACCAGAACTTATATTCTTATATAAAGATGGTTTATTAAGAAGGGGAAACTTTTTATAAACTATAATCAAAATGGATAAAATATTAATTAACAAGTAGTATTCATCTCACTCATCCCTTGCAACTTGATGGATCAGTCTCTACCTCCTTGTCCCATTTCAAAGTTACGCAGTAAATAAGGTTGGATAAAGAGTCCATCAAGTCCAACCTGTTATTCTACAGTGCTAATCCTGAGGAATATCAACTATAGGATAAACACCAATTATTTAGCATTTAAGGGGTTCGTCCGGCTATTTAAAAACTTAGCAGGTGGGCGGGGGCTTTTAAAAAAAAATAAACCGGGGCACAACTTCGACGGACCACAGCGTGGGAGACCAGGAGTGCCAGAGTTTTTTTACAAGCCCTTCCCAGCCTACCTTTTAAGTTTTACAAATAGTTGGACAAACTCTTTACAGGGAAAATTCCTTCCAAACTCCAAATTTGGAGCTGTGTCCTTTGGTGATTGTCTGAATTAACTTTTCCTGTTTGGTGAAATGGTACCAAGAAGTGGAGAAGTGAGGGGATTACTGTGGCCACTTAACGCATTTTGACATGCATGTATTTCAAAATGCCTTTAAGGATGTATGAAGAGGGTTCACGGGATGAGTAGTTATTTTGTTCTCTTTGGGGGGCAGGGGTAATGCAAGTCCCCGGCTTCTCACCTGCTTGATTAACTTAAGTCTCCTCCCTTCTGAAGATGGGGATTTTTCTTGCGCCTACAAAGTTTTCAAATATTGAACCCTGTACTGGAGTGCTGGAATTTTGTAACATTAGAAAAATATTGCATACATCTATATTAAGATTTTGGATCTGATGTGTATTTATCAAAGTATCACCTTTTTCCACATTTTTGCACACAATTGAGATTTTGGCCATTTGTCACCAAAATTGAAAAAGACCTAGGTCAAATAAACGCAATTTTTCCTGGGAATTTAAAAAAATTTCTGCAATAATGGGGATTCCCATTTAATATTTGCCCCCCCCCCCCCCACTCCCAGGTAGGGGGCCAAGTTTGGTATGATGGAATATATTTTTCCACAAAATTGACACGTATATTTTTAGTTTTTCGATTGGATGTGAGGCTGCATTGCATGGAGAGTTTCAGTCATGAAGTCACTCTTTTTTCTTTTAAAGAGTTGAGCATTTTTCTTATATATTTTTCACGTTTTTACAAGCATTTATAGGAGTGTGTGCTGATTTGTTTAATTGCTTGTTTAATTAGTTTTTTGCCTCTAGGGATGAATTTTTTTATGATTTATTGCCTTTGGATTATGTGTGTTTGTCTGTGCGAGGTGTCTGCATAATTTATACAAAAATAAAATACCGGTACTTACCAAACTGGCTTTAATTCCTACGCTTTCTGCCGCTTGGAAGGCTAACATTAGATTTCTCTTCTGCAGAATAAAAGAAATGCAAAATATTAAGAGAGAAACGCCATTTAAAGCATCATCTTGGATTTATTTACATCGAATGGAACATTTCTGACTTATTCTGTGGAGTGATGTTATGGTCTTATATCTCTCATTTGTAGATACAGACACTTGGCCAAGCCGCGTAGGAATGCTTTTGGGGAGATTGTTGGAATATTTATCAGCCAACTTCTTCCTTCTATGGGGAAGCTAAAGTTGTAGTATGAATGTTTGCCAAAATCGACAAGGCTGGCACATGGGATTTACGAACAATATACAATTACAACAAACAGTCCTTAAAATTAAAAAAAAAAAAAACATATCCCAGCAGAGTAGCAAAGTCTTCCCCCATGATTCCCAAAACATTCTTTTCCTACAATCCATTTCTTATTTTTGCAGCTGGACCAAGGACTCAATCTCATTACCATATTTTCTGAATGCCATAACAATAACGGACTCTGGTTCTGATGAACAATTTACTACAGCCCAACAAGAAACAGACAACATTTTGAAATGTTCCATTTCCCACCATCTTTTTTCTTTTCATGGAATTGACCCCATTGCTTTTCAAGAATGTCATGGATCACATACAAAAGAAATAGACATTGCTGACGTGAAAGATCCTCAAGAGAAGGAGGTAATGTCATCATATGACATCTGCCCGACAATTACTGTCCAGGCAGGAAAAATATTCAATAGCTATGACTGGTTAGTGTAGTTTTTTTTAATAAAAATATGTGTCTAACAGTCTGATATTAATATTGTAAAAAGTGTTGGACTGTGTATTGTATTGTATTATGTCAGGCTGCGATCCCTTGGATGTTGCGGGGCGACTATTGACACCACCATGGTCAACACTGGAGCCATTTCTACTTAGCCAAACTACTTAAAGGGGTTGGCCACTTCACCTCATGTTTTTGTAATGTGTGTAAGTGTTGGGGGCAGGATATTAGGCAAGATACATCTATTAAAAGTTCTGCTCCGTTTTCTTGATACCTAAAGTGAAAGCTCTTGTCTGCAGCCAGACATTCCTGTCCATAAAATGGCTGCAGATGGAGGGACATGTGATCTCTATCTGTCCAAGAACAATCGTTAGTTACAGATCACCTGGCCCTCCATCTGCGGCCATTTTATGGTCAGTGATGTCCGGGTGATGAGGTAAAAGACAGGAGGCTTCACTTTACATATCAGGAAAATGGCGCAAAACTATTAATAGATGTATATTGGGAAATTACCTCATATCCTGCCCTTTCCCCCTCACACACACACACACACACCATACACACATTACAGAAAATATTAGGTAAAGTGGCCAACCCCTTTAAGACACTTTGATACAGTTAAAGTATATAACTGCCTAAAGATATCAGCTTTCGGGGCATGTTAAATGTGGATATTAATCTGCTTACCAGGATAGTGCATCCCACAGAAGTGGTACAACTTTAGTGGAGTTTTTGAGCATATAGTCAGAGGATGGAAATATACCAGATGTGAGTCTTACATTGACAGAATGGAGAGAGTGGGTTGGACAGTAGACGGAGGTAAGTGGAGGTGCAGAACTGTCTAAAGCTTTGTGGATGAGGGTGATTTTTAAATGATATTTTGTGGTGGATTAGTGACATGTACAATGATTGGTTACTGGTAAGTATAGCATTTTTGGGTTTCATGATGAGAAAAGGGCACAAGATACCGTAAATCCTAGATTTGTGACAGTCGTCAAAATCTCAACCAAATATTTCTCATAATTGACCCTCATATTGTCAGTCGTATAAAAAGGTAGACAGGAAGAGGATGGAGAACCTTATGTGGTACTATTAGCCATTTTGCTTTGACAGCTCACAGGCCCCCGGTATTCACAGCTATAAAATGTGGGAATCAGACAATCTATGAAGAAACTTGTTTTGCAGGAAACTATCATTCTGCTCCGTGTTTATTGACCCGCTGTTACTGCCCACAGTGACCCGGGGTCTTCTCTTAGTGCACATGTATGTATTTGGCTTCCTCATTATTAGACTTTCATTTGAGAAGTGACATAAGATACATAAACCATCTTGGCGCCTGTGAGGAGGAGGTTAAACGTGCTCAGAAAGATCAGGATTTGTGGTTTTAATCATATGAGATGACAGACGTGTGGCTTTATTACAGCCTTTGCGTAAAAAATAATTATGAAATATTTCTAAAGGAGATTAACCCCTTCAGGACTAAGCTCTTTTCCATTTCTCATTCTGCACATTCCAAAATCCATAACATTTTTATTTTTCCCTTTGCAGACCCATTTGAAGGCTTGGTATCTGTGCGACAAATTGTACTTCATAGAGGGGCTATTTAATATTTCATAAAATGTACTGTAAAGCTGGAAAAAAAATTCTTAATAGAATTGTACAAATGTATTTGTGTAATTTTCTTACAGGCTTGAATTTTATGGCTTTCATTCTATGGCCATAACCATTTTTTTTTAATAAACAAAATTTTTTTTTACAAAAAACACTGGAATACACAACTTTTTGCATTATCATATTATGATAACCCTCTGTGTAGGGAGCTGTTTTAAGGACATCTACCAGCAGATTACTGTTACTTACCCCCCCTGTCCCAAGCTTCATTTCTTCATATATTTGCATGGCCACATTTCTGTAAAAAATGAGTTTATAAAATATGCTAATTATCCTGTGGTGCTCTGCAGAGCACCAGCAGGCTCCACCATAATATAATCCTAGCCGCGTTCAGGGAGTCGGTGATGTCATCAGGTGGCGTGTGCCAGAAAAGGGAGAGACTGATATAATAGGTTTCTCCCTGGGGCAACCCCTGAGGTGTATATGGGAGTTCCTGAATGATGAAGGACAGGGAGCCCCTTATGGTGAGACAGCCTGATCCAGGGATCACATGGAGGCACGTTGTGCAATTCAACTTACAGATCTTTATTCAACTATAAACAGCAGGAAACAGCCTTAATTTCAGAATACAGCAGTACGTCAGCAGGCTGGAGGGCTGATGGAGATAGCTGGTCCGCAGGAAGGTTTGATGTGCCTGGTAATAGCTTCAGGCTGGCCTTGGAAAGATGGTGGACCTCTGCTCTGGGACTTAGTCTTCTCTGATTTGCCCTGGGTGCCTGAGACACTTCTGCTTCCTGGTATTATGACACTGTCTGGTGCAGTTCTGTAGGAGCTGCACTCTCCTCTGCTTGCTTTGCTGACATGTGCTCCAAGATGGAGTCTCTCACTTCTGACTAGTTCCGACTCTCTGCTCTCACCATGTGCTCCCGCCCACCAGGGGTTTTTATACTCCATGGTGAGGTGGTAGCACCTTCCAACCAGCTTCCAGCTTGCTTTACAATAGTATAAAGATTCTTATTGGATAACAACATTTCACATTGTTAACTCTTGCCTTACCAGGCAGTGGCTACAGCTACAATTACAAAGTTTTCCATGTTACAGCCTCCGACATGAAAAGGTGCACTTTGGCAACACCTACCTAACCCTTTGCATCTGCAGGGGTTTTGCATGTGCTAAAACTCTCTGCTGCAGTACAATCACGGCAGGGAGAGGGAAGTTCCGAGGGAGCAGGGGGGGACCTGCTCCTGCACAGTGTAACAGTCTGTGAAGATACAACATGAAGGGGTTCTGGAAAAAAACCATGGGCATTAGCATACTTTTAAAATTTCACTTTAGAAGGAAGAAGGCCATGGATAACAAGTATAAGAAGATGACCACAGTCTTGGTGCCTGGGTCTATGAGTAAGTGTCCCTGGTTTATCCAAGCGTGATTTTGATTTTAGTTTTCCTTCAAACCATATATTAAATTATATTTATTTATACAGATATGTGAGTGATATCTCAAAACCCTTAAAGGGCTAGGCCTTGAGAAAACTTCTGGACATGACAGAGTGGGGTCCTCTGCTTGGGATGAGGCACAGTGAAGAGCTCCTGCTTAGCACTTGACTATCTTTGTCAGTCCAATAGACATAACAAGATGATGAATATGGTAATATGATCCCGAGTATAGTAGTTGATAGATTATGATTTCGTAAAATCTTTTTATTCCAGTCTAATTGCAAGTATATTTTTTATGATGGTTACATGTAAAAAGATCACTTGGTTTTATATGTGCAGCCATTTTTTATTTTAAAAAAAAAAAAATCTGTTTTCCGGAACAGTAAAGGAAACGACTTACAAACATGTTTTCAGGTTGATGAAATTGAAACAGGTCTCTAGTATCAAATAATGTGATTTATATTATACAGTAGTCCTTTTAGACAATGAATAGATTATGAAATATGAACACCCTCTGGAGAAATGACACGTTGTCCTACCAGTGATTAACACATACGGTGTTGGCAGCGTTCCTCTTCGGACTCGGGGCATGTCACTACATGTAAGAGGTAAACTCCAATTTCCCACCTTGTATGTCCAGTCCCCTGCAGAGCTGGAGTGGTCTGCAAGGGGCTATTATTATCACAATGTTAGAGCTCTAATTGCTTCATTAACACATTGTTGGGTCTCATTGCACTAAAAAGCGTGACTAAATACATAGTAGGTGTTATTTACAGGGTGTAGTATACAATACCAACTGAGAGTTCAACACTCACGGAATAGGGAAAAGGATGTACATTTTAAAACACTGCAAATAAAAACACCCTATTAATAACCATCACAACCTTAAAAGACAACCACCTCTTCCTATGACACGTCGAGAAGACTCACACACAAATGAAGCATCACACATGGGAGCATCTCTTTAGTGGATTCCAGAGTTATTTCAACTAATGCTATTGTTACAATAAAATGAGTTAAAAAAAAGTCATTTCAAGTATTTTAGGGAAAGTCCACAGCTATGTACAGCTATGTGGAAATGTGACCAAGAAAATTTTCCGTTGGCAGAATTGAGACATTTATTGTGTTTGTACTTTTGGAGATTTTGAATGTTTACAGAAGCAAGACAGTTCTAGGGAATAGGTGCAGCACCAGAGAAAAGCAGTGATTATAATGTAAAGCTTTTTTATGGTTTATGGCTAACGGTTTTATGACTTCCTGCGCCAAAAAAAGGATTTGGTACCACTCTTTTTTTAAAAAAAAAAAAAGCAGGAAGGAAAATCATTTAAATACATATACATCTATGAAAAACTAAACACAATCAATGAGTTATTTTACAAGGGGTGGGAGATAATGGTTGGAGAAACAAAGGAAGAGACAGGTTGAAATGCAACCCTTATTTCCTTACCAATTGGGGTGCCAGGCTTGTTCACAGGCCAAACATATATTAGAACTTGCTGATGTCTTCATTATTCGCTAACAAATATATCATTTGCATGACCAGCTTTAATTAGTCCCTTCCTTAACCCCTACAAAGGCAGCATAGTCTTTTATGGACCCATTTACAAGGAGTAATGGTAGTATTGGTGGTGGGTGTACATTAGGAAAGAACTTGCAGCAAGGATAGAAACATGGCCAAGACTCGACAGGCAGGATGCAATAAGCTACAAGATGACTAAGCTGTATTCTGGAAACAGGTCAGAGGGCGATATCAGGGGAACCCCAAGAATTAGGCAATGAAACCAAAGGACGGTACAAGAGCGTAGTCCAGAGGAACATCTGCAAAGAGTTTGTATGTTCTCTCTGTGTTTGCGTGGGTTTCCTCCGGGTCCTCCGGTTTTCTCCCACACTCCAAAAACATACTGGTGGGTTGATTAGACTGTGAGCCCCATTGGGGACAGGGACTGCTTTAGCAAGCTTTGTGCAGCGCTGCGTAATCTGTGTATGCTATATAAATAAAGGAATTATTATTATAAGGCCAAGGTGAGACTCAGAAACATAGTAACATAAAGAGACAATGTGACAGAAATGAAATCTCCTTTATGGTTCTAGGATCGCATGCGACGATCATAAACGGATTGCCTTAACACTCCACCAAGGGTCGGCTCCAGGCTTCATTAGGTCCCTGGGCGATAGAGCCTCAGTTGGCCCATTTGCAGTGAACTCTTGGCATTAAAAATTCAGAAACTAAATATTCCTTAATTTATTATACCAAACAACCCCCTCATGGTTATTTTATTTATAGCCCCCCTCAACCCCTATGGATTCATCAGATACAGCCCCTCCCCCAATGGATTATTTATGTACAGCCGTATGTGGGCCCCCTCAGGAGCCCTGGGCCCCAGCACTTGCCAAGGTATGCCCAGTGCTGGTGCCGACCCTGACTCTACTATCATCTAAGAGTGGAAGAGCCATAACATTATCTTGCTATGTGACATCAAAAGAAAGAAGGAAAAGTCCACATGACGAGAGTACTCAAAGGAATTATGTGAGATAGCAGAAAGCCATTGAGTGTTTATCCCCCGGAAACTGGAAGCCGATGCTATGGTTGTAGATATGTCGATATTTGTATGAGTCATAATAGAAACTGCAGTACAAATATTGTAAGTCATATTTTAATTGGGGTCAGGTCTTGTCTTATAAAGAAGGATTATCACTATGCAGCCAGGCTGGATAACAGTAATGAACTGAATAAGAAACTAGTGAATTGTCTCCATTACTCACTACTTACATCTGACATTGAGGTTAACTACATGATGGTGAAATGACGTCACACTGTAAACCAACAGAACTGATATAGCACCAGATACGCTTCCTCCAACGGTTTCCATAAAGATCCCAGTGAGATAAACTAATGTGGAAACAATGGACAGCACATAACTGATCCTATAGCTTGTTATGTGTCTTAAAGTTCTCATATTTACACAGCTGTATTACCCACTTATTTTATTACTATACAAATAAGACTTACTGGGTGTACTGTACAGTACAAGTAACCAAGGGCATCCATATCAAGAAAATATCTGATAAATGGCTGACTGAATTCTAAATGTTTGCCTATTTGATGGTTTGGAAAGACAGAATGTAATGATAAATGTTGCCAATACAGGGGAGGACACCTACTTATTTCAGAATAGAAAGGGAAAAATACACACTGAATACCACGTCAGGTAATAGGGGCCTTATCTTTTAGGCTATGTCTGGAACATGACCACCATATTGAAATCTTCCATGTTGGATTAAGGGCAATCTGATTTTGTCAGTTGATTTCTGGGACAATTCTGCTCTTGTTTTTGATGCTACATGTCCACTTACCCATTATCATTGATCTAGTATGACGTCTTTCAAGATGGCGCCCGTGCACCAGACATAGCCAAAAAGAAAGTCCCCATCAACATTTGCTTGCTCAGAATTCCGTTATGTCATTCCCTTACGTATCCCAAATTAAAGGGTGTCCTGGGACTATTATTTTAATGAATACAAAGGACATGGAGAAAGAAATAATTGCATTATATGACATTTGCACCTCCTCTGCGATTTAAGATGTTCATTCTCAAATTGGTTTCGGATTACGGAGACCTGCAGCCTCTCACGCAATGCTCCCTGGGAAAAGGTGTTCTCAGTTTCATGAAAACCATCTCTATCTCCATGGAGTATTACCTGCATTCAGATAAAAGCTGGGCCAACCAGAGATTTTTTTTCCCATCTTTTAATTGAGATTTAATCACAAATATTTATCCTATAAAACATATTTCATTTCATATTTCAGTTCATAAATGCCAACATCACTTAAAACCAAGTGTAACATTAAAGGAAATCAACCACTCAAATAACACAAAAACCCCTAGAAATACTCACCCACGCTCCTCTCTATCTTGATCCCGGCACTGTCCGGCTTTAGTCTGGACACGCCGTACTCAACGAGAAAAGAAACTTATAATTAGCACCACAGAACATGAGGACAAGATGTCCTTCTAATTATGCACACCCCTGCACCGCCCTCTCCCGTGCTGGGAGCATGGGAGAGCGAGGTGATGTCACGAGAGAGGCGTGAATTCAGCATGGGAGAGGGAGGTGCGGGGGCGTGCATATTAGCAGCCCGGAGCACCGGACATCTTGTCCCTGCACTCTGTGCTGCTAATTATAAATTTGTTTTCTAGGTGATCCCAGCTTGTCATGACAGCGCCGGGATCAAGATAAAGAAGAGTGGAGAAGAGCATTTCTAGATGTATTTTGAGTGGTTGATTTCCTTTAATTAAATGTATCCCATAGATTGGTATAGACAAATGTCTAGGCTTATTGTCGCTAACATGCAAATTTTAAATTTTATTATGAATGCAAAAAATATCTATAATCTTTATATTAACAAATTATGCCAAAACCTCTGTCACAGTGAATACAGATCGTCATCTTTTTATTATGAATGTGCTCTAAAGCCTTTCTATTTTCTGTTGTAGATTAAATATTAAAATATTGAAAGGACTCACAATCGGGGACAGGTTAGCCACGAAATCTGTACTCACACTGTCAGCATTTTATAAAAATAAAAGACCTCACTTGACTGATGTGGATCTGTTCTTATCTGTGAATACCAAGTTCCACAGAAACAAAACTAAAAACAAAAACTAAAAACTTTTAAAACAAAAAAAACTTATCTTTACACATTGTTATATATGAAATATATTTTTTTGAATTATTTAATTCTCATTTTTTACACACCACTTATTTTATTTAATAAATGTACTACATTCTGCTGTTTTCACTCAGACCACTTGGTTTGATTATAGACTGACAATCATGAATTATTTAAAGCAGTTACCTTATTTACACCACAGGAAAAAAACAATAGAAAATAACTCATTACATCACTACTGACAATAGATGATGTCACAGCTTATCTCCTCCCCCTCCCTGTACAATGACCTCTATATAGATAACACTGACCCATCATTACATCACTACTGACAATAGATGATGTCACAGCTTATCCCCTCCCCCTCCCTGTACAATGACCTCTATATAGAGAACACTGACCCATTATTAGACAATAGATGATGTCACAGCTTATTTCCTACCCCATCCTCTCAGCAAATGGGTTTTTAACCATTAATTATGAAATACATAATTGGGGACTAGCACTCAGCATTGACTTTCTATTAGTAATTGTCACTGAATGTTGACCAGGGTTTAACAAACCCATTGAATAATTTGTTTCAACATGCTGTACAATTAACTTTTCTACGTTTCTTCTGGGAATGCATAAGCAATGCACAAACACTTTCTACATCTCTGTTACATCTCTCTCCTAGGCTACAGTCACTGATTTTTGGATACGTTCAGCATATAAGCCTGGAAAGCTCCCAGCATGTATAGTAAATGTGTCCATAGACATATTCTGGTAGAAAAGGCATCCTCTTTTACTCTTTCCGCACAGCATAGGTTGCAGAAAGCTACTTTTTCCGATCCTGCTTCCTGCTGCAGAGTGATGTATATGCTCAGCTGAGGCCGCAACAGCCTATGGTGGACAGATGCAACTATGGCATCTGCAACACCCCTGCCAATACATAGGCAGGCCGGTAGTTGCAAAGCACATCCCATCCAGGCCAGGAGCTGTTAGGGGAGTCACAAACCCTCTATGAAGGTTCTGGAACCTGGTCATTATGTAATAACTGCTGTAGATCCTGCATGAACAGGCGATAGTTAAGTGAGTGTAGAAAGTTATTGACCAGTGAGTTGGCGATATTGTAACCTGGAGTGTGATTGGAGATCACAGGCCTCTTGGACCTCATGCTCCTTCTTAGGAGCCTGCTCTTTACCACCAGCTCTCTTGAGAGCACATCCTCTGAACCGCAAGGTCTTTCTACAGAGACAGAGTGAACAGAGAGAGAGACCTTCAGTACTGACACTTAAGCCAATCCCAAGACCAGGAGACTCAAATCCAGAGCTGCAGCTTCCACAGTTGGGACACCGCTCCATCTAAATACTTCCACCCTGCATTTACTGCCAGGCTGGTCCACTCTCTATGACCACTCCAGTACCAGATCGCCTGTTAACCATTTTGGGCCCATTGTCTGCTAACTGTTGTTCAATAAGGAACCGTGAGTTAATTTGCACAATGTCGTCTCTGTCTGATCCCTGGATACGACTGTCTACCACCACGGGTTCCCCCATCCATTACCCAGGGACCTATCTTACAGACACTCAGGGGTTGCCCCAGGGAGAACCAGTACATCAGCCTCTCCCTCCTTATTTCTTGCACACACTGAGTGCTGGAGACCTGCCAGGCTGTAGGAAGGCCTCACGGTCCCCATACCAAGCACCGTGACACAGCGTGCCTAGGCCGCCGCCGCCAACCACTCCGGTATTCTGGGCCCCGGCTGCCTCCAGGCCCCAAGAAAAGGCTAGGCCCCGGTGGGAAATGTTGCACATCCATCCCCTGCCTCCGCTGAGTGGAAATTTACGTAATTCAGGAGGCACACGGTTCATTGGCAGTAGCCATAGCCCACTGTATGAACATTAAGTGTGATAGGCTGCTTCCTTCTGTTGTAAGGATATGTTGGGAATCAACCCTTACCATAGAGGACTAAAACCGTGATACAAATCTATGCTGCACCGTACTGCTCCCGTACCATGCCGTGAGCCCATAGAAGTGTATGGGGGAAGTATATCGGCCGTATATACGTCCCCCATACATGTGTGTATGCAGCCTTAGAGAGTATGTTGGTGATGCGGTATAATTATGTGTTTTGCACATAAATTGCAGACAACTAGTAATCTGGATTTTTGCAGCATGTAGAACAGTAGGTTCCATGACAACAGCCACAAGGTATTCATTACATTGGTGCCCCACGACACAATCAAGAGAAGGAAATCTTAAAAAAAGATCAATTTTGGTGCATGAATTCTGCATCAATTTACACTGGGATGGTAGACTGTGGTGCAAGGGGTTAATGAAAATGCGCAGGACCAAAAAAGTCTCCAAATTCACGAATGTAAAATAGAACTTGGTAGACTAGCTTTTAGCTTGTCCATTTTTGTGCCATAAATTGCAACAAATAGGATACCAACCCACCCAAGCGTGGACGACATTAAGTTCACCGCAGTGTAAAATAAAGGTATTGTATATTGCTGAGTGTAAAAAACAAATGTTTCAATATAAATACATAAGGGCTTATTTACTAAGATCCTGCGGCCGCATTTCTGTCAGGATTTCCGACATTTTCGGGGATCGCGCTAGGGATTGCGTCGCACGCGATCGGATTGTGTCGCAATCCTGCCGGCTTTCACTCGACACAAATCGGGGGACGGGCTAATGGACGATCCGACAGATGCGGGATTTAACATTTAAAATTGTGTCGCAACCCAAGCACTTACATGCATCGGGAAGACGAAGGTGACCTCCGGCGGACCTGAGCGGGGTAGCGACACATGCAAGACAACGGGTGCACGCTGGAAGTGAATTGCGACAGCTGTTCGATCTCGTCGGGGATCGTACCTCGGGGATCGCGCCGGGACAGGTAAGTAAATCTTCCGCATAGTGTCAGTGTGGTTATTTAAACCCTTAGGACAGCTAGTGTCCAATGGTAAAAACCAATAGATCTCACAATTGTGTAATTTACAGTTTCTATCCCCTCCTCTTTCGGTACATGATACAGGCTTATATCATGCACTTTAACCTGATGCAATAATGTTTTTTAAATTTTTTATTCCGTTTTTTATACTTCGAATGCTCTATATATCCACCTTTTACTTTTCCCTACTTCATGAATATGGCACACAAAGGCATGGGGGAAAAAAAGCTGCCGGAAAGTCAATAATAAATGCCCCCCAGGGTGTTTTCCAACCCAATAACACTGGATTGAACAGTCTGTGGATATATACACGAGTAGACACACATTCTATCATATTTCTATCTCTCGATGACTATGCTCCTACAGCAAACCCAGTGCAGTCCACATTCCTCCAGTTAACAAATCTTCCTAAATGTTTTATTTAGTTGCAGCTCAATATGAGAACACTTTAAATAATATTAAATACCATTCTGCAATGTGCACAGCGCGGACCAGAAAATGGAAAATATGACTTGTGATGCACAGATCCTCTCTGGCAAATATTGTGCTTCATTTCCATCAAGCATTTAATCGCAGCGCTCCCAGCCTGCGGGCAGCCTTTTATTGAAAAATATAAAGGTGTCTCGCCATTTGGGCAGTGATCACGTAAAAAAAGCCCTCCTAGGTTTTTTTCTTGGCAAAAACCAAATCTGTTTTTTTACAATTTAATTGTGCAGTTTCTTCTGTCTACAGAAAAAAATGGATATTAGATACAAAATAAAATGACGCGGGTGAAGATGAGAAATTAGAAAGTGATTTGACACATGCAAACACAGGGATATTCCACTACTACAATATTAATGGGGTATTCCCATCTGGACATTTACATTGAATTCGCCTGCCATATAGAAACATTTCTTCAACTGGATTTAATTTAAAAAAAAGTAACTTCCCATAGAAGTAGTCATAAGGTCTCTTAGAAACAAGATTGTTTTCCTTGGATACGTCCATTGTTTGCTCAAAAAACAAGTCGTTATTGCAAATTAAATGTTCAGCAGATACTGCATGTCCCACAGCCGTCCTCTGGTAATGAACGCTGAATCCAGGAGGTTAGGCAGGACTCCATAGCACATTCCTGGCCACCGCTACCAGAGTGCAGGGTGGTCGTGTCCAAGGACAACTATCTGGTTTCTAAGGTACAACATGGCTACATTTATGGAAAATTATCTTCACACAGTTCCATATTTTTTCATATTAAAGGGGAAACTCTCCTGTTTACTATTACACCCGAATTTTGTTTCTAGGTGTAATGGTTCTAGAAGATGCTGCAGGAAACACTTTCACTTTTTATTATTGCAGAAGTACATGCACCCTCTGCATCTGTAGCTGAATCTGGGAAAGGTGATGGAATAATGCTGTACATATTTATAACATAGTTAAAAAGTTACTACTTTTTAAAAAAAAAAAAAACTTTAAATCTGAAAAATTACAAAAAAGATTATTTTTTCACTTTGGCAAATTTTAAATATACAATTATTATTATCAAGGATAAAGTCTCACATGTCTCGAAAAAAACGAAGTTAAATTTCTTATGATATGTTGAGCTTTTCCAGAGATATTGTCATTTAAAGAAGTGCATAGCAGAACGTCAAAAATTTACCTGGTCTTTCTGGCACCAATGACCATCGGTACTGAAAGGCTTAATGATCTATATGTCATCAAAATGAGACCTGTGGAGAGTCTCCTCGCACAGACTTTGATCACCGTTTGTAGAAGGTAAAATTACTGCACAAAAATGGAACAAGAGAGTACCTTGTCTTGGCTGTTGAGCTCATGGTATGGGATGTGAGCTGGCAGATATGTGTGCAGCAGTGCACAGAACGCCAGGCCGTCGCTCCAACTGCTACTGAAGTTTGTTATATCGATATTCTGTGAAAACACAAAAGCACAATACATTTAGCGCTGTGTCCATAAAACACAAGGGGCTACAAAAACATCTCTCTCTCCGCTTAGACTCCAGTCCACTTTAATGACTCTTTTGTTACAACGTCAAAGCTAAAGTCTAATGAACAATTAATTACTGAACTTGGCCGAGTCAAGTCCTTCACTGCTTCCTGTATTTGCCATTATTGGAATAAAGCCGGGTTTCCTTTCATGAATTATGAGCTGTTGCCAACATACAACATTCGTCCATGACAGCGGCTCAGTTACTAAACAGGTTCAATGAGAAATGGTTGTGCCATATATGAAGTCATCTGAGGTCAATACACTATTGTATATACCACATAAGTGAATGTATGCTACTTCTGTTAGCCTTTGCTACGTCTTATTTTTTACTTACTCACATGACCATCTGATAAAAATGGGCAATTAAACATATTCTAAATGAAAAAAAAAAAAATTATTGTGACATTTGTTGTTTAATATTGGAGACAGAAGGAATTTTGTATTATTTAATTTTTTGATGAACCGTGAATTCAAACAAACTCATTTTCATTCTATAAATAATGCCGCTGATCTATTTTGTAGTTTGTCAGATACCCAACAATCTAGAGCGTTTCCGTTTTGTAGGCAAACCCCTAAGAGCAGTGGCATATCTACTGTATAGGGGCTCCATGGTACACAGTTATGACAGGTCCCATAAGCCTAGGGTGACCACAGCACTTTACTCTCTTTTGATATCTGGAAGTTAAAGTATTGTAAATTGCTCTTCCTTGTTCTCTGCACTGATATAATTTATGACATAAACTGCCAGACAAGGCCGATCTTTCCTCTACACAGAGATCATTATTTTTTTAATAGTAAAAATAGGCTAGTACAGTATATAATCAAGTAACAGGCTTTTTTTTTTTTGAAGGAGTATATAAATTGTACATAAACTTATTTTAGGACCTATATATTGAACCTGGCAACAAACCCTGATGCCGAAAGGTACAGAGGCATGGCAGGTCAGAGTAGAAGGTGTTTGGGAGTACCAAACTAAACTTCTATACCTTTGTCCTTGAGACTTTAGCTATGTTACCTGCCTTTAAGTTACTCAACCAGACATTGGGGCAGATTTATAAAAAGTGTCCTAAGGTTAGACAGTGCAATGTTAGACTAGACTGTCTAGACAGTATAAGACTGTCTAGTTGTACTCTGCTCCTATTAGTTGGCTTACTTACGCTAGAAAATTATGACAAAATTCTGTTGGGTCAGTAGTATTTTTGGCGCAAGTACCTTTTTGGCACTTTTCACAGGACACGCCCCTTTTGTCAAGCTAGTTGTAGGAGAGCCAGAAAACTGTCTAAAAACTGTCCCTTTAGAAATGTGGTGCAGAGAAGTTTTTTTGCGCAAAATACGACATAATTCTGTCGTAGACAAATTAATACATTTACCTCACTGTCTTCGCCTTTGCACTAAACCTACATTTGGGCCTAAACCTAGGTAAAAGATTTCGAAGCTTCATCATCAACTTCTTCAAGACTATACGCAGCCCTTTTCTTCACAGCTGGTAAACAGAATCTCTCAGACTGTGCTAAGTAAACAAGACATGAAAGCTGTATACCAATAGTTATAGGCTTCTGCCAATTTATTCCTCGCTAAGGATTTTGCTTCTTCATTTCCATCTGATCCAACTTAAATGAAATGAATTCCCAGGATGCCTGTGTTGTTGCAGGACGCTCGCTGAAATAACCCTATCCTGCACCTTTACTCACTAGAACATTGCTGTACGAAACCTCTTACCGTCCATTCAGAATCTGAACTAGCATTTTTGTAAGTGACAGCACAGAGCACAGACACAAATCCATATCCATATTTTTTTATTCCATAAGGAGACTTGTGATACGGTCAGTAATGTGTATTAAGGAGCAAAAGAACTTCATTTATACTGAAACTTGAGAGGTTATCTTATGAGCTACATGCACTAGGTGACCTCTAGTGTGCAGCCCTACACTACTAAAATTTACACCAGCATCGCCCACTGTTACATCCGAGCACCGAACTATCTCTTATGTAATTGTTTATTGAACTGAAGAGTGCATAAATCAACTTTTTAAAATATATAAATGGAGTTTTAATGCAATAGGAGGGCATCACCTCTGGCTTCACTGGCTAATACATCAACCCTACTGCCTTTCCGCCCCCGGGATTTCAAGAGAATAATCAGACATCACCAGTAATGGGGAGGGACTCAGGAGGAGGAGACTCGGGAGAAGGCGGAGCCTAGAGGGGCTCTGTTGACATCCCACAAACAGTTCTTCCTCATTTACATATTTTTGAAAGTTGTTTTTTTTAAACAAAAGAGCACATCACTCAAGGATCGGGGTAACGTATCATGAATAATAATAGTTATTTTTTTATTTATATAATGCACACCAATTACACAGCGCTGCTCAAAGCTTGCCAGATCAGTCCTTGTCCCCATGGGGCTCACAATCTAATCAACCTACCAGTATGTTTTGGAGTGTGGGAGGAAACCGGAGTACCCGGCGGAAACCCATGCAAACATAAATTTGAAAATAATGATATATAACCACAGCAGCAGTAGTAGCAGATTTAAATATGGTTTACACGTCCTTAAACTATAGCACTGAACTGGACCAATGAAGTAAGCTTCAGACCACGCCTGTCTGAATCTGCTCCAGCAGGGTATTTACAGTTTCAATGGATATTCTAAAGGTCACGTAAATGAAGATCCACATTATATGGGCCCGGACCTTCTATTACAATGAGGACCTAGGACCAACATGTCTCCAATGCACGTTGATTTTTGTTTTGCTGGCTTGGCCGTCTTTGAAATTTCCCAAAAAGTTGGGAAAAAAGCCAATAAAAGTCCATAACTAAAAGCAACATGGGATGTTGTATGCATGTAATTCAGGGGGTTTATGGGAAGATTCAGAATGCAGATTCATCACCATTTGGTAAAATATTTTTTGATGACAGAAATGAATCAGCAGTAATGCACAGTAGCTGTGGATGTACGTTCAGACAAACTTTTTGATAAGGTTATAGGAAATATTGAAGAACCAAAAAAACAACCCCGGGGTTATATGTTGTACAGCTGGATTATCCGGTATGAGCCAACGTTTAGAAACAAGAATGCTCACAATTGCTCAATTACCATTATCTAATGTAAGAACAATGGGGGAGATTTATCATGCTGCCTAGGAGTAAGAATGTGCTTAGTTGCCCATGGCAACCAATCACAGCTCAGCTTTCATTTCACCAGTGCTCATGAATATTTTAAAGGGGAGCTGTAATTAGTTACCAATTCTTACTCTTAGGCAGCTTGATAAATCTCCCCCAATGTTCATGACGTGCCCAGCACACAACAAATCTGTTGGGAATATCAAAATTAAGATATATTTAAGTATTTTATAGGGGAAATGGGAAATATCCAGTTAATTGTTGAGGTTGATAACAAAACCTACAATAATGAATACCTTTTCAAACACAACAATGGAAAGATTTATGAGCTGAAGTAGCTGTAATGTTGTCTCTTCTTAAACACTTGTAAAAGAATGTAAAGAGCGCTACACTTTCCTGCAGGCTATGTCTGGTACTACAGCTCCCATATGGACAAGGTTGAGTTGCAAACCCAGACATACTGCAGTCCTAGAGCTGTGCAGTCTAGTCTGTAAAAAGTCAAACTATTTAGTTCCAGGGTCCTTTATCTGTACATGGGACGTTCGCTGACAGTATTGAGTCTCCATGCAATACTGTATATAACAAATTAAATATTTAAATGTGTTCCTGAGCAAGAGAACTCTACAAATCTGGATAAACTAATATTTCACTTGTATGTTTCAGCGCTGGGGTCCTGGGTTCAAGTCCTAGGGTCAACATCTGCAAAGAATTTGCATGTTTTCTCTGTGTTTGCATGGGTTTCCTCCGGGTCCTCCGGTTTCCTCCCACGTTCCAAAACATACCGGTGGGTTGATTAGATTATGAGCACCATGGGGACAGGGACCGATTTGGCAAGCTCTGTGCAGCGCTACGTAATCTGTAGGTGCTAAATAAATAAAGGAATTATTATTATTATCAAAGTCCTAGAACTAGCCCTTTTTTTGGAGATTTCCATTTTTTGTTCCCCTACTTTAAAAAGCACATAACTTTTTTATTTTTCCATGTACAGAGCACTTGTAATCTTAAATGGCGGTACCTAATATTTCGTGCAGTTAATATTTGAGTTGATATCATCCTGGGGAATCCACATTTATATCAATTTAATAAGTTTGCAATAGATTTTAAAAAATGAAAACCTTTTGTACAAGAAAAAGTAGTTTGTTTTCCCATATTCTGACGCTAATAACCTCCAGCCAAAGTCATTAAGAAACGTCTCCAGCAAAAAGCAGAACAAGGAGTCTGGAAAGTGATTGAAATGCCCCCTCCACCCGCACAGAGACCTCAGATCACAGTATCAAGCCAAGTCTGGAATTATATAAAGGCAGAAGAATTTAATAAATAAGATATGTGGTTTGTTTTCAAAAATGTTTGGAACAACCTCCCTGCTGAGTGGCTTCAGAACAGTCCCACCAAATATAGATAATAGTTAATTCTTTGTCTATTGTAACTTGATAAAATAAATAAACCAATCCATCTTTTATTTTAATTCCCGCTTTGCTGTGCCTTTCCACATCTGCCTAGAATTTTTACACAGCCCTGTACCTTTAGGAGGAATGGTCAAACGAAATGGTCTAATCACCTCAGCTTTCTAGATTTCCCAGTTTACAGTGATGTGAACATACATTTACAGGTGCGTGACACAATTACCATGGTTTCATGATGGATTTACTAGATTGAGCAGTGCAGTTGACGTTTGTTTGCAGTCTTACGTGTAGCGTGATCCATGTTAATTGTCAATTTGTAGTACATTTGAGGAAGTGATGATCTCATTAACCTTTCCCAGGGGTCAAGACAAATTAGCTTTTACACAGGTTGCTAAGTCTTTTTTAAAAGTACAATAACAACATATCGGTGGTGAAAAACCTCTCATCCAGACATGACCTATGGGTCATCTCCACGGAGCAGTTCATGGATCTATTTCTAATTGCTTCATAACCATTACAAAACAGTGGTACAAAGCCGCTGGACTCATGGTAAACAAAATTTGGTGGCGATCATTAATACTAGATACTCTTTATTAAAGAGGGATAATAAATATTTGTGTTTCTATACAGTGGTTTGCTATGCACTTGTGGATTGACTACCATGGGCCAGTGCATATTACAAGTATTTTAGTCATTTTTATTTTGTAGAGGTGCAAATTAGCACTCTCTAAAAAAAGATAGGAAATCCGTGTCTCTAGTGTAACTTTTTTAAAGGAAATCCGCCATCAGAGTCCATCATGATAAACCAGGGACACTTACTCATAGATCCAGGTACCGTGACTTTGGTAATCTTCTTATATTTGTTATCCATAGCCTCCTTCCTTCCAAAATCTGAGAGGTTCTGGGGGGTGGTATCCAGAGCCCCTCAGTGATGTATTTTCACAAGGTGTTACAATGAGCAGAGAAGGTCTCGCTCCTTCTGCACTTCCTGCGGCTGCTAGATTACATAGGCAGAAGGAGAAAGGAGAGAGCACGGGGTTGGGTGAGATATGTTCTGCTCATTGTAACAGCCTGTCAACCTGCAGCACTAAAGGGTTTGGAAACACTCACCAGAGCCCCTCAGACTCATTAGCATAATTGTAAAAGTTTTTTAGAAGGAAGGAGGCAATGGATAACAAATATAAGAATACTACTACAGTCATGGTGCCTGGTTTGTTATGATGGATAGCAATTTCCTTTAAGATAGAGCTACTTTAAAGAACATATCAGGGGTATTGGGTACACTAAACCAACAGGTTCTTATGGATCTGGATTTTTGTGTTCCAAACTCTAATATATCACCTTGGTCCGTATCAGCTGTTAAAAAATCAAACACTTAACTAGAGATGAGTCTGATACAGTACATTGGGCGCAACTCTGCGGCTTCCAGCAGCTTTCGGCAGAGACCAAAAGATGCAGACAAGGGTAAGTAGGAATCTGCTTTTTTTCTTTGAGGGCCAGGACAAAAATTATATAGGCCGATTTGGGACAATAATACACAGCTCCATAAGGATATGTGGGCAGTTAAGTTCCCTTTATCTCCCTGGCCGGATCAATTTAAGTCATTGTCCATCCTTTTTACATGCGCTATTTGAGGAAGTTAGCCAAACCATATTCAGTCTCTGAAGTTCCGCCCCATTGCACGTCCATGCCGACTGTGAACCCCCACTAGTGCAAAGGACGCCAGATATCGGATGGCATTAGGAGAATAATGGATGTAGTGTCAGCTATGGAATCCTGTCGGATGCCTTCTATGCTACTGACTTTGGATGCGGAGAAGGCATTCGACAGGATCCACTGGGGAATTGCCTTTTCTACCCTAAACAAGTTTGGAATTGAAGGTCCCATTTTTAACACCATAAAAGCTCTTTATTCTAAACCATCAGCAAGAGTCCTTGCAAACGTTTTTTTAATCTGAGCCTTTAAATATATCTAACGGAACCCGCCAGGGGTGCCCCCTGTCCCCACTAATTTTTGTACTTTTGATGGAGCCTCTTGCAATTAAAATTAGAGCTATGGAAAAGATCAAAGGAGTACAAACTTCATCTGGGTAGCATAAAATTGGTTTATTTGCGGACGACGTAGTCCTCATGCTAACCGACCCACTTAATTCCCTAAAAGAGGTAATGCGTGTAATAGAGGAATTTGGGTTAAGGTTGGGGCCAGAGGAGCTTTTGCACATGCTCCCAGTCCTTGGCTTCTGCACATTCTCCTAGTCCCTGGCTTCTGCACATGCTCCCAGTCCCTCGGCTTCTGCACATTCTCCGAGTCCCTGGCTTCTGCACATGCTCCCAGCCCCTGGCTTCTGCACAAGCTCCCAGTCCCTGGCTTCTGCACATGCTCCCACAGTCCCTGGCTTCTGCACATGCTCCCCATCCCTGGCTTCTGCGCATGCTCCCAGTCCCTGGCTTCTGCACGTGCTCCCAACACCTGGCTTCTGCACATTCTCCCAGTCCCAGGCTTCTGCACATGCTCACAGTCCCTGGCTTCTGCCATGCTCCGCCCGGCTTCGCACATGCTCACAGTCCCTGGCTTCTGCACATGCTCACAGTCCCTGGCTTCTGCACCTGCTCACAGTCCTGGCTTCTGCACATGGCACAGTCCCTGGCTTCTGCACATGCTCCAGTCCCTGGCTTCTGCACATTCTCCGTCCCTGGCTTCTGCACATGCTCCCAGCCCTGGCTTCTGCACAAGCTCCCAGTCCCTGGCTTTGCACAGCTCCAATCCCTGGCTCTGCACATGCTCCACAGTCCCTGGCTTCTGCACATGCTCCACAGTCCCTGGCTTGCATGCTCAGTCCATGCACTGCTCCCACAGTCCCGGCTTCTGCACAGCCCCACAGTCCCTGGCTTCTGCACATGCTCCCACAGTCCCTGGCTTCTGCACATGCTCCACAGTCCTGTTCTCACATTCTCCACAGTCCTGTTCTGCACATGCTCCACAGGTCCCTGGCTTGAATGCTCCCACAGTCCCTGGCTCTCTGCATGCTCCCACAGTCCCTGGCTTCTGCACATGCTCCCGTCCCGGGCTTCTGCACATGCTCCAGTCCCTGGCTTTGAACATGCTCCCAGTCCCTGGTTCTGCACATGCTCACAGTCCCTGGCTTCTGCCATGCTCACAGTCCCTGGCTTCTGCACATGCTCACAGTCCCTGGCTTCTGCACTGCTCACAGTTCCTGGCTTCTGCACATGCTCCCACAATCCCTGCTTCGTACATGCTCACAGTCCCTGGCTTCTGCACATGCTCACAGTCCGGCTCTGCACATGCTCACGTCCCTGGCTTCTGCACATGCTCACAGTTCCTGGCTTCTGCACATGCTCCACATCCCTAGCGTTCTGCACTGATCCCACAGTCCCTGGCTTCTTCACATGCTCCCACAGTCCCTGGTTCTGCACATCTCCCACAGTCCCTGGCTTCGCACATGCTACCACAGTCCCGGCTTCTGCACATTCTCCCAGTCCCTGGCTTCTGCACATGCTCACAGTCCCTGGCTTCTGCACATGCTCACAGTCCCTGGCTTCTGCACATGCTCACAGTCCCTGGCTTCTGCACATGCTCACAGTCCCTGGCTTCTGCACATGCTCACAGTCCCTGGCTTCTGCACATGCTCACAGTCCCTGGCTTCTGCACATCTCCTCACAGTCCCTGGCTTCTGCACATGCTCCCACAGTCCCTGGCTTCTGCACAGAGCTCCCACAGTCCCTGGCTTCTGCACATGCTCCCACAGTCCCTGGCTTCTGCACATGCTCCCACAGTCCCTGGCTTCTGCACATGCTCCCACAGTCCCTGGCTTCTGCACATGCTCCCACAGTCCCTGGCTTCTGCACATGCTCCACAGCCCTGGCTTCTGCACAGCTCCAGTCCCGGCTTCTGCACATGCTCCGTCCCTGGCTTCTGCACATGCTCCCAGTCCCTGGCTTCTGCACATGCTCACAGTCCCTGGCTTCTGCACATGCTCACAGTCCCTGGCTTCTGCACATGCTCACAGTCCCTGGCTTCTGCACATGCTCACAGTTCCTGGCTTCTGCACATGCTCCCACAATCCCTAGCTTCTGCACATGCTCCCACAGTCCCTGGCTTCTGCACATGCTCCCACAGTCCCTGGCTTCTGCACATGCTCCCACAGTCCCTGGCTTCTGCACATGCTCACAGTTCCTGGCTTCTGCAAGCCCAATCCGTTCTGCACTGCTCCCACAGTCCCTGCTTCTGCAACATGCTCCACAGTCCCTGGCTTCTGCACATGCTCCCACAGTCCCTGGCTTCTGCACATGCTCCCACAGTCCCTGGCTTCTGCACATGCTCCCACAGTCCCTGGCTTCTGCACATGCTCCACAATCCCTGGCTTCTGCACATGCTCCCACAGTCCCTGGTCGCACATGCTCCCACATCCCTGGCTTCTGCACATGCTCCCACAGTCCCTGGCTTCTGCACATGCTCCCATCCTGGCTCTGCACATGCTCCCAGTCCTGGCTTCTGCCACATGCTCCCAGTCCTGGCTTCTGCACATGCTCCCACAGTCCCTGCTTCTGCACATGCTCCCATTGCCTGGCTTCTGCACATGCTCCCACAGTCCCCTGGCTTCTGCACATGCTCCCAGCCCCTGGCTTCTGCACATGCTCCCAGCCCCTGGCTTCTGCACATGCTCCCAGCCCCTGGCTTCTGCACATGCTCCCAGCCCCTGGCTTCTGCACATGCTCCCCAGCCCCTGGCTTCCGCACCATACTCCCCACCCTGCACTTGCTGCTGCTGGCACGATGCTCCCGTCCCGGGCTTCTTGCACATGCTCCAAGCCCCTGGTTTCTGCACATGCTCCCAGCCCCTGGCTTCTACACATGCTCCCTGCCCCTGGCCTCTGAACATGCTCCCTGTCCCTGGCTTCTGCGAATGCTCCCGATACCTGGGCAGCATTGCAGAGGCTATTCAGGGCATGGAGTAACCTTAGCCCTAGAAGTTCACAGAGGCTTCTTCATGCCCTGAGTAGCCTCTGAAGGTAATTTGCATAATTACACATTAAACTTTGGCCTTCTCTATAAGAAATTATTAGATATCCCACCAGTGAGCCACACATGGGTTATCTGCCTCTGGAACTGCTGAAAAACTAGTTTCCAGATGGTAGGTTAACAAACGTTTGAATAGTCTGTGGGGTGCAGTTTTGAAATTGGGAGTAATTAATTGGACTTTCTAAAAGGCCATTAAAGAGTTGTTTAACCTATCACCTATGCACAAGATAGTAGATAATCTAATTGGTGAGAGTCTGATTTCTGGGACCCATACTGATCACAAGCACAGGACCCTCCTCCAATGGAGAGAACATAAATCCCATTCTCCCTATTGAGTTGAGGGGAATTTTGAGCACACACCTTGATGCTCCATTAATTGGAATGGAAATGTTGGATAATGCCAAGCACAGTGCTCATCTATCTCCCACTCACTGTCTATGAGAGAGTCAGAGCTAACCAGAGTGATGTTAGGCAATTTCCAACACTCCCATACTATTCAATGGAGTGGCAGGACTCATGCTAGTGAGACCAGGGCCACCATTCTCCAGATTTCTTGGGGTTTTGTTCTTGTAATCGTGAGATTCCCAGTAGTAGGACCCTCAATGAGCAGCTTGTTAAACCAAATCCACAGGATAGAAGAAAGCGTGTTAACAGCACAACCCTTAAAAGACCCCTGACAATGAAATTCTTCTGTAAAAAAAAGAGGTTTTGGAAACTTTTTTACATCGTTCCTATTGATATGTATGCGTATAGAAACCCTATCATTTGATTTCATGCATTATAAACAGTACATATCTTGAAAATGATGTAGCTTCACTGATGCAGGCACATATCTTGTTTTTTTTTTCAACAAATCCACTCAGAGATTAAACAATTATAAAATTATGATAATGAAGCTCTCTCGCTCCTTTGCTTGACTCTGAGCTTCTCCTCTCACATTAGTTATGTACTGCACGAGAAGTAATCAATCGCTGCACCATCCCCCAGCTGCTGTGTATGATTGATCCAGCTGAGGTTGATTAGTCCTGTCTGGACTGTTCAGAAAGCTCTGTGTAACCTTATCCAAGGTCCTGAACGTTATAATTGTTTTTTCAGCAAAACCACTCAGCTCAGGAATTAAACAAGATATGTGCCTGCATCAGCGTGGCTACATCATTCTCAAGGTATGTTTGGTTCATAATGCATGAAATCAAATGGTAGATTTCCATTAAGTTAATACTTCTATATCTCATAATTCAATAATTCTGGAGCATTCTTTTTCGTTACCAGTTTTAGGGGAGGGGTCACTATATACTGTTCAATCAGTAATGAGTGTATTAGACTGTGCAGGACACACCTCTTTCACCAGAGAAATTGTAACAGTTGTCAATTTATTCATAAATTTGTGGAAAGATTAACACAAATAGTAAAACACAGAGTTGCAAGACAAACTGCTCCAGAACTGTTATTTCCCTGGGAGTAATAACTAAAACAGATGTGTCAGAAGGGGCAGGTTTTAAAATCTTTAGAAGTTATTTTCGGCAATCTACATTTTTTGCAGTCTGTTATTTAAACTAAAGCATGACAACATGGTCCAGGGACTTTGTTATTCTTCCGTACAAAACTCTTCCTTCCATCCTCAGCTTTCCCAGTCGCACAGGGTTTCCTCCTGTCAGTGTAGCCTAAGTAATTGCGCTAAAATGATTACAAAAACAGATGAGGACAAGAGAGTATAGGATAATACACAGCAAGGACGGTCATGGGTCACTACATGTGACGTGCTCGGTAAGTTCCTTACACGTTTACACATTTTTGAGAAAATAATGTACTTTTCACTATCTGCCAATAACGTCAGTAAGGCACAAGACACTACGTGCCTCAGCAAAGTCATTGGGTCACAGCGCTGCATGGACAGGGGCACAACTAACTGCAATGATAGCTCACTGATCATTTCCGAAAACTAAACATATGTTATAAAATGCAGACAACATATATAAAATAGAAGGCCAGCCGCTAGGACTAAAAAAAAAACACAGAAAAGCCAAAAACTTGATAACACAAAGTTAATTTCCGCTCTGGATTTTACAACTTTATTCCACATTCCTTCTTCCTTGTGATAATACAGAGCGGGAAACTCATCCTCTGTAAGGCTATTTATCTGTGAAGGGACAGGCACAGTCCGTACATTCCTTGGCTGCCGACCCCTTGCCAACGTCAGCTTTGCCAGCATGTCTTCCATTAGTTCAGCATGTTCTCCGCTGCAGTGACTGTTGTATTTCACTCCCCAGGCAAATTCTTATAACAAAAAGATCCCCAAAAAACAAAGAGTATATAAAGTGTAACTCAAAACACCCACCGCAGCCAAATAACCTCAAGTGTATGTTCATATGTGAATCCCGTTTTACAGAACAGTGGCACATCATTCATCTGGTATCAATAACCATCAATATCTCTCAACCTCCTTATATATCTTCCATGGGTGACCATATGTTGTGGTGAAATTAACCACTTTTAGACTATCACTTGTCACGGACAAGACACAAGGGTGATACATGTCAAAAATTGGAAGATCTACCATCCGAGGAGCGAGCACTCCTGAAGATGTTACTAAGTCCTTCTGAAATCATCAGGTTGAGCTTCATATAACGTGCCTGCAGGGGTGCACCAGCCATGAGGAGAGTTGAGCCTCTCGCCTCAGGCAGCACCACCTGCAGCAAGATGGGGAGCAACATCAGGGGCACCATCTCCTGCTAAAAAGCAGGACCTGACACTAAAAAATAATGTCTCTTCTTATCCGAGGCAGCAGACAGTTTAGGTTCATCCCTGCGCGCATGGGCATCTAAATAACATAAAGCAACCTTAGAGGGTGCCATTAAATAAAATATAGTCACTTACCGCCCCCTGAAATTGTAATACCAACACTCCTGGTCCCTGCTGCACTCACCTACCAGAATGTCTCCTGACACCACAAAAAACCCTACAGGAGGCTGCTCAGCCAATGACAAGTTGGTGCAATGACTTGCCTCCTGAGCATTTGAGTATTTTCTTTGATGACAGGAGCCATCCAGGAGGTCTTGCAGTGCAGAGAGTAGTGTGTAACTATATTTTATTTTATGACTCTTTGTAAAGCACATTAACATGTATCTTAATTAACATGTATCTTAATTTATCTTATACCATTGTGGTCCTTAATGTCTGACAAAATCTAGTAGCGCTGTCAATACACAAATGTTGGTTCCCTCCCATGAATCTTATAGTATTAGGTAGTTTATTGGCAGCTTAGATTTCCCCTGTGTAATTAGGATTTTTAATGGGATGCAGCTGTATAAAAAAGACTACAATAGTGCTGTGAGCAATTAAAATATAGTACCAGGAAGCACATATTCATATTCAGGGGGTATTCTCCCACTTTCTCCTCTTTCTGCAGGATATAGGCCCATTGCTATATCTGTTATATAATATACATATATTATTTCTGTGCTATAAACTGGCCTACAGCCATGTAACCCATCTAACACTGGATCACCCATATTCCTTGTAATGATAATGGGGCACATGTCTCATAAGTCTGGCTTTGTCCATCTGTTTTTTGGGGACTTTTCTTGGCTTTTCTGCTGGTCAGATGTATCTTAGCAGTTTCTCCTTGTGGCATTTGATACATGTGGCATTTGGTGTTTTTAAAACAAAAGTCACAAAAAGTGGTAATCTGTTCCAAACTGATTTTATGCCTGTTCAGGGGCAGCCATAGATTTGCGCCTAAATTTGCGGCCTTCACATCTGGATTCAGGTGATAATTCAGGGAACACTGCAGAAAACTAGACAATGGTGAACTTCGAAAGGAGACAGTTTTAGGCACAAAATAAGTTGCAAATAAGCACAAGCACCATGGAAAGTCTCAAAAATTTAAAGAAAAAGGCAAGCCGCAAGTCTGATACCTGTCCCCAATGTGTTTCCAGATGGCAGGTGTTACATTAATGCAGCACCATCTGGTGGACACAAGACTGAAGACTCCCTAGATTGGAATGAACAGTATTTCTGTGTGTACGCTAGGATTTTTAAGGGCAGTAAACTTCCAAAATTACAATAACAAGACACTCTAAGGCCCCCCCTTGCCCTCGACATGCATCACTGCTCAGAACTATTCTCAGGGGTACAGAGATTATAGTGAGTTCTTGTCTAGAAACTGCGGTCATGTTCCCATGAATATCAAAGTTTAAACACAATGAAACAACTCGGATTTTAATATATTTTAATATAATTTTTTTATATTTTACTATAAATCTCTGTCCTTGCAAAATGACGTCAAGAAAACTAAACCTCCTAAAGCCCCTTCGCATTGGAGATGTTCCAGCACGTGCGGCGGGAGATGTCAGCCTTCTAATCTATAGCTGTCTGTTTAATTGGTTCAAGCTCAACTCTTCAATGGAAACGAATTTCCTTTTGTTTTCTAGGAAGCCGTAATTGAGAAAATAGTCTGCGGAACCACAAAGGGGTCAGAGACTCGGCAGTCACGTATCTGCCAGGGCTCAGGTGTGCAATGAAAATGCTTCAATCATTGCTTATTTGGTTTGATATCTAATTCTTCTTAATTGTACTTAAACTAATTATTCCATATGGTCCCCACAACCGCTGTTCTTAATCATTCCACACCCTCGTGTATTATATAATATAATAGGGACTCCCAATAATAGATATAATCTTCCCCCATCTGCAACACACCCAACATAAAATGAGCATCAATAGAATATGCACTGAACAGATAAACAGGGGAAGGTGTTGATGAAAAGCGAAAGAAGCTAAAATTGGATCGCTATTGAAATTGTAGAATGTAACACAGAAGCTACAATGTATTTTAATCATCCACAAGATTAATTTGCACCAATGCATACGGTCACTGGTGCCCCCCCTATTCATGTCACGGATCGCGGGCACACCAGTGCCCCTCTCTGTGGCACTTAAATTTTGTTATGCAATTTCTCCCAAGTACAGAGACCCCCACATGTGGCTGTTATTTGTTTTATGGGCGCACAGCGAGGCGCAGAAGGGAAGGAGGGACCTGCAGCTGCCAGGTTTCCTCAGTGGCCCCTTCTGTAGGCTATAAAATTTTTGCTTTTTTGTTATTGGGGCCATGTGATGGCATTTTTTTTTGTGGGACGAGATGCTTTTTCCAGTGTTACCATTTTGGGGTTGGTATAGAAAGTTGGAGTAGAAAGCATCAATTCTGTACTGGAATTTTTCCTTTTTTTTTTCCGTGTTCACCGTATAGCCTAAAAATCATGTTTTCTTTATTCTATGGGTCAATACGATTACAGGGACTTGAATATTTTTTCTTAAGTTTTACTAAATTTGCCAATTTAAACCCTAATGTGGGGAAAAATCTATCATTTTTACATAGCTGTCCAAGTGGCATAACATTTTTACTTTTTTGGCTTGTTTTTTGCTGGACATGTTGTACTTTGTAACAGTATCATTCTGGAGAACATATGTTTTGTTGATCACTTTTTATTGGGATTCAATAGGTAAAAATCATAATTTTTGGAGTGTTTTTTAAGTTTTTTTTTTTTACAGCGTTTATCGTACAGGTTCATACTGTGATACTATATATGTGGGGTTTGTGTATGATTTAGACTTTTTTTTAGCATTATATGTCTCTTTCGATGTTATGGGGCTTATGGACATTTTTGGTGCATAGGCTGACACTGTGTCTTTCAGGCACTGCCACTGCCTGATCGGACGCCAGGGCTGCCATTGCAATGATCGCACCGCCTGAAAACAGGTAGGGGGTTTTTAAAGGCAAGCTAAATGTCGCGGTCACGCTGACTGCAGCATTTAATGGGTTGAACACCTGCGATTGAAGCCCAGATTACCGCTGACAACCTGCGACCCTTGATGCCGGCTCAGCTCCGGTGCAGAGCGCTAAACCCCCGTATGGCGCTGAGCGCTAAACGTGGGAGCCAGCACCATACATGTACGGCGCAGAGCGCTAAGGGGTAAAAAGAACCATTCTGGAGAATCTTGGGCTACATGCACATGAACGTATTTCTGGGAGGCCTGCTAACTGTTCAAACAATGGCTGGCACACGGCCCCATGGGCTTATTTATACACATACCTTTCTGAGAGCCAATTGCCCATATTTTGGAGCAGGTCCTATTCCTGACTGTGTTTGCAGCTGGAGTGGCCCTCCAATGACAAACAGGCCACAAACAATGGAAATAGCTCCTGATATGCTCATTTATGGATAAATTAACAATTGGATGTTACCAGTGATTGACACTGTGAGAGACACACTACTTTGACAAATTATACATGAATTGGAAAGACAGTGGATTGATACAATACAGAGTTGTTAGAAAAGATTCTCTGGAAATGTTATTTTCTGGCCAATACAAGGATTCAATAAAACAGATTGTATTTGATAAGTGAATCCATTTATTGTATTGTCCGGTCAATGCCTATAGAGCGAGAGGCAGCACCTGATGAGATACACGTCTGTATCAGGGAGCTGTCCCTTGGGATGTGACATAAGACTGCCATCAGGAAAACAGAGCTGCTGTTTTCCACTTTCCAAACGCAGCCAGTGATGTAATGGCTTTTATGTAGAACATCCCAAGCATCCTGTTTGTTTTCAAGAAACTTCTCTACGTGGGCCGTATCTACCCACCCCAGCCGAGTGTCCATTCCCATACGTTCCTGTAGACTTCCTGCATCTCAAGGATATAATGTATAGCCTTCAGCAGAACGTGTGAAAATTCATGCAATCGCTGTTAGAACGGCAACTTAAATGTCACTGGACTGTAATAAAGATAATATTTCAGAATTCCGGTATCTCCGCTTCCATGGGAACTGTTCGCATTCTGTCAACATTTATTTAGTAGAAGGCGCACACTGGGAGCACGTATTTATGACATGTGTATATCACTGCAGAGGTTATGCATCACATTATGCCACTTTTTGGTCTTGACGCTCAAAACAACATAACCATAAAATATATTACCATTTATATTAAATGCTTGGTACTTAGCATAAATCTAGAAACAAGAAACTTTGTAGTATATTGTATTTGATCAGAGAAAAGGGACGTGTGTTGAATTCTGTCTTTCTAGGAAGATGGACAGACACACTGGGGTGTCAAATTACATGAAGCAGGAGGAGGAGTCTCAGGAGTCTCCACCCACCAGCACAGTGGACTTCAAATGTTCAGGCAGAGACTGCAGAGGGAAAAACTGATATAAAATGGTTATTACAAGTAACATAAGGAGTGTGCATTATAGCTGTTGTGTTAGTCAATATTTGTAAAGGAAGTTTTATTGTAAAAATAGATTTTTTTTAATTTATTTTCCATTTGAGTCTTTGGTAATACTTTAAAGAAACCCTTGTTTATAATTCTTATGAGCTCATGAGATTGATCATGTACTTAATGTACAGAGTATAATATCTGTTTGTTACTGTCAGTTAGAAATCAGACTATTGCATCCAGCCTAATGGCTTATTTACACGGCTGTGTCTAGAAAACTTGTATCTGCCACATTTCTCAACCCGGCTGTGATTTATGATGCTGCATGAATCAGACGCACCGCAAAGACAACATCAGGTTTATTATTATTTGTGTGATGTCTACATGACCGCTCTTGTTAAAGGCAATGTGAGTGTTCAGCTATTGTATAGAATTCTATGTTACAAGGTGACAGATCAGATATATTTTTACTACGCACTTTTACTTATACCTTTCCCTATTTTTGAGAGCAATAAATAGTTAAAATGTGGATTGTGTAATATGAGAGGGATGTAGAAGGGGTCATGTTTTCTGAACTATTTATTCCTCATCTATGAGTGTAATTATGAGGATAAATAGATGCATTGGGGGTATTTATTATTTTTGGTGCTAGGTGTTATTTATTGTGTCCATGTTTGCACTGTTAATGTCTTTGGCACGTTGTAAGATGAACTATTAAGTACAAAAATGGCAAACCACATTCATGAAGGGTTTAGGGGTTGGTACACTTGCTTTTTGTTTAGTCTGATTATGCACCACAAAATGCGGCAAAAAAAAGTGTTGGGCAGCTAAAAGTACAGGACAAGTGTCAGGGTTTAAAAGTTGTGTCCAAATTGAGCGACAAAAGAAATAAAGAATGTCGGGCAACTGAGGTTTTTGTGGCGCCGCTAAATCTGTCCAGACAGGGGCGAAAGAAAAAACCCTGGGATTGCCCAACAAAAAACAAGAGCAAAAAAAAAAGAACTTTTTTGATCTTACCAAGTGGCTGCAATAAAAGAAGGAGTGACAAATTTTAAAGGGTCTGAATACGTTCCGTACCCACTCGATCCAAAGTTATACACAAAACAGTGTACCTTTAGAAAGCCCAAAAACTGGTTCAAGGTACAAGGCAGTGTTCATCAAATTTATTAGACCCAATGCGCATTTATAAAGGGGTTTGTACCCATTAATAAACCAGCGTGTTCTGAACGTCCCTGTGACCATTCCTGACTGGCCCAGCCAGAGCCTGGACCTGAACCCAATTAAGCATCTCTGGAGACACTTGAGAATGGCTTCCACCAATGTTCACCTTCCAACCAGAGGGAACTAGGGAGAATCTAAAAGGAAGAGGATCCCCAAATCCAGGCATGAAAAACTTATTGCATCTTCCCAAGAAGACTCATGTCTGTACTAGATTTAAAGCTGCTTCTACTCAATACTGAGCAAAGGGGCTGAATACTTATGACCATGTGATATCTCAGTTTTTCTTGTTACATAAATTAGCAAAAATATCTACATTTCTGTTTTTTTCCCATCAAGATGGGGTGCAGAGTTTACATTAATGTGGGAAAAAAAGAACTTTTTTAATCTTACCAATTGGCTGCAATGAAACAGAGTGAAAAATGTAAAGGGGTCCGAATACTTTCCATACTCACTGTATGTTGTCAGTAGCAGCAGGACAGTGATTGTAACTTCTCCTAATGCAATGTGGAGCAAATCCTCACACTACTGTGCTCTTGCTCCTCTGCACTGAGCTGTTCACAGAACACTGCAATTTGAGTACAGCTCCACAGTACCAAGTCCAGCTACAATCCTGGAATATAAATGCATTTTTTTCACAGTCTTGGTGCAACTAACACGCACAGAGGTATGGTTACACAGATGTCTAGTGTCATACCCAACAATGTCTCTAGCTTTATATGGTCATAACTGTCAGATTCCCAATCAGTGTAATGGGCCTTTAGAGGGCTCATAGTAACCACAGCCTCAGATGATGTGATTGAGCATGCCCTAACCTGTTGAACAGTGCTATAGATTACAAGGGATATTCATCTCTATTCCCTTTCCCAAAATAATTTACCGTATTTTTTGGCCTATAAGGCGCACCGGAGTATAAGGCGCACCTCTAATAAATGCCTGCTAAGACATCTAGATTCATATATAAGGCGCACTGGAGTATAAGGCGCAGGATCAAATGCAGTACCTAAAAATGACCAGCAGGTGGCAGACCTGTGCACAGTTCTAGCCAGCTACACTTCCCGGGAAACATGTCTTCAGCGTGTCAGAGAGCTCCGATATCAGAGGTATGGGCTGCTGGGGGTTAATGCAGGGTGATGCAGCAGGGGTTAAGCGGTCTCCCTCTGCTCCTTCTCCTTCCCCCCTCAGCCAGGGTGTTATTCCTGTGGGGTTCCCTGTGGCTCCTTCTCTTTCCCCTGGGCTGTCAGATATGTGGGATTGTTACTGATGATGATGATGATTGCCTCGTGGTCGGCACTATGGCAGCTCCGGTCTCTCCGTGCTAGGGGAGGACAGGGTGGGCACAGTGTTAGTTGTGGTGCCAGGGCACTTCAGGAGCTAGGGGCCCTGTATACTGTGTGGGATGGTGCAGGAAATTTCTGGGGATGGAGCTATTAAACACTGGTAAATGTACAGTACATCTTGTCTGTAGTACATTTCTGTATAAGTTCATATATAAGGCGCACTGGCCTATAAGGCGCACCTTTTATTTCTGAGTAAATTAAAGGATTTTTGGTGCGCCTTATAGGCCGAAAAATACGGTATTTGATTTGATCTTGACCTACACAATCCAAGCTGCAATAGTAACTACAGTATCTCAGAATGCATTCATAAGATTTTATTTTTAGATTTACTGTCCAGTTTCGCTTGTAAATACCAAGATGCCGTTGTAGTATCAGTTATGGGTGGCCAACAGACATAATATATGACAAAGATACATTCTGCAGATCATATTGAATTTATGTGCGTGTGTGTATGAGCAGGCAGATGTGGGTGTTCTAGTATTTCATGCGGAGCATAACATTACAGCATCAGCAATATCCAATTCCAAGAAGAATCAGTCAAGTTTGTTGATACAAATATGAAAATAAATATAGTAACAGTTCTCCAGAAATGTTCAAAATGAAAAGAAGAGAAGAACAACTTTATATGGTGTTATTTACAATCGATGGCTCGGGTTTACCAGATAACATCACTCTTTGGGTCTATCCTCCATCTCCACAGAACATGTGTTGTATCACCAGCCTTTCCGTTACAATAGCACACAAGGATATAGAATTATGTGTACATAGGGTAGAAACCCTAGTGACAAGTGATCCACTCCACAGTAGCCTCTAATGGGGTTTTCTATCTGTTTGGGTCCATTATTGTGTCAGCCCAAGGACCTATTACCACCAGGTTTGGGCATTTCTGAATGGACTCTATATAGGAGTATGCTAATTTTATAGAAAGATTAGCGATATGATTTTATAGAACTCACCGAATAACCCTCCGTTTTCTTTTGGCACCATTTTAACAGAGCATTTCTTTTCGAGCCTCCATATTCTCTGGCTAAGGCAGCTAATGGGTCCTTTCTTTCCACACTGAACAAAGAAAATGAAAAATATAAAAATAGGCTGTAGTACGGTAAATAAGGTAACAATATATGAGCAGATAAGTTCTTGATTTGTACATCAATAGTGTATAAAACACTAAAAGAATTATATACAGGCAGTCCCCTACTTACATACAACCCCTAGTTACAAACGGACCTCTGGATGTTGGTGATTTACTGAACTTTAGCCTTAGGCTACAATAAACAGCTGTAACAGTTATCACAGGTGTCTGCAGCAAACTTTATTGTTAATCCTGGTTCTGATGGCAACCCAACATTTTTGAAATCCAATAGTCACAGACACCAAAAAAAATTGTCTGGAGTTACAATTGTAAAGTGTACAGTTCCGACTTACATACAAATTCAACTTAAGAACAAACCTACAGAACCTTTCTTGTATGTGACCCGGGGACTGCCTGTACTGCACTTATGGTCTTCCCTTCCTGCTACTTGATGTAGACTCCAGCCACTGCATCCAGAGGAAGAATGAATGGAGATCTGGTCTGTTTCCAGAATTTCTACTTCAAAGTGAATGGAGAAAGTCTCATACAAGACTCACTTCCCCATTGATTTCGTGCTGGCAGAGTTTGGAACAGCTGCATCTATAAGACATTCATAGCATATTCTATGGATATGGAATAAATGGCTGTGGAGAAGTTCAGTGCAGAGAGCTAACAGAAGAGCATGTGAGTCGTGAGTATACCCGGAGTATATCAACCTTTGTTTTGCAAAAAAACATGATGATCATAATTAGAGAAGAGCAATGACAGCAGAACAGAAAGAGATTAAAATAAAATTTTCTGAAGGTCACAACAGTCGCCAATCAGTAGAAAGTGCACAGGCTTTTGGCTTTGAATGACTTCAGCACATCTGCGGCCACAGGACATCACTAGTCTTTCACATGGCTATGGTGAGATTTTGGTCCACTCTTCTTCCAGTCTCTTCCACAGTTCTGTGATACTTGTGGGTTTCTTTACCATAACTTTATCATCAAGGATTTTCAAGAGTTATTTTATTGGGTTTAGATCAGGACTCTGGGCTGGCCAATTCATTGTTTTAGTGTTTTCACTGCTTTACCCATTTTGCTTTGTGACAGGGGGCATTGTACTGCATGACAATTGCTGGCTGATTGAGTAATGTACACAAGGAAAGAAGCATGTGTTGTTAAAGAAGGTTCTGACACACAGTTTTATTCACATTCCCCAAACCATGTCACTTCCTCAACTACCTCTCACTGACTTCTATACACACTATGGGGGAGATTTATCATTAGTCCTATGTAGCTTCTTGGCGTATAATTGTCACAATTTTTTGCGCAAACACCGTTTTTGCAGGTTTTTTTAGCAAGAAAAAAACACAACTCCAAAGTCACCTAGTCCCAGGTCAACATCTGCAACAAGTTTGTATGTTCTCTCTGTGTTTGCGTGGGTTTCCTCTGGGTCCTCCGGCTTTCTCCCACACTCCAAAAACATACTGGTGGGTTGTTTAGATTGTGAGCCCCAAGGGGACAGGGATCAATTTGTCATGCTTTGTGCAGCGCTACGTAATCTGTGTGCGCTATATAAATAAGGAATTATTATTATTTTTATTATTAAGTCATGCAATGGCGAAGAAAATACACCACAGAGTGTGCAACACCACATTTATCAACTGAGAATTTTCAAAAGAACGCAAATTTAATTGCAAAACTACACCACATAGGAGGTGGTGTATGGGGATCCATTGCTACTACAGGGGGAAGTTTTAGCTTAATTTTAACGTTTTTGCTCAATTTTATGTTTGAGGATTTTTCTGAGAATTTCCTGTGCAAAAACATAGCATATCAGAAATAGAGCACATGTTAAAAATGCATGCGACTGGTGCAGTCTATTCACATAGAGAACACACAGCTGATAACACTGCACATACACCGGACTATAAACCAGACTGTTGGAAACCTGCCAGTCTAACACACTGCTCAAAATCCTGCCTAATGATAAATCTCCCCCTGTGAGTTCAGTTTTTCTGCAGTTTGTTGACTAATATAATGATTTCCATCAGATCCAGATAAATGAAACTTGCTCTCATCAATAAAATGAACTGTGGACCACTTCTCTGTCCACACAACATGCACTTCGAAGGAAAGGGGAGTCTAGCCAATTCATTCTTTCTGCTAATGAGAGGTTTGGTCAGTGCAGAGTGGGCTTTCAGTCTAAATGCTTTCAAATGTCGAGACACGTTATGATGAACCTTACCCTATACAGTGCTGAACTAGTGAACAATCCACATGCAGTGTTAAAATGATTACCCCTGGAGATTCTACGCATTATCCTGTCCTCTCTTGCATTTGTCTTATAAGCCTAACTAACATTCTTGGAGACTTGAATGAGTTTGTGATGTTGTAAAGATACAATATTCTAGAAATCACAGACTTGGAATGACCAACTTCTCTTGCTATGGTTGATAGAGTCACCCCTTTGGCCTTCATCTGGACAACCTGCTGCCAGAGGGTTTCAGTCACTTTGGAATGGCACAGCATGTTTGCTAAGTCATTGAAAATGGGAAAGTTAGATAGCAAGGTAAATAGGATTTGTCAAATAGTTAAGGAAATTAGCAGCAGGTGCTTGCAGGTATCTCAAGTTCTCTAATATTGATCAGTGATCTTTTACAATGATCTAATTTACATTTTTACTCTGTGCCTTAGAATATATATTCAATTTATGAAATAATATTAAAATACTGTACTGCTGTTTTGCTCATGTTCGTATATATTCTCATATAGAATTACACAATGACCTTGATATTCTGGAAATTACGTTCTCTAATTTTGATCTCCAGTGTATATACACACTAGCTGTAGTACCCAACGTTGCTTACCTCTTACCTTTAATAAAATGGAATGGGGAATTATTGGTCTGTAATTGCCAAATATAAAACCCCACAAAATTAGTGTACACAAAAGGAACCTGTCAGTTAATTAATAACCCCCAAATATATTTTTTAAAAACCAATAGTAGAAAAGCAGGGGTTAGGAGGTAAGATTTTTCATTAAGGAGACTTCGACCGGAATCTGGGACTCTGGAAATCATGCAAATATGTTTTCCCGGATGGGATAAGTAAGACATTGCCTCTTAGCTACATTGTAAGGCAGATGTACTAGATTGGCTTTCATCCCGCATCATGTCATTAGGCTTCCGGAAAGTAATCCTTTTTTTATGTTGCCTGCCTTACAGTGTAGCTAAGAGGCTAGCTTTTCATGGAAAACATATTTGCTTTTTAGAAAGCAATGCAATCATACCTAAATTGTTCCTCTTCATGCCTATACACTTTCACATTCTGTTCCCAAAGTTATCTTACCATGTTTGCAAATCACCCTATGTGAATCTGATGTGTATCTTTCTCAGTGCCCCTCCCTCAGAAATTCCCTTCAGCAAGTCACAAACAGCCAATGTCTGTATAAACTCCCTCATCCCCCCTCCCCCAGGAATTACCTTCAGCAAGTCACACACAGCCACCGTTTCTCTTAAGTCCCACATCCCCCTCCCTCAGGAATGTGCAAAATTTTGTGATTGTAAATGCAATGGTCCCTACATACATACACACACATGCATATACCCAGCTTTATATTATATATATTCATGTACTTTACATGAATCGCAGGAACACATGTCCCTTACCCGTGCCCCAGATATTGCTTCCATAGATCTATTTTTCCTAAGGTGTTAAACATTGCAAAGTCATATTGCCCTAGTAAATATTCATTGCCTTTGCTTGTATAAAAAGTAGCATTTTCCTGGGGCAGGCATTAATAAAGATTTGATTAGATATTCACCTAAACAAGACACTGACTGATCTAATTAGAGGAAGACAAAGATAAAATGATCTTTTCAATAAGCATTATCTCGTCTGGAGAAAGTGCTAGGAAAGAGAATTAGAGAGATAAAAAGGAATATGTCATCAACAAAGAAGGATATTGGATATAGTATTAAATACACTAAATACTACATGTATGAAATATATGGGAAGACCATAGCAGTTTTCTAAAAACTAGGAAAAAAACAACTCTGCAGTAACTTGAGGCTTCAAAATTGGAATTTGTACCTCTAAAAGTGCAAATGGAGGGTGAGACTTGGAAAACGGCAAATTGGGACACTAAACCACCAATCCATAAGGACATGTGGGTGGTTTAGTGTCCCACAAATTGCTATGACAGGTCCTCTTTAAAGCAATACATACATAAACACTATGGGGAAGATTTGCCCCTGGCACCCAATCAGAGCTCTGCTTTCATTTTCCCATATCTGTTTATAAAATTAAAGGTGAGCTCTGATTGGTTTCCATAGGCAACTACAACAGATTTAACCTCAAAAACTTGATGATAAATCTCCATATTGAAGAAATATATTTATATCAGAATCCATTTAGAATCTCCCTTTATAATATTACATTTCGCAGATTTTTCTTTTTAATGTACTTAACGCCAATATGGAGGTAAACATTTTTCAGGATTCGCAATGTTTTCACTAAATACAGAATGACAATGAGCAAAATTAATAAGCATCCTCGCAAGATAATACAAAGAACAGAAGGAAGGATCTTAAAAATGTTTCCCTGACGTCACAATTGTTGGGATAGAGGGAAGTTCAAGCACAACTCATTGAGTTTAGAGGTGCTTCAAGTCCAATGATCCCCAGGGAGGAAATGGACGCACACAAAACAAGCCCCATTATTTATCTGAGAAGGTCAGGAGTACGTACAGGAGAAAATATGAGCTTCATGTCAGTCCCTCACACACATTGCTTAAGAACGGAGCAGAATGGAAGGAAGTGTATACCAGAATTCTTACATTCCTTCAATCCCCTGGTGCGCCATCGACAGCTGTCCATATGGATGAAGTGATTCTGTATTTCCCTCAAGGAAGGAAGTAGTACAGTGTTAAAGTAACATCAATGTCAAGGAGCAGAGTGTGGGGCCCAGTGAACTACTAAGTTACATGTTGTTTTTTGCAATGCATTCAAACCAAAGCCCAACCCCTGTGACTACCCCAGGATTTTGTCAGGATGCAAGAGTACGTCATAACACACAATTATATTGTAACGCAAATGCTTAGAAAAGGCAGAGAGGCATTTTTGCATTGCAGGTGTCATGGGGTTTTACAATCTGTCTTTAGTGAAAATGAGGTCCCTGGTGACAGGTTCCCTTTAAGAAAAAAAAAACAGCTACTTCTTTTTTTGCCTTCTTTTCTACAATTAGACAATTCATTTACCTTTCCCCTTGACTGCAGAGGTGGGTAGTAGGAAATGTTTGCTGAGTGCCACTAATTTAATACCATTCATCTGCCAAAATAAAGGCTACAAACAAGGCCCTGCAATGGAATGTCCTCAGTGTTACTGGAATATTTTTTTACTCTGGCTAGACATGGCTATAAGGTTGTTATTTGCTCTATAGAATATGTGTATAATAGAAAGCCACTACTGAGTAATGCTGCACTTGTGCAGGCCAGGAAACACAAGGGTGTTATTACAAATATGTCATGTCTGATTGAGTATTTTTGTTGATCTAAAATTGTAAATGGCTAGTCGTGGTTTTGCACCTTAGAAGTAAACCTGACGTGATATTTAGCCAAATGTGTTTAAAAATATTGACATACTTTTACTTTGAGGGGTTGTCCTGCTTAGAAAAAAAAGCATATTAAAAAGAAAATAATCCAGCCCCCCCTTATTTCTGTTGCAGTTCTGTAGTTTACAAAATCACAATACTGATGTGACCTGAAATATGAAATTCTTATCTTTAAAACAACACCTATATCATGTTTCTAGGTAGTGTAGAACCCAAGTGGCACCCATTTCAAGAATATGACCTGCATTAGAGCTCACAAATGGTGAGACTACCAAAGTAATTTTTGAGAATAAAGCTTACCTAAGGGGGCGCAACCAGGGGGGGGGGGGGGTGACTATGTACAGTCATCATTTTGACAAAGTGAATAGTAAAGGATTGAATAATAGTAATTGAATAATAGAGGATTGCCACAATGCAGAGTTCTAGATGCTCCACACTTTAAAAAAAAAAAAAAAAAAAAACTGGGCTCCAAATTCAAAAAAAGGTAAACCTGGAGACATGCAGATTGATCCCAACCAAGAAAGAGGAACTCAGCTGCTGAAAAGATTTCGATAAGTCAGGTTGGATAAGACTTCAAAGGAAAGTAGACCTGCACAGCTTAGGTCTACTTTTTCTGTTCTTAAAGGAAATCAACCACAAAAAGAATGTTTTAAAGGCTACAAATACTCAACTCCACTCCTCTAACATTGATCCCGGTGCTGTCTGTCGCTAGTCTGGACACGTCGGGATCACCTAGAAAAGAAACTTATAATTAGCAGCACGGAGCTCAGGGACAAGACGTCCGATGCTGCAGGCTGCTAATTATGCACAATCCCGCATCTCCCTCTCCCATGCTGGGAGAATGGATGAGGGAGGTGACGTCGCGTCACGTAAGAGGCGTGAATTCATGCTTCTGGATTGACGTAACTTCCCTTTCCAAGCATGGCAGAGGGAGGTGGCGAGGGCAAGGCCTTTATATGCAGCCTTGTGATGGACAATAAATTTGTTGCAACATGTTATTATATACCCAAACAGTGTTAAATTTCCTGTGCGACTCTTTGACAGTGAAATCGTCATGATGCCAAAAAGCCAAAAACAGATGGTAAATCTCCCTCATTGATCGTATAGAAGGATCCTCAAGTAGAAGGCAGAATATTTCTGAGTTTTTGAGAGATAAGTGCAGCTTACTTATTGGTGTTACCATCTAGAGAGTAAATAAGATGGCAGGAAAATATGACTATACCAGTTATCACTACTATAACATTTGCTTTATAGAAATTAATCATCTAATAAGAAATCAATATAGCGTCTGCAAGAAATGAACAATGACGAGTAACATGCAGAGTGGAAAGCGAGCAGGCAACAGAGCAACATTCATTAAAGGGAAGGGGTCAATATCTGTTCTTTTGTAATTTCTCTCATTTATTACATGGCCCTTGGAGGATTGAAGATGATGTGGAACACGTGAAGTTAATTGAAATAAATGAATGAATGACAAGAAGCCATTTGAGCTGATGTGGAAAACAATGTGCCAGATCCCAGGAGCCTTTTGTACTATATCAATGTTATCGCTCTTAATGGTACTTGATGTAAAAAAACAAACAAAAAAACCCCCAAAAAAACCCCAGAAGTTACAGGGAGATAATGACACCCATTTTACCATTTATTTGTGCTAATATTATTCCGTTATTGGCACTTTTTTTTAACACTTTGAGGTCGTCGCTCATCAATCTGCACTGTAAATAAGCTAAACTCATTTTTTTAGTATGAATTTTATTATACATTTTTTCAATAAGATGTTTTAATCTACTCAGTGCTATCAATCTGTTATGGCAAGAAAATACTGGCTCAAATAAAGGAGTTTTTAAAGGTGTACAGATGCTTTATGGCTTTATAGATTTTTCCACATGTGAATAAACCATTAAAATTGGTTTTATACATAAGTGTGATTAGAAGTGTCCTTCCTTACCCTTTTACTAGGTTTAAAGTCACCTGCTTTTATCCCATTAAACCAGATAGAATTCTCTTTATTAAGTGAAATTTCAACCATTTACCAATAGAAAAATTTCCTCCAAGCAAGGCCAGCGCCAGCACTGGGCATACCTGGCCAAGTGCCGGGGCCCAGGGCTGCTGGGGGGCCTACATAAGGCTGTACATAAGGAATCCATGGGGGTGAGGCGGGCTGTATCTAATAAATACATAGGAGTAAGGGGGGCTTTATAAAAAAATAACTATGAGGGGGTTGTTTTGGATGATAAACTAGGGAATTATTTTAGGTAACAGGAGACTGTTTTAGTTTCTGAATTTTTAATGCTGCCACATGTGTTCACTGCAAAGGGGCCCACTGAGGCTCTGTCGCCAAGGGGCCTACTGAAGCCTGGAGCTGACAAAGTCACACACAAATGAGCAGAGAAGAATCATCATTTTTGCATGAGATTATGCAGGGAGCATCGTTTCAGATGGCCTTATCTTCAGTACTGTAGTACCCATACACAATTTTGGTTTTTATATTTAAAAATCGTGCTGGGGAATGGAGCATATCCAACCAGGGAGACCTTGGGGTACATTTATCAGGATTTCCATGCCATTAAACTGGTGTAAAAGCCCTGATAACATCACAATTGCTCGTGAACCACCAGTAACTGCGATTATTTCCCCCTTCACACCATTTCCAAGGGGGCATGGAGGGGTATGTACAGTCTATGTACAGTCATCATTTTGACAAAGTGAGTAGTAAAGGATTGAATAATAGTTCTAGATGCTCCACACTTAAAAAAAACAAAAAAACAACTGGACTCCAGATTCAAAAAAAAGGTAAAGCTGGAGACTTGTAGATTGATCCTAACCAAGAAAGAGGACCTGAGCTGCTGAAAAGATTTCGATAAGTCAGGTTGGATAAGACTTCAAAGGAAAGTAGACAGTGCAATACAACAGCTGAAATCTAATGATGAATTTCCAATTCCCTGGACCAATGCTGCCTGGACTGCAGCCGTAGAAACTCATGTAAAAATTGAAAGCAGATCCCATCACCATAGATAAAACTTCTTTTATTTAATACATAATAAAAAACAGACTAGTTGATATCGTCACCCATAGTAGTCGCCCTTTTTTTAACCTAATACCGAATAAAAGAGGAAGTTTTATCTACAGTCCTGGGATCTGCTTTTAGTTTTTACATAGATAAAGCTGCCTATGTTTCGTCTAAGTTGTATTAACAAAACATAAAACAGAATTGAAACGTATAAGCAGGGGCATAACTAGAAGCTGATGGGCCCCAGTGCAAAGTCTGTGCCAGGGCCCCGACTATAATGTATGGTTTATAGTAATAGTCTTCTCATATGGGAAAGTGACACCATAAGGGCCCCTAAACCTCTTGGGCCCGGGTGCGACACAACCTCAGCACCCCCTCAAGTTACGCCCCTGCGTATAAGTTATTTACTACTAGGAGCAACATATCCAGGACCCAGTATCCTTCTCACAAGAACTGTGTAGCTTTGCCCTCTCCTAATGTTCTTTTAAAGCTGTCCCATATACTTCAGGATTTCCATTTTGCTGTTCCATCACGGAAACAGAAGAGCTGGAGACGAGCTGATGGAACCGTCCTATTATATGTATGTGACCTTACCTGAGTTTACTCTGAGGTGATAGAGAATCCAAGGCAAAGGGTGAAGAATTTCTTGATCCAAAGCTTAAAGATGTATGAGTATTAAGCGATTCCAGGGAAGGACTCTTACGCGGAAACCGATCTGGAGTCAGGTCTTCTCTTTGTCCTTTCAGTTTGTCTGAAGATATAAATTAAAACATTACTTTAGACACCAAAAATGGCAAGTAAACCATAATATATACAATGCTGATCAGGTTAGAGTAGATGTATTTTGCTGCTGACTTCGACAATTGGAGGAATCAAAGTAATGGACTAAAGTGTTCTCCATGGTTTTCTCTATACATGAAGTAGAAGGGCAGAGGTGAGAAGTCAACAATCACATTCTTATGCATAAAACACTGCTTTATTGCCCAATTTGGAGAAATATACTCTAGATGAAAGCAGAGCCAAATCACAGCAGGACACCAAAGAAAGTACAGATAGTACAGATTTATTTATTACACCAAAACACCACTGCAATAACGTCAAAGATCAAGACTAAAAAAAAAAGAAATTTCTAAGAAGAAATAGATATCAAGTGAACAAAGTTACTAAGAACTAAATAATCAGCAATAAAATCCTTAAAAAAGTAGTATAATAGTTATAACAATAACCAAACAAATGTACAAACTTTTCCCTCGTTTCAGGAAATCCTCCAAATATGAAATAATCTATCTCCTCCCTAATACACAATTACACATTAATAAAAAGAGAAAGGACAGGAAAGAGTCATGAATTGGGAACAGTCATGCATCTTGTGACATTATCTGTAAATATTTCCAGATAATTGCACAATAAGGATTTAGAAAAATAGCTGCAATGACCGTAATAGGAGGTAACTACATTCTAATTAGAGACACAAGTGTAAAGGGCCCCTGTGGCGATGGTGGAGATAATCTATGACATCATCTATTGTCAGTAGTGATGTAATGATGGGTCAGTGTTATCTATATAGAGGTCATTGTACAGGGAGGGGGAGGAGATAAGCTGTGACATCATCTATTGTCAGTAGTGATGTAATAATGAATAGTGCAGGGAGAAAGTACAAAAACATTCTCAGATTTTTACTAAAATGTGATAACAAATACAAAAATATAAGTTCTGGCCCATGGGTTACCCCATACCTTTGAGGCCCTCCCATCTCTGTGTCCCCACTCTGTTGCATATGCCAGACCGATACTGCTGGTGGTAATTTGGTACTTCTTTGGTAGAAAAAGTGTGCCTTGAGCATGTTTTGGCACAGTTTTGGGTCGTTTTTATCCCTTGCATTCCATGAAAAATTAACTGCAAAAGTTGACAAAATTTGCACCATCACAATGTGAATGAGACTCTGCTTGACCTGTTATGTTCTGAGGATTTATTACATGAACTTCTGTCATGTTAAATACTAAAATTAAAAATTAGATAGGGAAGAATTGCTTCCCTATTTACCTTCACGACTAAAAAATAAATATGCAAATAAGTTTTCCAAAGTGAGAACAAGAAAATGATGTCACCTGTGCTAGCTTAACCCCTGAAGCCAGTTTCCACCTTCCTGACCAGGTTATGACATGTGTCACCACATTCTGACATGTGTCGCTATAAGTGGTTATAAATTTGGAATGCTTTAAAGGGAACCTGTCATAAGCAGCTGACCTAAAAAACACTACCAGTATATTGTCAAACCGTGTAACACCTAGTTTTGTTTCTTTCATGGCTCAGCGTGGTGGCATCATCCAGAAAATCAAGTTTGATTTGAGACGGAAATTGGTTGTATAAAGTCAAGGAGGCGGAGAGTTTAACACTGAAGTCGGGGTAGGGAGCTCCGTCGCCTCCTCCTCTGTGATTGACATCATGCAATGGACCTAAGGAAATCTGGTTAGTGATGTCTCTGGATGCAGGACCATCAACTACAGTGAAGGGGGTTTCTGAGACAGGGAGAGGTTGACTTCTGTATTAAAATTTCGACCTCCTTGACTTTATACAACCAATTTACAAAATAATTTTCTGGATGATGCCACTGATGTGGGTCATGATAAAAACACGATCTGAAAGGTGTTAAGCTTGGCAACAAACATACTTGGTCAGGTTCTGCTGACAGGTTCCCTTTAACATACCCAGGTGATTTTGAGATTTGTTTTTCGTGATACATTGGGGGCATTTATTATTTTTGGGACTAAGTGTTGTATTTTGGTGTCCGATTTTAGTTGTGTTTTGCACTGTATATATTGTGGCACATATATATATATATATAAATGCGGCGGTTTTTCCGAATCCGTCGGGTTATCGTTTTGGCCACGCCCCCGATTTCCGTCGCGTGCCTGCCAGCGCCGATGCACCACAAACCGATCGCGTGCGCCAAAATCCCGGGGCAATACAGGGAAAATCGGCGCAAATCGGAAATATTCGGGTAACACGTCGGGAAAATCAGGCCCTTAGTAAATGACCCCCATTAGGCGCACCATAAGAACCATAAGAAATGAACATCTGAAATGTCACTCCACATTCTTAAAGGCGTTTGGAAGTTGGTAGACTTATCTATTTGTTGGTTGGAAATATGCGCTAAAATTTGTCAGGAAACTAGAAGTGCAAGAAAAGTAGGAGTATTAAAGAGTTGCGATCAAATTGAGTGACATAAAAAATAGTGAGTGCAAGAAAATAAGCTAAAATGTGGAGCCAACGTAAAGTTTAATGAATATGGCGCACATGGTGCAGCAACAACGAAAAAAAAAAGATGCCGCCAAAAACTGGCACAAGGCCAATAATAAAAGCCCCCTTACTGTACTTCCAGATGGTTGAAATATGTTAAACGTTTATTTATGAAAAATAATCAAAATTGGTATAAAATTGGGGGGCGTGGCTTGGCCGCTGAGGAAGATGGCCGCGTGAGGAGAAAGCTCCGGCCCGATCCTCTGAATCAGAGCGACACACAGCGCACCACGGAGGGAGAATGCCGAGCAAACCCTTAAGCTCAGGCGCCGGAGTCTCCGGGCGAACGGGGAGAAAGCGCGGCACGAAAGAAGCCGCAGAAAAGGCAATCTGCCACTACTTCCCGGTGGAGACAGCGTGCAGCAAAGATGGCGCCGGGAGAAGAGGAGGAGGAAGGGGAGAAGCTGCGCAGCGCTCTCAAGCAGCGCACTCCACAGCAAATAAAACCGGCACTGGCTCCAAACGGGGAGGTAAGGTTTCCCCTATAAGTTTTGAGGTGCCTGGGAGATGGAGCACAAGCACAGGAGTGTCAGACACACAGTCTCCAGCACAATCCCCAGGGACAGTGGAGTCAGAGAGCAGCATGCTGCCGTTAACATTGCAGCCAGACAGCAATTCATCCCAGTCTGTCCCCACACCTCATAACATATATGGAGACCTGATAGAAGACTCAAGGTCTCCTACAAGCAGTCCTGCTAAGCAAAGATCTAAACAGGAGGACTCTCTAACAGATGCATTTATTTCTACCAATGCTAGAGAAGCAGAAAATTCCTCCTCACAGGACAGTTTTGCAGCTTTCCAGACCTCTGATAAACTGGTGTCTGAGAATACCTTAAAAATCATGCTGGAGGCCCTGAGAACCTCTCTGCAGAAAGATATAACTACATTGGTGAAACCCCTACAAGCATCAGTAAAAGAACTGGGCGACAGAGTTGCCCACTCAGAAGAGAAACTATCTTCTTTTGTCATAGCCCACAACGAACTTGTGGACTCTCACAACAATCTAGAGGACACTGTGGCGTCTATCCAAGCAAAACTAACAGATTCCGAGGACAGGGATAGGCGCAATAACATAAAATTCAGGGGAATATTGGAAACTGTGCCCAACGCCCATCTAAAGGCATACATTCAGAAATTGACAAAAACACTACTACCTGAATTAGCAGAGTACGAACTCAGCATTGACAGGGCACATAGAGTACCCAAGCCGCCTAACCTACCTGAAACCGTCCCGAGGGATGTGTTAGCAAGATTTACATTCTATCAAGTGAAGGAGCAACTACTCTCCCTGTCAAGAAAACTCCACACTCTCCCAGAACCCTATGATGCAGTAAAACTGTTCACAGATTTATCGGCAGCGACCCTTCAAAACAGGCGCATATTTCAACCGATCACTACACTCCTTAGGGAGAAAGAAATCCCCTACAGGTGGGGCTTTCCCACAAAAATTCTAGTTAAATGGCAAAATAATATAGTAGCCATCAAGTCAATTGAAGAAGGAAAGGAAATCCTTGAATCCTGGGGAATATATAGAGAACAAGAAGCATCTCTGTCAATCCCAGGACGTCAGAGACACATGGATCCGGAATGGCGCGTTAAATAGAATTCCAAAGGACAATCCTCCGGAGGTATGAATAGGACGGGGAGGGCCGGTCCTGTACCCCCACGTTTTCCACTGGAACTGGTAACCCCTTAGAAGTACTACGTATACCGTGGGTACCAAGAAACATGTTTGAATTTGTTATATATGTTTTTAATGTAATTTCTCTTTCTAATGTTATATGTATTGGCCTAAGGAAACATTTTAGAAAGTATGTATACTTAAATTCTGGAAATCACCTATCCCACTTATCCTGGTATCACAAGTATGGTATGGCTATTAGCACCACCTCAACCCAAAACCATGGGAGTAACAATATTATCCCTTAATGTAAAAGGACTTAACAGCCCTTATAAACGCTCTGCCTTGTGGAGAGATGCAATAAAAGAAAAATCAGATATTCTATGCATCCAAGAGACACATGTATGCGAAGCAAACCCACCTTAATTATCCCACGCCTTATTCCCGCAGATTATCATGTCTTCCTTTCAAAAAAAAAAGAGAGGGGTCCTAATAGCCTTTAAATCAACCCTAGCAGTATCAGTTACTCATACTGAAATTGATGTGCATAGCCGTTATATAATTCTGGTATGCTCTATTAACAATGTCACTTACACTATTGTCAACTTATACGCCCCAAATAGCGGCCCGAGAACCTTTTTTAAAAACCTAATGAACAAAATTCTGGGGATTAAAAAGGGCTCCCTGCTCATTTGTGGGGACTTTAATGCTGTTAATCTTCCTGGTCAGGACACCACCTCAGGTAGAGCAAATAGATCCACTTCTCTCAATGACCTTTTCTGGGAGAATGAACTATATGACATTTGGCGGGTTCAACATTCCTCCGAAAGGGACTATACCTTTTTTTCAGGCAGACACAAATCATACTCTCGTATAGATATGATTTTAGGGGACAAATCTCTATTAGAAAGAGCCAACTCTTCATCAATAGGGTTAATTAAGTGGTCAGATCATGCCCCGGTTAAAATGAATTTTTCTGACAATTATTCAGAAAGTAACGACTATGTTTGGAAAGCAGACATGTCCACTGTCTCATCCCCAATACACTCAGCTAAAATAGAACTTGCTCTCAGAGAATTTTTTATGTTTAATGATAATGGGGAAGCAGATATCTTCTCAATATGGATTGCCCATAAGGGGTGCATGAAAGATGACCTAACAAAACTCAACAGCAAAATAAAGAAGGCAAGGGAGAAAGAAATTAGCACCACCCTTTCCAAGATACAGCAGCTAGAACAAGCTAATAAAAGAGCAGTAACCCAAACATTGATAGATTCATTAAACAAAGAAAGGGATCATCTGAGGAACTTGCTGCTCCATAATTATGCAAGAGCATTACAAAAAATGAAGGTTAAATTCTATTCCCAAGACCAGAAAGCGGGCGGAATGCTAGCCAATAAACTTAAAAAGCGACTACTCAAATCCAAAATACTCTACGTACTACACCCGAACACCGGAACAAAAGTAATGTCCCCGAAAGATATAGCCAATGCATTTATGGCATACTATGCAGAATTATATAATCTTAATAAAGATACCTCGATAGGAGCCCCAACCTCGGAACAAATCCGACAATTCCTAGACAGTCTCCCTCTACCTAAAATCACACAGCAGGACCTTGCCAAACTTAACACCCCTATTACAGAAAAAGAAATTCTGAACACAATCAAGAGCATGCAAGCAAATAAAGCCCCTGGACCAGATGGCCTACCGGGATTATATTATAAAAAATACGCTCATATCCTTACCCCTTACCTAAGTAAAGTGTTTGGGAAAGCAGCACAGACGGGGAAATTTCCAGAACAAATGCTATCAGCACTTATAGTGGCCCTACCCAAGCAGGGGAAAACAGCAGATAGACCATGCAACTTTCGACCTATCTCTTTATTAAATGAGGACGTAAAATTATATGCAAAAATACTAGCCAACAGACTTAAAACAATCGTACCAAGTATTACATCTTGTGACCAATCAGGATTCACCCCAGGTAGGCAAGCTTCTGACAATACCAGAAAATTGATAAACATTCTTCAAGTATGTGAAATTAACAAAACCCCTGCAACCTTTCTTACAGTAGATGCCGAAAAGGCGTTCGACAGGGTGAATTGGGAATATGTATTTCAGGCACTACAAAAATTTGGCCTGGAGGGACATATACTGATGGCAATCAGAGCACTTTACTCGTACCCATCAGCAAGAGTGTTTATTAACGGAACGCTGTCCCATCCATTCACCCTGTCGAACGGCACTAGACAGGGGTGTCCTCTGTCCCCAATTATTTTTGTCCTCACAATTGAACCCCTGGCAGAAGCCTTCAGGATAAATAAAAACATTTCAGGAATAAAGATAGGTAAAGAAGAGTACAAAATAACTCTATTTGCGGATGATATTATACTAACATCTACGAACCCAGAGGCATCCCTACCACATATTTTTGACCTTTTAAATGCTTTCGGCAGCATCTCCTACTACAAGGTAAACAGAAATAAATCCCAAATCTTGCCAGTCAACATACAACCTACAATCCTACACAATCTTAAAAAGGACTTCCCAGTAGACTGGCAAGAGGAACATATTACCTATTTAGGCATCGAATTAGCATTCCCGACGTGCGACTTATATAAACACAACTATGTACCATTGTTAGATAAAGTAGGGAAAGAATTGACAGAATACTCCAAAGGAATCCTTTCCTGGTGCGGCAGAATTGCAGCATATAAAATGATGACCCTCCCCAAACTACTGTATCTCTTCAGGACCCTCCCTATTCCAGTACCTGAAGAATTCTTCAGGAAAGCAAGATCTCAAATTAGGAAATTTATTTGGAAAGATAATAATCCTAGGGTCTCCCTGCATACTCTAATTAAGCCCAAAACCACTGGGGGACTGGGTGTACCAGAATTAAAGGACTATTACTTTGCAGCAATATTAGACCAATCAAAAAACTGGTGGAGGAACTTGGATAACAATAAATGGTCCCCAATAGAACGGCATTTCAATAAAAATTTCCCATTACAAATGAGAATAATTAATATCTTATGGCAGATTAAAACCCCCACCTCTCCCCTGCTAACAATGCAGGCAACTGATCGAGCATGGCAAAAGTTAGCTTCATCCAGCACAGGCGCTAAACAAATCCCACTCAAGATTAAGATTTCATTTTTAGAATATAATATTCCAAATACTAACCTAGATGGTTGGCGAACACAGGGCATTCACAATATAGAACCATTGGTTAAAAATGGCAAAGTGGAAACCTTTACCATACTATCTAAAAACCTAGAAATTCCCCAAGTGGAAGTATTTAATTACCTTAAAATCCGAAACTACCTACAAAATAAGCTAAACAAACTTCTATCCATCAATGAACAGGTGCAGTCCTGGCTAGAAAATAGAAACTTGGAGAAAAGGGGAATAACTTTTTTCTACAACTGCCTAGAAAATAAGACCACAATGGGGAAACTACCACACATGCAAGCATGGGAAAAAGATCTCGACTCTATATTCTCACCATCTCAATGGCAACAATCTCTAACAATGATACATAGCACATTTCGCAGTGTCTCCCACATAGAAGCAATTATTAAAACTCATATGAGATGGTATTTTACCCCTGCCAGGCTAAGCAAAATATTCCCCTCTTCCCCCCCGGGATGCTGGCGCATCTGCGGACAAAAGGGTACCTTGGTACACACCTTATGGTCTTGTCCCAAGATTCAAGGGTTATGGAAACAATCTTTTGATTTACTTCAAAACCTCAGCATAAATAACATAGTTTCTTCCCCCGCGACTGCTCTGCTCCTAATGAACCTAAAAGAATTACCACTTAAGGACAGGACCATATCTGCCCATATACTTCTTGCCACAAAAATGGTACTTACAAGACACTGGAAGGATCCAGCATGCCCGGGGTTAAAAGAGGTGATTAGCCAAGTTAACAAGACTTGTGGATATGAAAAAGCTATTGCTATTCAGACAAACAATCTTAAAATGTTCCAAATGCAATGGGATAAATGGACGCAGAGCCCATACTACCAAGACTGACACCCAACACATTAACACTTTAGGCCTGTTATACGTTATAAGTTATGTGTTATTCGTCTACCGTTTTAAAAGGTTTACGATTACTATTTACAATTCTAAAATATATGATACTAACCAGATCACCGTACAGCCCCTAGGGCTAACTGAGGAATAAACCATTCAAGTTCTTGCGTTCTTACTGACCCCCCGGCCTGTGACAGAAGGACCCGAGTGGGTTTTCAGTGGGACTGAAACAAATGAACATATATATCTGGCAAGTGTATTGTGATATGTAAATTCTTGCTGTATTACAAGCAATGCTCATTTGTTGTAATGCATGGTGGCCCATTGGGCTTTAAAATTGTTATGTCAAACCCTGTTATACTTTGGAAAACACAATAAAATTTATTTAAAAAAAAAAAAAAAAAAATTGGTATAAAATTTAGAAACATTCTTTATTTTCTAAATTCCAGGCAGATACTCATACCACCCACATGACTACATGATATAGCATTGTATAATAAAATTATTTGATCTGTTTTTTTTAGCTTTTTTTGTGAATTTTTTGGCAAGTTTTACAGGTTTTCTTTGGGGATCATTTATGTTTTTTACTAGATTTTTTTATGGGAAGGTGGTGTTTTAGAGACTTTTTTTCCTTTCTTTCTTTATTATTATAAAATGTTTTTAACTTTATTTTGAACTTTTTTTCCAGCCTTGGTCTTGTTCAAGCCACTGCACTGCAAAACGAATGTATTGCAAAGTAGTGTACCTACCTCAGCATGTGGATGTACAGTACAGCAGACAGCTACAGGTAGATCCTGCTGGAAGCACAGCAGGGGAAGCCCCTGGTTGCTCATCTGACCCCAGGGCTTCTGTGAGAATGATCAGATCCCCCTCAGTAAGTGGCATGGAGGTGGGTCCATGGTGGTTAACACCCACAATAGGATTCATCTTTGGTCATGCATGTTACAGAAGGGTGTCAGGTGTGATATACTGTTTGAAGCTGGATGTAATAGTTCTGTAATTTTGGGAAAGTCACTTCCTGCAGCACAGTAATATTATGTTGTTTTGCGAGAAGGGGTTAAATAAGGCAGCTCCCTGTACTTGATATGGAATAAAAGCCCAGTAAGTGTTCTCCTAAAAGCAATAGACACCCAATAGACAGCTCTGTTTTGGCCTCTACCATTCAAGCTCATAAATCGGGTTGCCACCAGTAGTGGATTGTAACATAAGTGGTTTCGGAGGTAGGATGGGGCCTAAGTCTTCTAGGGGGCCCATGGGCATGGGCCCATGGCGACCCACCAAATTTTATACAGTGAAAGACCTTTAACCATAAAATCCTTGTACATCTGTTCATTCTCTAAATACACATGTACACAAGAGCCATGTAAGAACTTTTGAAAGCATTAGGGACTCATCCTCCATTCCCCAAGAAGCTGATTCTGGTCCCATATGTAGGAAGTGATTCCAGACTTGTAGGGGCTATAATATTCATACAACCACAACAAGCCACATCATGGAGTGGGACTCAAAAATACCATTCACAAAAAGGAAATGGAACTAACAAATATTGACCATACTGGGGGTAACATAGCAGGCTGCTTTGTCGGATAATTACTCACACATAAAAATTACTGCCCTATCACAGGTCATGTGAAAACCCAAATTTGGAATGGCATGTGGTGATATCTGAAAAAATTATAATCATATTTCGGGCCCATTCATACAAGTATTATTCACGTCCATTTGCTGGGCCCATGGGCATCTGCAATGTTCTGCCTGGACTGTTCTCGGATCAGTCTCACTCATCGTAGTGTGAAGTCCAAGAGAGCTGACTTTGTAAAGCCATCATGTTTGCAGAGGAAATATTTAAAGGGAACCTGTCGGGGCAATCTGGGACTCTAAACCACCCATGGCAAATGATTTCACATACTGTATGAAAAAAATGTTTTTGATTGAGTTTTAAGTAACAATATTAGATGGTGTCTCTGCCTGAGAAGAGACGGCTCCATACAAACATCCAAAAAGAGAACCGAGAAATGTGTGTTTTGGGGAGTTTTTATGTGTGGTTACAAATATTTTTAAAGGGAAACTAATAAACCACAATCTGTTTATTATGAAGCAGATTAATACCAACCAGATCATACTCCTTTAATGGACCTGTGTGGTGACATTGTCCAGAACTGGTTGTATAAAGTTGCAGAGGCAGAGTCCCTCCTTCACTGTAATTATATCCATGCATATCACTCACTGGCTCCTCTGAAGCCACTTGTTTCAAGATGTCTATTACAGCAGAGGTGCATTCCAAGGAGGGGAGAGCTTGACTTCAGCTCTAATCTTTTCACCTCCATGACTTAGTACAATCAGTTTACATGTCACTTAAAAGTAGATTTTTTGGATAATTCCACTAAACTTGGCCATGAAAGAAACATGATCTGGAAGGTGTTAAAGGGAACCTGTCATCAGAAGGCAGAATTTTACTGGTGACAGGTCTGACCACCTGGATTCACAGCTCTGCTCCCCACTGTTTCCGTAATATCCCCTAATAAAGATTACCTGGCTCCCTGCCAACAAGTCCTGGCCTAGTCCTAGGGTGATGCCTCCTTTAAAATTTTAATGCTCTCCTGCTCATTTACATAACCTTCTGCTCTGCTCCCTGTTCTCATGGTGATGTCGGCTCACCGCACAGGAAACTTCGAGCCTGCGCATTGAACCTTACACTATGGCACCTGCGCAGTTTGCGGCTCGATGCGCCCGGTAGTGAACTATGCATTTGCAACACCTCTGCCAATACATGGGCAGAGGAGTAGTTACGAATAAGGCCCTCAACCTGTTAGAACCCATCTAGTGAGTATGATCAACTCATAAAGAGGGAATGCAGTAGGTCTCAGGTAATCAGCAGCTGTAGATTCTGCCTGAACAGGCAAGGGTTAAGTGGATGTGATTCTGTCTACCTATTGTATTGCACCATGTACACTGGAGTGTGATTGGAGAGTAAGCCACCACCTGAACAGGATAACAAACCCCATGGGAAGGGAGGGACAAATCTTCTTTCTAGCAAGGTCTCTTAGAACCCAGCTCTTAGAGCACATGCTCTTACCACAGGCCTCCTAGGCCTCAGCTCTTACTATAGAGCACATACTGTCACAAAGGAGAGAAAGAGTGTCTGTGCACCATCAGCACTGACACCCGGCTAAACCCAGGATAAAAGCTGCAGCATCCACAACTGGACACAGGCTCATCCCAGCTTGCCTCTGCTACCAGGCTAGTGAACCTATTTCTGAGGACCACTCTCCATGACCACTCCAGTAATCCACAATCTCCAGTAATCCGGAATCTGTTCCGAAATTATTTAGGCCGTTGCCTGCAGTTGTTCCAATAAAGAACTGTTATTTTTCACAACGTTGCCTCCGTTTGTTCCATGGATAAGGCTGTACGGCTGACACTAAGGGGTTGCCCCAGGGAGAACCAGTACTTCAGCCTCTCCCTCCATATTTCTGGCACACACCACCTGCTGGAGACCTGCCAGGCTGTAGGACAGCCCTCCGGTCCCCATACCAAGCACCGTGACCACAGCGTGCCCAAGGCCACAACCACCAGCCACTCCGGTATTCTGGGCCCCGGCTGCCTCCAGGCCCCAAAGAGAAGGCTAGGCCCCGGTGGGGGATGTTGCACATGCACGCTGTCTTTGCATTTCAAATAGGCAGCGCTCAGATATGCAAATTCCCTTCATAGTTTGCATATCTCCAGCGCCTGACTGTATAGCCGAGGTCTCCATGAGAAGAAGGAGCAAGTGGGAGGGGAAATAAATGAATAACTAGAAGCAGGGGTCGAGTAAAAGGTTATGTAAATGAGCGGGAGAGCATTGCAATTTTAAAAGAGGCATCACCCCAGGACTTGGCAAGGACTTGTTGGCAGGGAGCCAGGTAATCTTCAACAGGGGATACTACGGAAATGGAGGGGAGCAGAGCTGTGAATCCCAGTGTCATGTAATGTACTCTGCAGTGCCTACTCAGACCTGTCACTAGTGAAATTCTGTCTTCTGGTGACATTTTCCTTTAATAGGGGTTGTCCACAGGTCATTGTACAGGGAGAGGGAGGAGATAAGCTGTGACATCATCTAGGGAGGGGGAGGAGATAGATGGTGTTTTCTATTTGATGTCCAAACTAGAGTGGAGTGAAAATAGAGGAGCAGCACTTCCTAGGGCAGTGGTGGCGAACCTATGGCACGGGTGCCAGAGGTGGCACTCAGAGCCATTTCTGTGGGCACTCAGGTTGTCAACCCAGGACAGAGCTCATCAGACAGAAACAAATCCACCATATCTTCCTGCAGTCCCAGGCAACTTAAGAGATGCTGCTCTCAGCGCTATTTTAAAGTGACACTTCATTGGCTGTTTGGAACTGTGGGAAAAGTGAGAAGGTGTGGAAAGGGCTGCATTATCTTTGGAGGTCATCCTGCTGGACCCACCATTCTTCCTGTACAGAGAGACCCTGTAGAGAAGCTACAATGTTGGTCTGAATTTGCCCTCCTTCTTTCAACTGTAATAGTGGCCCCAGGAATTAATACGATTGAAAGATGTGGAAGAACAGGCAGCAATAAATTACTGATTAAAATGCAATGTCACGGTAAAAAAGTGGATTTTAGTTGTAGCTTGGGCACTTGGTCTCTAAAGGGTTCGCCATCACTGTCCTAGGGTGATGCCACACATGGCGTTTTGAACCCGTTTTTGGTCCGTTTTTAAGCAGTCCGTTAAAAAACGCATGCGTTTTGAAAACGCATCCGTTTTTGACCAGTTTTAATTAAGATAATTGGTAAAACCTGTCAAAAATGGATGCGTTTTTAAAAAACACATGCGATTTTAAAAAGGGTTGCGTTTTTTAACGGACTGCTTTAAAAAACGGACCAAAAACTGTTTCAAAACGCCATGTGTGGCATCACCCTTAATCATAAGTCCTCGCCCATTATGATCCACACCTGCTTTTGTCTTCAAAAACTGCATCAGAAAAACTGAACGTGTGTAAGCTCTGCATCTGAATTGCAGGTAAAAACTGTGTAATTCATAGATTTTCCATTTTTGTGCAGCAAAAGGTGATGGGATCCTTAACCTGTATTACGGTTTACTAAAAGGAACTATCCATGCTGGTGTTTGCACTAGGACAGACGTTTCGAGTCCTCAACAAACACAAGAGACGGCTCAGATTCCACAGCTGTGACCAAACCACTTTGAACTAGATTCAGGGTGACTTTTCCTAAGTTCCCAGCAGTTTTCCCATCCCTTACTTCTGTGTGAACACTGCAGCCTCTGTTTAGTGGATTACATCAGTGTTGTTTTAAATGGGAAGCGTACAAAGTCTCCCTTGTGTTCTCGGCCAAACGTTATTGGGACTCCAGTGGTTTCTATTATTATGCCCTACAGTTGGCAGTGAACGCTGGACACATATTATCAGCTGACATTTGTAAAGAAAATACACATCGCCCTGCACACCCCTCAAACCCAGCCAAGTGTACAGTGTAAATCACATTAACTACAACTGGTAGTGGAGAGAGTCATGTAATACTGGATCCAGATCTAAGAGGATATTAAACTACACCACATGTAAAACTGCACATAAAATATATTTTATTACACTATATAAATTATAATTCTGCACTTAAGCCCCTTTTATAAGGATAATTTTGACCCAGGGACCCTAAAGGTTGCAAACAGCTTCAATTCTACTTGCTACATGATACAGATGTATAAGAGAATGCACTAGAGGCTCAGGGGCGTAACTACAAGGGTAGAAGCCAAAGTAGCTGCTATGGGGCCCGCATTGTCAGGGGGCCCTGGCATCTGGGGTATTAGGTGTGTATTGGGTGTGTATATGCTGTATGTGTGTGAGTGGGGATGTATATACTGTATGTGTGTGTAAATGCTGTATGTCTGTATATGGCATTGAATGTATATGTGTATTTGCTCTATATGTGTGAAGATGTGTATTTTCTGTGTGCGTATATGCTGCACGGGTCAGTATGGTACTGTATGTATTTGTGTATATACTGTATGTATGTATATATGGTGTGCTTATACTATATGTGTGTATTTAATTATATGCATGGCTTATGTATATATGAGTGTATAAATGTGTGTGATTTTAAGGGGGAAGGGAGGCCCCATTGGGAATAATCAAAAAGCAGAAAAAAGGACTAGTGGGGGTTTGTGGAGAAGAACCGAGGTGACTGGTTCCCTTTAAAAAAAAATCCTTAATTCAAAAGTCATTGTCCCAGAATTATTGACTTTCCGACATTTGTCATTTTTTTTCTTGCTTTGCGTGTTCCACCCTATTTCTGAAGAGTTGGCTCTACAATATTGGTTCTTTTTTCAACACTCACACATTTTTTTGGGGGGGGGAGGGGGCAAACAATTTGGCCGCAGCTTTGGCCCAACACTTTTCCTGCCCTTCTAGTTTCCAATGATTCATTTTTTGGTTGCAAAAATCTGGTCTATGGAGTTCTATTTCACCTTCATGAATGTGGAGTTAGTTCAGACCATTTTCAGGTGTACGCCAATTCATTAATCCCCTGTGCCAAAATCTCGCATCCCAGTCTATAATACTGCATGATTTGCATGCATGAACACGCAGGCCCTGCACCAAAATTGATGAATGCCCCCCCTATATATCAATTAGCTTATATTTAAACCTTGTAGGTTCTCTCAGGTGTGTCTATTTTTCCACCCCTTGGATAGCAATGAGCTAGTTCACATACACATTGTTGGAGTCCATATCTCCTGAATATTTGGACAAAAACAGTGGGGTAGATTTATCAAAAGTGTCGTAAGACAAGCCAATGCAGAGTACAACTCTCTAAGCAGACACTTCTAGTGCTGTGAGATGCTGTGTGCTGACAATGTGGTTAGATTATCAGTGTACAGGATTTATCTACACCTTATTTAGCTTCTGAACATTGTACTAGAATCCGACACATAGAAAAAGATAGATGAGAGATAATGATATCCATGAGATGGATATAACACACAATGACACTACGCTAAATCAGCTATAACACACAGTGTCAGCTCTGCTATACCTCCTTCCGATGCTATAAAGGTCTTATTTTATCTGTAGCTTGTAGAGTAAGTCTGTGCACACTGCTTGCTGGCAGGAAGTGTCTGTGTGTGAATTTGTCTTGTAATGGAGGGGGGAGATCACACTGCATCCAGCAAGCAGCAGAAGCAATTCATAAGAAGATTCTGTCCTGTCCGACCATAAAAATCTGAAGATTTACGGTTGGATCCTGGAGTAACTGATAATGTATACACCAGGACTGATAGAAACAGGTTGGACTTATATCGGTGAAATGCTGTTTTTTTGTTAATAACAGTGAATTAGAGAATGTGTTTTCAATACTCTGAGTATATTTAAGAATCTTATCTTCATGGGAATACCCATTTAAGTTGGACAAGATCTATCACAGTGTAAATTACAACAAAACTCTGTTTTCATTCAGGGAGGAGAAAAGACAAGAGCCAGGGGCACTCAATGTGCAGGTTATCTCAAGGTGATCACTTGATGAAGTAAGTGTGCAAATTTAAACTCACCTTGTTAAGTTGTGCAGATGGCACAACACATGTGTAAGCAGTGGAGATGAGAACGTTACGCTGCCGCCGGGAGATTTTCTTGGTATGAGCACCGACAAAGTAACAAGGAAACAACAATCTCTCCAGTCTGAGACTCTGTTAAGTTCTCCACAATGAGAACCGGCGCGATACGTTCCAACTATATATTTATTTAAGACAAATGCAAAAAAATAATAAAATGACAAGACGCATTTAGAATCTGAACCGGATTCTTCGTTAGTTGTGTTACCATAATACAACAGGTAATACAACTGATGAAAAATCTGGTTCGGATTCAAAGCACGTCTTTTCATTTTATTGTTTTTATGCATTTGTCTTAAACAAATATATCGTTGGAACGTATCGCGCCGGTTCTCATTGTGGACTAACGGGAGAACTTAACAGATTCTCAGATTGGAGAGATCGTTGTTTCACTGTTTTCATTCAGCATTTAGTTGGTGAGGCTTCCTCTTAAATGGCTATATAGAACTTCAAAGAAATTTTTTTTAATTATTGAAATTTTTAAATTTATTAAAGGTTTCCTTAAAGCAGGGGTAGTGAACCTATGGCTCGGGAGGCAGATGTGGCTCTTTTGAAGGCTGCCTCTGGCTTGCAGAAAAATCTTTAATAAATAGAGATCGGTGCTGTGTGTGTCTTAGTCTGATCATGTAACATCACAGCCTGCGTCCTTTGAGCGACCCAGGCACCATCGCCACAACAATGATGGCTGCTGCGTTGCCTGGGTCATAGAGAAGAGCACAGGAGCAACAAGGAGCCGGGAGCACAGGTATGCGAGTATTATTTATTTATTTTTTTTCTGTGGCTACCTATCTACTGGTGGGCATGTGCAGGTGCTCCCTATCAACTGGTGGGCATGTGCAGGGGCTACCTATCTACTTTTGGGCTTGTGCAGGGGCTACCTATCATCTGTGGGGCATGTGCATATTGTATGGCTCTCACAGAATTACTTTTTAAAATATGTGCCATACATGCTCTCTCGGCCAACAAGGTTGCCTTAAAGGAAATCTAGCATCATAATCCATCATGATAAACCAGGGACACATACTCATAGATCCAGGCACCGTGACTGGTAATCTTCTTACATTTGTTATCCATGTCCTCTTTCCTTCTAAAATCAACTTTTAAAATTGTGCAGTGAGCAGGAAGCACTTACTGCAGAAAGTGCTGAGGATGTAGTGGGGGTGAGAAAGTATAACAGTCCATAAAGCCAGATCACAGAGGGGCTGATGTAGTTTAATTTTAAAAGTTGATGGATAACAAGTATAAGAATATCACCACTGTGACTGAATCTATGAATAAGTGTCCCTAGTTAATCATGCTTGATTTTGATGGTAGATTTTCTTTAAAGAATCTTACAGTTTTAGAACTTATTCAAACATCTGTTCCGCTACATACGTTGGAAACCACACGTACAACTAAGGGATATACCCTGAACCCATACCAGTTGTATCCAGTCTGTTTTCTGACATGGAAAATGATTTAAGATAAAGCCAAACACATGAGAGGAAGCCTGGTAAAATATATAGCTACGGGATCCTACAACAATGCAGAGCAGCCTATTGACAATAATTCCTATTGAGTTGTGTGAACGCCATCTCAAAATAGACACATCCGGACTTCACAAATACTTTCAGATTTTCTCTTATTGAGCCAGTTTTAAAAATAGAATCTGGACAGTATCCCAGGCACGCACATCTTAACAGCTCCAGAAAAAGACGACCACTTGGACAGCGTTCAAGTCATTGTAAAGCGAGGCGCGTTCCCTTCTACAATTACAGCCTTGTGTATTGGCAGCACGTTACCTGAGAAATCTAATTGCTTCTCTGTGTCTTTGCTGGAAAGCTTGGCGATGCTGGAAGCCGAGAGTCTCTGTGATACAAGGAAAGGTATATTACTAACACATCGGAATACAAAACACGTAAAATGCTAATATAATACACTCGAGTCTTACAAAAGCGGCAGAGCTAAATATCCATAACAAATCCTGGAGCAAACCTTTCATGTGTATGTGCCCTGTCTATTCACATCTTACTTTTCCAATATTTTCTGCGTAATTTATAGAATTCTTGAGTAAGAAGGAAAAAATAGTCTATATAATTAGACTCTGGTAGTAGTTCTGTAATAACGGAAACGTCACTGCTGAATTTCAGTCATAGAAATCTTGTGTGAAACTCATGGCCACAAAATAACAGAAAAATGGGGTGCGGGAATCATTGTAGGTGCTCCACTATTACATTTTCATATGTTAAAACATTAATGATAACTCCCATGTATTCATATTTTTGGAATTTTTTTTTTCTCAAGTACTATACGTCACTGTACAGCCAAATTGAGAAAGGATCGGTCCCAGCTCCGTAATTAAAAATAGTAACTTGCTCTATTATGACATGTTAAAATACAGCGACAAAACTATCAATACTAAGAAACTGTCACGTTTCGGGCAAAAGAAAAATCACAATCCCTTAATCACATGGTTAACTTCCTTTATTATGACATGTTAAAATACTGCAACAAAACTATCCATACTAAGCAGCTGACGCGTTTCAGGCAAATGAAAAATCACATGCCCTTAATCTCAGCTCCTTATTCATATGATTAAGGGCATGTGATTTTCCTTTTGTCTAAAACGCGTCAACTGCTTAGTATGGATAGTTTTGTCGCTGTATTTTAACAAGTCATAATAAAGGAAGTTACTAATTTTATTATGGAGCTGGGACCGATCCTTTTTCAATTCGCCTGTAAAGTTTTTTGGCTGTGGTGCAGGCAGCCTGGTCTCTGAGCTGCGACGAGAATCAACGGGATTCAACTGTATATGGCAATTGGCTGAGCTGTGAAGGATCCTTACAAAGTGATTTTCTCAACTATACGTCACTGCCTCAAATCGTGTTTTTCAATTTTAGATACATAAGGGGTCAACTTATTGGAGACCTCAACTATCTACAGATTTAAAGAACTCTGTACTTAATGAAGAAATATGGAGCCTGGTACCCGCCAGGCTCATTTGCATAATTTTTCAATCCTTTTATTTAGCAAAAACAAGGACACAAAAATCTGGTAAAGCCCCACAGAGCCTTTCTGACTCATTAGCACAATTTAAAAAGTTGAATTTAAAAGGAAGGAGGCCATGGAAAAAAATATATGAGAAGATGAACATAGTCAAAGTTTCTGTATCTATGAGTAAGTGTCCCTGGTTTATCATGATGAATTTTGATGGTAGATTTCCTTAAAATGAGTTAACATGAAATCTATTGACTTTGCCTTCATTTTAGCTTACATTTTCTTTAACACTCAGATGGATCCCAATGTTTGATAGCAGTTTTGAGGTTAAAGCCCTCTTACACAAAGAAGGAATTTGTCACAAAGACATCCAAAACATGACATCATCTCCCTTTATTCACATGATGAGACACAATCAATGCCTGTACTCCCCTCCACCAGACTCTCATTCCATTATGTCTCCCCTTAATGAGCCGAGAGGATTCATTATCTGATGGCCGTGAAAATTGTCAGCTTTCCTTTTAGTTCTGGCACCGGGACTGTCCAAAAGTGGCAAAAATATTCCTGCATTAACCCTTCACCTACAAAACTACATCCATAAATGTATAAAATACTCAGTAAAATATTCTCATGTGTTTTGTAAGTTTCTTTTAGAGTGAGATGTGAGTTCACAGTGTAGAATTGTACATCAAATGACATAGCAGGCACACTCCTGGTTAAAGGGGGTTTCCAGCTTACAAATCTACACAAAAGAACATGCATGTATCAGAACGATCATCAAACTACCAATTGTAGTGGAATGAGATCATAGGTTTCAGGGGTAGCGATGGCAGAATAATAATGTGTGATAAGCTGGCACTGTGTGATGAACTTAAACAATGGAAAACAAATAATTCTGGTAGATCACATTGTAGGAAGAATGGATGTTTTAATGGAACAAACACATGTTCATCATTGCACCGCATCATATCCAAATGTCGGGCTGTGATTTACTGCGTCCAAGTAAACTCTATTGTTTAAAGCATGACCTATCTTCCAGTATACACATAGTTTTCGGTTTGTGGAGCCAGGGGATGGGCATGTAGAATTTATTTGACTTATAAAAATAAGTTGTATAACGGTGAATCAGCTACATGAAGTGGTCACATATTATATTTAGTGCATACACGGAAAGGTGAATGCAAAGTTTTTGTTATTTTCATAGACTCAAATATAAACCGAGTTAGGATTTTTCAGCACATTTTTTGGTGTTTTTTATTGTGTTCAGTGGTGCAATTTTGTAAGCTATAAAATATTTGTTTTGGGATAATGCTGCCATGTGAGGACTTATCTTTTGTGGTATGAGATGTATTATTCAGTTATACTATTTTGGGGTAGCTATGCCCTATTGATGAAAATGTATTTATTTTTTTGTGTGGGGGCATTAGAAAAAAATTAAATGATTTTGTACATTTTTTTTGGTGTTCACCATCTATGGTAAGTAACATGTTATCTTTATTCTTTGAGTCAGTAGTATTATGGCAATACCACGCGTTTTACCAAATCTATCGTTTTTTGCATTGCCATTTTCCATGCAGCATACATTCTATTTTTAAGTATACTACTTTTATTTTATTTTTTTTTGTCTATGTAGCTGGTTTAGCGCTTAATTTTTGCAACATGTGTTGTACTTTATAACAGTACCATTTTGGTATAGATAAAAATTTTTGTTCACTTTTTATTGCATTCTATGTGGGACAAGATAAAAATGTGATAAAAATCATTAACTTTTTTCAGGGCATTCATTGGGTGGGTTCAATAATTTTTTAGTTTTATAGTACAGATAGTCTGACACAGCAACTGTAAGATCCTGTCTGTGCTGTGACAGGAACTCTTTTTACTAAAGGAGTACATCGCAATAATCGGCAACCGCCCCAAGAACACAGCGGGGGGGGGGGGGGGGCCTCATGCTTTACACCACTGCCGAGCAACGGTTCCATGCCCTACAGGTGCAGCGGCATGCAGAGCTAAGTTACAGTGCTCCATGATGTACCTGAATAGGAAGGAGTTAAAATCTCTAAGCTTTATTAATCCAAAAAAAGTTTTTTCTATAGATACTCACATGGCCAATACATGTAAAACAGAATAAACGTAGCACTTGCCGTAGTTAAGCACCGCATTTCAAGCAATTCACTGTATGTCTATAAAGAACCCTATTTATTAACTTAATAAAGCTTGAAAAGACACAAAAATCCATCATGATAAACCCAGGACACTTACTCATAGATACAGACAGTGTGACTGTGGTAATCTTATTATCTTTGTTAACTATGGCTTCCTTCTAAAACCAACTATTAAAATAATGCTAATAAGCCAGAAGGGCTCTGGGGCCATTACCAGAGCCCCACTATGCTGTAGCTACACAAGTTGCTACTTCTCCCCTACTTCACCTCCACTTCCCCCTCATTCTGCCATTTGTAATCTGCCACACGGGAAGCTTCAGCCCACAGTGGAAGGGGGGAAGTATACCTGCACAGTGTAACAGCCTCTGAAGCTGCAGCACAGAGGAGCTCTTGTAACAACCCGTCGGAGCCAATCTGGCTCATTATCAGAATTTTAAAACTTTATTTTAATAGTTCATTAAATGTCAGACACTGTGTAAAGTTGAAATCAACTGAAATCTGATTTCTACATTTTTTAAATTAATATATTCGCAAAAAACTATGAATAATAATAGAATAAGGTTATATCATGGATTATATGATCAATGCTTTCTTCCAAAAAGTTTAAGCAAAATTAGAGAAGTACCTGCATAGGGGATACCGCTGCTGCTGGGGCGGTCCTCACAGGAATCCCACTCAGTGGACTGCGAGGTACAGAATGCACTGGGATATTTGGACTCCCACCACCTGTGAAATGAATAAACTACAAGTCTAAAATTGTCATAGAAAGCCAGGTAATACAGGTAGTTGTGTTACATACAAGATAGGTTCACTGGGCTTGTACTTAAGTTGAATTTGTATGTAAGTCAAAACTGTATATTTTATAATTGTAGATCCAGACCAAAAATTGTTTGCCCCAGTGACAATTGGAGTTTTAAATTTTTTTGTCCCCCATAGACGGCAATGGGTGCACAGCGCCGTACGGAAGCGGTACGGTGCTGCACATGTGCGGCACCATACCGCTCCCTACCCCGGGAAAAGATAGGATATGTCCTATCTTTTCCCATATTACGGCGCCGTGCGCCATACATCCCAATGTAGAGGGGCGGGGATGAGCAGCGCTCGCCTCCTAATCCTCTCCCCAAGCGGTGCCGTGTGCCCGCCGTACTACCATACGGCGGGCAACGGCAGTGTGCATGTAGCACACACATAAGTGTTTCACAGGGGTGACATAAAATGGAAGTGCGATTTAGAAACTGTAATTTCTTTGGAAAATACATTGATTTAGGCCAAAAAATGACACATTCACATTGTATTAAAAGAGGAAATGCTCAGCAAAGTATAATAATATATGGTGGGGACTGCTGTATGGTCACACGGACGGATATAGAATGAAAGCAAATACATTCAGAGCAGATTTGTATTGTCATATTGTACAGGCTATAATTTTTGTTTTAGTAATGCGAGCATATGAGGGCTTATTATTTGTGGGATGAGATACACTGTATAGGTAATTAATTTTGGGGGGGGGGGGTCTCTAGGTTAATACTGAGATTTCAAGGGGGACACAAAGAAAATTATCAATTTGTTTTGTTTTGGATTTTTAGCCCTTTTTTTTGGTTGCTAACATAAAAGTTTATATTGCCTTTACTCGGTTTCCACTATTCGATACGGGTGATTGCCTCATTATATATTTTACTCAATTTTTACTGAGCAAAACCAATATTTGAGTCTCTGCACTTTTCAGAGGCATAACTTCTGTATTTTTCCGTAGAGAGAGCTGGTTCAGGGCTACTTTTTTGTGAAAAGAGTTGTTCTTTTCAGTGGTATCATTGGGCACTCAACATTTTTTGTCTGTATTTGATGAAAAATTACATATCACAGGAAGTTTTTTGTGTTTTTTTTTTTAGCACTGTTCCGCCGTTTGGATTTATTTGTTGCTTTTAGATTTTATCAGTGCCCCAGACCGCCCTGTGCCCATCGTCGCCAGCCTCCGCGCCAGCCCCTTTGCCCTCGCAGCGCTTGCCAGATCAGCCAGCCCCTTTGCCCTGGTCACTCTTTGCATGCAGCAGACCCTTTGCCCCTGCAGTCAGCCAGCCCCTTTGCCCCTGCAGTCAGCCAGCCCCTTTGCCCCTGCAGTCAGCCAGCCCCTTTGCCCCTGCAGTCAGCCAGCCCCCTAAAATACTTTATTTTAACTTTTTTTTTAGACTAAGGGTTGAACAAGCCTCTGCACACATGCAATACACGTGTATTGCAGTGTGTAATGTAACTGATGCAAGCTCGGTTAGTTACAGCCGGGTACTGCCAGGCGGCAGAACCCAGCGTCCAGGGGGGCCGGCAGCATCGGGGAACACACCAAACCATAAAAGGTGGCGCATCAGTATCCTTAATGACCACAAAAAAAACATGATAAGGTGGTCATTAATGGATTAAAATCTAGTGGGGTATGGACAGGTGTGCCCAAAAAAGGTAATAGTATTTACCTTGATTCGTCTCCTGGGTCATTGTGGTACTTCCAGTCTTTAGCACTTTGGCCAATCACTGGCCTCTTCGGACAATGGCGTCCCTCGGTTCCAAGTAGAGATGAGCAGACCTGACGCTTCAGTTCGGCCCCGGACAGCCAATCCAGCAAGTTGTCTCCCCTAGCAACTAGCCAAAGCTTTGATTGGCCAGGGGGTGTTTGGGTTAGGTGGCCAAACCCAAAAGCTGAACCCGACCATCGGGTCCACTCATCTCTAGTTCAAAGAGGTCTCTGATTAGCCAAAGTGGTTCCCTTGATACTTTCCCATAACTGGGTAGGAACCCATTTTTTATGGCACATCTCCAGAATTACTGAAGAACTCCTTTAAAAGAAGTTTTCTCAATCTCCATCAAATAGTTTACATCCTTATTATAATAGTCATTCCAATTGGGATGGGGGGTATCTTTTTTTTTAGTTTCAAACAACTATGGACGGTGTATCTAATGGCAAAGAGCCTGACAATAATTTTTGGACTGAAACAACAATAAGTGGGGCCTCTGTTTTTCTCCGTGACATGTGAGGTCCAGGCCACTCATCCACTAATGACTGCAATAAAGACTGGCGGGGCAACAAACATGGGCAGGATTAGGAACTGTTCTGCGTTTCATAGCTCGGCTAATCGTCTCACATCCAGGACAGTGGAAACTACAGTCGTGTGTACAAGCCCATAGAAATTAATTTGTCAATCAATGGATATCGCACAGTCTACAACAATGGTCATGTGCATAAGAGCTTATGTTGACTGTATCATTTGGAAATCCATCTATGTGAGTATTTGCGAGATAATTTATTTAATGTCTGTAGATCTTACCTTGGGGACCCACATCAAATGACTTGATTAAGGACTTTACTGTAGCTGCATTTTCATTGGACGTTGTCGTGACTTGACTCACACCATGACCCTGCCATCTGATAGCACTGCCTCCGTCCACAGCATCCTCCGCCAATAACTTTCTGGAAATTGACACATTTCTTTGTTAATTACTACTTCCAATAGTTCTATAACACAATGTCTCACAAATCAAGTCCAGCCCAGTCTAGAAGTACATGGCCAAGTAGAGCCCCAAATATAATGTAGGGTCATATCAATGCTTTCTCCGTACGTGCCCCTAGAACCGGTGCAACTGCTCCCTTCCCACCCCTCACGTTATGATATTGTCGCCAAGTTTACATAATGCTACAATAAAAGAGGTTTGAGATATATCACACACTACAGGTTCAATAATGTGAATGAAAATCCATCTCCATTAAGAAAACTATGAGCAACACTAGGCACGGCCATAACGACTTGTATGAGCTAATGTAGTAATACGGCACATTAATGAGCTACTTGCACTTTGTAAATGGAAATAAATGCTAAACCAAGATATGAAGCCTCTCCACACAATGCTTTTATTTTCCCATCTGATTCCAATGTGCAGGAAATGTAACATAGTAAAAGAGTCGGAGAGGCCTGGGGGAAATCGAGGCGATTTCCTGCATATCATTTGTCTACATGGGAAGCAATAAGAGGTAATGTGTCTTATTAGGACTTTACATAGAAAAAGATTCTGTAATAATGGACTCTTCTAGAACTCTTGGAAGGATGTAAATTGCAAAAATATCATTTATACTAAAATCTTATCATATAATGTAACTAGAGAGTGGGGCTGAGTACTGAACATGGACATCTGAGCTTTCATGCTCTAACAGAGTGAGTGCCTTATAACCGAAAAACATCCAATGTTGTAATGACCTTAAGACTTGGGTGAGCTATGTGTGATCTGGACACCAGGGACTTTGAGATATATAGAAGTGACAGGGGGATCACAGTTTGGGACCAGGGTGATTGAGAATGAGTGACCTGTGTTTTTGGCCAAAATAAGATATTTCCCCTGTGACCAGGGGATAGGGGAATTTATTTATAAAGCGAGGGCGTATGATAAAGGCCTCACCCCCTCTGTCCCGGCGGATATATCAAGAGGATTAGACCACTTTATGTATCCGTCTGACGGACAAGTCGTCAGGTAAAACTATGCCAGACATGACCTGGAGTAGTTTTGCGTAAAAAACCTGCAAAAAAAATTTGACTGGAAGTCTATCCCACATAAATATTTCCGTATCGTATTTCCGTTTTTTTTGTGTGTTCTTTAAATGTGATGTAAATTTTTCCAGGTTTTTTTTTTGGTCAGGAAGACCAAGATTAAAATACACAATTATATTGTAATGGAAATGCTCAGAAAAGGCAGAAAGGCATCTTTGCAATGCAGGTGTAACCTTCTGCAACCTGTCTTTAGTGAAAATGAAGTCCCATTGACAGGTTCCCTTTAATCCTTAGTGCTCATATAGCACAGACTATAAACTTAATGCAACGGTTTCACTGCTGGTTTTTACCACGTATTACATGCTGCATGCTCCTGCATTTATATAAGTATCTAGATATATATATATATATATATATATCCTGTATTTACACATATATGTTACACATTGGATGTACACACCCGTATAGGGTTAAATTGTATTTGTTTGGTCGTTTTTTTCACTGATGATGTCACATCCTGCGGGGGATATAAACCCGCCTTGTATCATTGTTTGGTATACTTGAAAATGGCTACATTGAGATAGCTGAAACGTTGTATCTTTTTCCACTGGTGCAATAAATATCACCATTGAATCACGGAGTGCTGCTTCCTCGTTGTTGGATTTACTTGTGTAAGGGTCTTCTGAGCCAGAGTCCCCGAAGCGTGCACCCACACGGATTTTAATCCAGGATACCACAGTGCTACTCCACCAACTCCCCCTTTTTTTGTGCCTTGGACAATGGACTCCGGAGCTGTGCACGTGAGTGAAAATTTATACATACTACGAACAGAATCTCTTTCACCGGTGGTTTTTTCCTACACTGAAGATGATGTCAATCGTATCCTTGGTGGCTCTCTGGGCGACACAACTTTCTTGAGTGTTCCGTCCAAAGTAGACATTAAATGGTTATTCGAAACAGAATCCAGAAGACTAATCACACTTAAACTACATTTATCCCTCCTTGGGGAATACTACAAAAATAAGATGATACCACGGGGCTTGCGCCCACAATTAAGACCAAATCTTTTTCCAAATAATGCTGATTTTTGCCAGATTTTTGTTGGTCTTACCAATAAGTATGCCTTGGACATTATATTACTAAACATTGACTTTTTGCAAAAAGAAATCACAGCCACCGTTAATAAAGTGACTACCTATGAGACACAATTACAACAACTGATGGAGTCTGCAGAATTTACCGCATATAAAGAAAAATCGGCACAAGTGTTCCAAAAATTTAAACATGAACAGGAGGAAACGAAAAGACACAAGTGGCATAGAGATTCGGAGGACTATAGAGCTGGAAAGATTTATAATTGGCAGACAGATGATAGAATGGAACAAAGACCACCTAACCACAGATCCAACAAGAAAGGACTTAAAATCCAACCATCACAACACAAGAATAAAGCTAATAATGCACAGGATTCTTTTTTAGAGCTGGGAGAGTCCCGCCTGAAAGGCGGAGGAGAAACATCAGGCGTGGTGGGAAACGCCACAGAAAGCAGTCCAGTGACACGAAGTGCAAAGCACCTGAAATCCATCAGCCAGAAGAAGTGAACAAGACATCTAGAGACTTAGTGGTAAATATATCATCTCATACATTATCAGATTTACAATTGAAATTGTTAAACAAGGGTTTGTCTTTCTGTCCGACTGGGGACACTGATTGGTTGAAATTTGAAGGCGAAATTGCACGATTTCTCCGATCAGTCAAACTCAAAGTGTGGTTTTCTCAGCAACAACCTCCAGTCGAGACGATTAACACAACTGGATCTAAACCTGATTTGTGTTTACGGGATTTAGGTCTTTATAATAAAAGTGATTTTGTACCCTTTGTTAACTCAAGTGCTATTGAGACATTTACTTCGCTGGTAAAAAGTGATATTCAGGCCCTACAGATGAGAGATGGGTTAACCCCTCACCCGCAAATACGTAATAATTTATCCAGATCTGCTAGGATGGCTTTACGTGATCTCATCCATGACGACAAACTGGTGATCAAACCGGCCGACAAAGGCGGAGCAATTGTCGTCATGGATAGGGGTAGTTATGTACAGGAGATACAACGCCAACTAGCAGAGGAGACGGTGTACAAAAGGTTATCTGAAAATCCATTACCTTGGATCACTAAGAGACTGAGGGTATTGGTGGACAACGCATATGCCAATGACATAATTGACAAGGCCACGCATAAATTTCTATTACCTGAAAAACCAGTCACTCCGATACTATATTGCCTACCCAAAATCCACAAGAGGCTCGAGGACCCCCCTGGTAGGCCCATCGTATCGGGGAGGAACTCAATCTTGTCCCCTGCAGCCATACTTGTGGAGAAATCATTACACAACCTGGCCACATCATCTAGGTCGTTTATTCGGGATACCTCCGATTTTCTGACCAAAATACAGGACATTGAGATCCCCCCAGATGCTATTTTAGCATCATTTGATGTGTCCAGCTTGTATACCAGTATCAGCCATGAACGAGGGATATGTGCAGTAGAAAAGGCGTTAGCCTTAACTGACTCCTCGAAACGGTGCCAGAGGTTCATTGTGGATTTGCTTGAGATCATATTGTCATGTAACCATTTTTTGTTTGGTAATGAGTATTTTCTGCAGTTAAGAGGTACGGCAATGGGGGCCAATATGGCCCCCACGTATGCCAATATCTTTATGGCAGACATGGAAGAAACATTGATTTATACCTCCCCACTTTATGTACATGTACTAAAGTGGGTTAGGTTTATCGATGACATTTTCCTAATTTGGGTAGGAGACACTGAAACCTTCCTGACCTTTTTTGATTATTTGAACCAAGTGGACCCAGACATTAAATTCACCAAGTCTTTCTCGCAGTCCAATATTCAATTTCTGGACACGAATGTCTATATTGAAGGTAATAGATTGAAAACGGACCTATTCATCAAGAGCACTGACCGCAATAACTTGCTCAGATTTGAAAGTGCACATCCCAGACGAACACTTGACTCCCTTCCGTATAGCCAGATGGTACGAGTACGTAGAATAGTGGATGATCCAAGTCGATTAAATGACAGACTTACTGAAATGTCTGAGAAATTCATTACTCGGGGATATCCCACACAAGCAGTCAGACGACATAGAGACAGAGCAGAAAGACTTGATAAATTATCTCTTCTGACTCCAAAGACTAAGGACGGGAATACACGAGACAGGATACCGTTCGTGACGACATTCGGTCCACACAGCCAAACTGTAGCGAACATAGTCCGAAGACACTGGCCAATTTTATCTCATTTTTATAGAGACATTGGAGAATTCCAGGCACCACCTCTCTTTTCATATAAGCGTTCAAAAAATTTGAAAGATCAATTGGTAAAAAGGGGGACCTTGGCTCTATTGAGAATAAGAGCAATTTGGCATCCACTCTAAAGCCTGGATGCTTTCCATGCATGAGCTGCGAGAATTGCAGCTACATGTTAAAGGGGGAGGTCTTCATTAACCCAATGGATGGTAGGAAATATAACATCAAACATCACCTCACGTGTAGGTCTGACCATGTTATCTATGTTCTATTGTGCCCCTGCCCAAAGGTGTATGTGGGAGAAACGACTACAGAATGTAGATTGAGGCTACACAATCATAGATCGACCATTAACACTCAGAAACTCGACTTACCAGTACCTAAACATTTTAGTGACTGCGGCCATACTATTCACCAACTGAGATTCTGCATCATTGATCATGTACCCCAACCAAGGAGAGGAGGGGACAGACGTAGGATGTTACTAAAACGTGAAACAGAATGGATTTTTAGATTGAATTCGTTACAACCGACAGGATTGAACCTGGATTTTAATACTAACACCTTGATTTAAATGTACCCCGAATGCCGACTAAGCCTATTTGATGACACATAGGATGATGTAAGGAAGTGTTTACTTTGATAATTATTTTTGACCTTTTTCTCTTTCCCCTTTTTTCACTTAGATCACTATTCACATGGAGCTGTCAAAGCAACCGCACCCGAGTGTTTACCACCAGCTACTATTACTTACAAGATTGATTATGTATTGCCCACATCTCCAAGGATCTGATAAAATTGAGATGTGGCCACCTACAAAGTCCGGACTTTTTGGTGCCGACAATGTTTTAGTTGTGTTCAGTCCTTGATACTTTATATAAGCAGGAATTATTACAATTATTTATAGTGAAATCTGAACACATCGCATTAAACAATTATGGACACTGCATATGACTGACCGGCACATTAGCCAAAAGGAAAGCGCTTACCCACCTTTAGGTTGAACACGGACCCGTCAGATGTTTACTCGCGAGAGTATGGTGGATTCTTGAGTAGTAGACAGCGCTGTGAGACGAGTTGACCTCAGCGGCACGTGATCCCGCAAAGAGGTCACATGATCCCAGCCGGTCACCTCAGGATCCCCTTCTACATCGGCACAAGGTCTGTCAATACCTATAAGTTATGGTATATCAGTCGCGAGTACTGGGCATTATGCAGGTTAGTCTATTAATATGCGATTTGCCCTTTGTATAAGTCGGGTCACCTAGCAACGCCTTTGGACATGCGCTGTGTAGTACGGACAACTGGTGGTACGCCGGGTAGCTTGTTGTTTCACTTTATTTCATACTATGTATTGTGGATCATATAATTTATGCACATGAATATATACATATATGTTACACATTGGATGTACACACCCGTATAGGGTTAAATTGTATTTGTTTGGTCGTTTTTTTCACTGATGATGTCACATCCTGCGGGGGATATAAACCCGCCTTGTATCATTGTTTGGTATACTTGAAAATGGCTACATTGAGATAGCTGAAACGTTGTATCTTTTTCCACTGGTGCAATAAATATCACCATTGAATCACGGAGTGCTGCTTCCTCGTTGTTGGATTTACTTGTGTAAGGGTCTTCTGAGCCAGAGTCCCCGAAGCGTGCACCCACACGGATTTTAATCCAGGATACCACAGTGCTACTCCACCAACTCCCCCTGTTTTGTGCTTTGGCCAAAATAAGATATTCCCTGTGACCAGGGGATAGGGGAATTATTTATAAAGCGAGGGCGTATGATAAGGCCTCACCCCCTCTGTCACGGCGGATATATCAAGAGGATATTAGACCACTTTATGTATCCGTCAGACGGCAAGTCGTCAGGTAAAAAACTAGCCGACAGTGACCTGGAGCAGTTTTGCGTAAAAAACCTGCAAAAAAATTTTGACTGGAAGGCTATCCCACAAATATTTCCGTATCACATTTCCATTTTTTTGTGTGTTCTTTAAATGTGATGTAAATTTTTCCAGGTTTTTTTTGGGGTCAGGAAGACCAAGATTAAAATACACAATTATTATTGTAATGAAATGCTCAGAAAAGGCAGAAAGGCATCTTGCAATGCAGGTGTAACCTGTCTGCAACACTGTCTTTAGTGAAAATGAAGGTCCATTGACAGGTTCCCTTTAATCCTTAGTGCTCATATAGCACAGACTATAAAATTAATGCAAACGCGTTTTCATGCTGGTTTTACCACGTATTACATGCTGCCATGCTCATGACGTCAGGCTAGTAACGAGATATATATATATATATATATATATCCTGTATTTACACTATGCAGTGTTCAGTGGATTTATTTGGAGGAATCTCACTGGATTTACTGCTAAATTACTGAATGAGAGAACACATAATATCAAGGGAAGTGAGGGCAACCTCATATTCACTCATGTTGCCCAGCAGGGCAGGTACAGGAAGAAGTGATTTTTGACAAGCAGCTGCAGAACAGAAAACACCAAAACTCTTAAAAGAAAGTGTTGAGGAACACAGTATAGGCATTGTTCTGTTTGTTTTTAAATGACAATTCGCTAAAAATCATTATAACATACGAGTTACCCTTCAAAGAAATTTCATTTAAGCTTTTAGAGTTCCTCTAAAAAGAACATTTTATTAGTGTAACTGATGCAAATTTGGAAACATCACATCTGTTAGAGTAAGAGGGTTTTCTCTAGCATAACAACAGCCATTCATTGGTCAAATACATTTTTATGGTAGTTTTTTTTTTTATTCAGGGTTTGATATTTCCTGTCACTCAAAGGTCAAAAGTTAAAAAAAATAACTTCTGGTGCTTCGCCAGTTGGAAGGGGGGGGGTTATTTTAAACAAAAAGGTGGTTCCATTTTATGCTAGATCAGGACTTTGGCAGAAACTGGTTGATTGCTTTACATATGTTTAACGGAAGATGTAAGAAACAACTGAAAATTTTTCATGGAAGAAATACCCCGGTGAAGTGCCAGATGTTATTTTTTCATGAACAAACCTCGGGTTTTCCATGCACCACAGGACTCTTCTGGTAGCAGAGTGTGTCTGATCAGGTGTCTATGCTATTGCAAGTTTTCCAAAGATTAAAATACCTATATTTTAAAAAACTTTCTTTACTAATACTGTGAAACCCCGGTTACAGGTAAAATGTACACTTTTAGTGTACATACCCATGACTGTTGTTTTTGGACATGTTCTAGCCATGGTTTCGATTACTGACAAAAGGGGGGAGATTAATAAGTGCTTCTATGCTACTTTTCTGGCCTAGAAGCACCAATATAATCGCAATTTCATCCTCACTGTAAGAAATGTTGATTATTCTGGTGACTACGTCAACTCCACACCATGTGGGTGTTGAGGGGGCTTGAAGTGACCAGGGGAGGGGGCGGGCATTGACGTTCCTGCCCCATACCTGCACAATTTTTTAAAATGTTTTTCTGAAATCTATGCCAGTTTGGACCTGGCGTAGTTTTGTCTGCTGGCCATTCTGGTCTACGCCTCATGATGTATCCGCGTGGGGACAGGGGGCGTGGCTTTAACATATGTATGATATATCTCCGCCACGGTTCTTATGTATTTCTATGGGCTTATGCACAAAGTTGGGGTTTCCACTGCTTTGTGTATGAGTTGAAGTACCTTATTCGCCGATAACTCATGAACCACAAACAACGGACCGCGGCTTTGTTGCTTACAGTCTTGAGCTATGCTGGTTCTAGATAAAATCAGGCAGCAGCCATATAGGCAATCACATGATTAATCTTTCTCCTGTTCTCTGAGCACCACACTTTGACTTGATCAGAGAAGACAGAAGCCCGACTGATGTTCGGATGCCCAATCACTCCAGCAGCCGGAGGTAACAGGGTGATCCAGCCCCCTTGCCAAAAGATAATGGTACCTGGGATTGTATACCATGCATTGACCATAAGGCCATTAACAGCAACGCCAACTATTCCCATCAGGAGGCGCTATACAGAAAATGGTCTCACTTCTGTTATTACCTACTGTGAATTTTCTCAATCACGAAGACTTACATGCAGGACTGCCACTAGAAAGTTTGGGGCCCCTGACTGGTACATTTTATGAGCCATCTGGCTCTGTGTGCACCGTGAGTTCCTTACACCTGGTAAGGGAAGAGGGTTTTCTGTGATTTGGGGGCCAATTTTCCTCCTCGGGTCCCCCTGAACAGAGTCACACTCCCCCCCCCCCCCCCAATAAGTCTTGAGAAGAAAAGAGTATGAAGACCACAAGAGGAAAGAAGTAGGAAAAATAGTTAATGCTGAACTGGCTCATTTACTAATTCTGTGAATGGTCCGGCTAGGACGGTGCCAGCGCTTTTATTAGCAGTAATCCTTCTGGCAGATAGATAGTTGTTCATAATGAAAGCTTTTGAGACGCGGCCATATAAATAGAGAGTCTGTTTCCTTATCCTGGAGAGAGATTACCGAGACGTCCTCTATTCTGAGTGCTGACAGTGACTGGACAAATTAAAGAGACAAGATTTGCAGTCTTACCACTCTCTGCACACTTCATCAGAGAGAGTTACTCTATCTTGTCATGTCAACGAGACTCAGTCCTTGCAAAACTGGAAAACATCTCAGCTCTCATAGATGGCACCAACATTTATACCAGGAAAGCAGGTTAAGGAATCATGAATTTCTTCTTTAAAGAAAATGGTCACATCTCCGCTATTTCTGCTCTATAACATGCTGCCTGCATATAGCACAATTTGTTCAATCTGCTCAGCCTCTCCTGCTCTATAACATGCTACCTAGAGATAGGGCACTATGTCCAATCTGCTCAGCTACTTCTGCTCTAAAGCACACTGCCTGTATATAGGTCACTATTTACAATCTGCTCAGCTCCTCCTGCTCTATAACATGCTACCTAGAGATAGGGCACTATGCACAATCTGTTCAGCTACATCTGCTCTATAGCACACTGCCTGCATATCGGACACTATTTACAATCTGCTCATCATCTCCTGCTGTATAACATGCTGCCTGCAGATTGTTCATGTGAGCCATATCTGCTCAGCTCCTCCTGCTCTATAACATGGTACCTAGAGATAGGAGACTATGCAAAATCTGCTCAGCTATGTCTGCTCTATAAAACACTGCCTGGATATAGGACACACACTATGTACAATCTGCACAGCATCTCCTGCTTTTAAAAAAGATTCCTGCAGATTTACAATCTGCTCATCTTTTCTTGCTCTATAACATACTGGTGTCTGCAGATAGGACGCCATGGATGCAACAATCATGGTCGCAGGGTCACGGACCGCATCTCCTTAGCACAGTGACCCGTTACTTTAGTACTAGATGAGGCCAGAGAAGGCCGCACTAGTACCAAACTAGTAGCTTTGATATCATACGTTAGACACCAGTCCAGCCAATAATGGTCTTCCCCCTGCCTGCAGGGCTGCTGCCTTGAGATGTACCCCCACAATAAATTAACACCCCCTCCCTCATAAGAAACACAATTATACTGCATTATGTGTATATATTGTATAAATAAATATAATGCAGCATCATTTTATAACTTATTTTGGGGGTTGATTTATTATGGGGGCACAATCTCTAGGGGGCCATAGATTATATATATCATACTGATATATAATATATATAACACTGCATAGATGCGGCGTGATTCTTCACCATGTGAGAACCATGATAGGTGTCAAAATTGTTAATGTGGTGTAAATTGTTCCTATGACTCGTATTGTTTTGGACATTCAGAACTTTGCAGTTACATTCTGTATATTGTGTGTATTTTTGTATCCATACCCAATAGCTTCTGATGCTGACTCATTAGACTCCACAGTTCAATATTGCTCTCAGCTGCTCAGGGAGCGGTGGTATGAGGGGTTATATTACTATATTGTGCAAAAAAACTCAAAAATGTTTGTACTTTAGCTGCAATGAAAACTGCAATAGCATGACAATACATAATCAAAGCTATGGGCACCGGAAGTGCTCCCCCTTCAGCCTCTAAAATTGACTCATCTCAGGCAATAAATGATTCTTCTCAGCTCATTTGCCTATGGCTTTAAAGGAGATTCTTTATAGGCAAATAGGCAAGATCTTGCATAAAAGATGGAATTATAAAAAGGATATTTCATACCCTACCTGAGGGGGTTTGTAGTATTTCCATAGAGTCCGTTTATTAAAGGGGTTGTCCGAGACTTATTAAAGGGAACATGTCACCAGGGACCTCATTTTCACTAAAGACAGATTGTAAAAGCCCATGACACCTGCAGTGCAAAAATGCCTCTCTGCCTTTTCTAAGCATTTGCATAACAATATAATTGTATTTTATAACTTACCTTGCATCCTGACAAAATCCTGGGGTAGTCACAGGGGCTGGGCTTTGGTTTGTATGCATTTCAAAAAACAACATGCGACTTGTCTGAGCTGCAGGCTGCCTCCATCTTTATGATCCTGTACAGCTTATCCCTCCCCCATTGATGTCAGGCTGACCAGGCTGTGACCTCTGAGAAGGAGCAGGAGGTGGAGCTGTACAGGAGCACAAAGGTGGGGGGCTAAGATCTGAGTAGCACAGACAAGTCATATGTTGTTTTTTGAAATGTATCCAAACCAAAGTCCAGCCTCTGGGACTACCTCAGGATTTTGTCAGGATGCAAGAGTAAGTTATAACACACAATTATAGTGTAATGCAAATGCTTAGAAAATGCAGAAAGGCAGATTTGCACTGCAGGTGTCATGGGCTTCTGCAACCTGTCTTTAGTGAAAATGAGGTCCCGGGTAACAGGTTCCCTTTAAAATAACATAAAAGTGGCTACTAAAAAAAATAAAGATGTACTTACCTGGCCGCGGGAGCAGTGCTGCACTCAGCTTCCGGCTCGACCAGACAACCATCTGTCCCACGTATACAATGCTGTGAATAGGGACGGGTGTACATGACTGGCCACGGCCGGCAGCTGAGTCCAGCACTGCTCCCGCGCCCATGCTCGTTTACATGCCGCACGGACCGGAGCGACAGCAGCGCGAGACAGAGGGTGCCAGAAAGTAAGTACATGTTTAATTTTTTAAGCAACCCCCCCCTGGCCTCAGACTACCCCTTTAAAGACGCATTTCAGCACATATATTGCAGCTGCAACTAACCCAAAATACAATCATGTAAAACTGTCCAATAAGGGTTTTATTCTCCGATTCCCATAATAAAAACAGTTCTTTATATGGAAATTATGCCATAAACATTTCCATTTCGAATCGAATTTGGCATTACGTCTCATCTGAATCCAAGATGTTGTGTACCATGTGGAGTTGTCCTTTCAAACCCAATTTCACCATATCTTATGCTCTCACATAAAAGAGGCTCGAAAAGATCACAAAATCCCCTCTGCTTCATCACTCGGCAATAAACACAAACCACACAGAGAATCATATCCATTAGATGCTTTATTTGTGTAGGAAAATATGTCATTTGCATAACAACAATTTTCTCGCTGCCAAGAAAACAGAGAACTTGGCGGCGGACAATCACTTTTTCAGAATTGAAGCACTTCATAAAAATGCCCTGGTTTCACATAAACATATCTGGGAAATATTTATGGGGGGCAGAGTGTAAAGGGAAAGGAGGCCGCTCCCTTAAAGGGATGTGATTGAGATTTTTTGGGACGCCTGTGCGCGACCTTTTCTCCCCTTCATTGCCCCTCATAAACGTCTCTCACAAAATATAAGCTTTGTACAAACTCCAAAATCATTTTTCAATTAGATTAATTTTTGACAATGTCTTCGTCATAATGCAAAATATACAAAATGGTTATTAATTCAGCATTACATGTCCACTTCCTCAATGGCAGGCTGAGAATCACAGAATAATAAGTAAGACACCACCTTGACTTTTCTATTTCTCATTCTCTATGCTTTGCTTTCAATCAAATGAAGGCTAAGCACAACATCACAGGAGCAGCTAGAGACCATACCATTCTAAACGGCAGGGGATAGCTAACATTTCCTAATAATTTAGGAGACTATATTGTATAGTTAAAAAGCCGAGCTGTGATCTCCTTTATTATGAATACGTGACATGAACGATCTATCCATCAGCAGAAGTTTGTGCCCCCCTCGCCCAGTGGAGAGCATGTGTCTAGTATCACTTTATTGGGAGATGGACCATTTTATTTCTTGCTGTTGCATTAAATATTAATTTTCTATCTATATTTATGCTAAGTGGATGGGTTTCATCTACTGTGGAAAACTTTATTCTGACCCATCATCTGACTTATTCCTGCTACTACACGGTTCTCTCACAACTAGAGATGAGTAGACCTGAAGCTTGAGTTTGGGGTTTGGCCACAAGGTTCATGGCTCAACAGCCAATCCTTCAAATTGACACCCCTAGCAGCTAGTCCCTACCCAATCCCCAATCATAGCCATGGCTAGTAGCTAGGGCCGTTGATTTACTCCTGGCCAATCACACTCCAGGCTAGTAGATAGGGGCGCCGATTTACCCCTGGCCAATCATAGCCATGACTAGTAGATAGGCGCGCCAATTTACCCCTGGCCAATCATAGCCATGACTAGTAGATAGGTGCGCCGATTTACCCCTGGCCAATCATAGTCATGATTAGTAGATAGGTGCGCTGATTTACCCCTGGCCAATCATAGTCATGACTAGTAGATAGGGGTGTTGATTTACTCCTGGCCAATCATACTCCTGGCTAGTAGCTAGGGGAGTCGATTTGCCAGATTGCTTATTTGGCTGCTAATCTGGCAATATGTTTGAGTCATGCCGCCAACATTTTAATAAATGATAGCAAGAATGGCATAATTACAATTAAAATACACCTAAAAAAATATATATATCAGGCCCCAGTCACTCATTATTGCAGAAACTAAAATGAAAAATTACATTTCTGAACACCCCAGCAAGTAAGGAATGAGGGGGGCTATCTTTTAGGCTATTTCTGGTACATGGCCTCCATCTTATAAGCCGCCATATTGGATAAAGAACAAGGTTTTCCAATGGGAAGGTGGTCATGTAGCATCTCAAAGATGGCCATGATTGTCTCAGAAATCAGATTTGTAATATCTAGTATGGTTCAAAGGTATTTAACACAGAGATCCACCATAGATCCTCATGCCGGTTCATAATGATTGGACCCAGTGCCTACAGCTCTGTATTCAGCACCATGGACAACATATTAAATAGCTGTGCATCACAGGGAACGTTCCCGGTTGTTGTTGCAACTTTGTTGTTGACCAATTTGGCAACCTCTGTGCAGCGCTGCGTAATCTGTGTGCGCTATATAAAGAATTATTCTTATTATTATTCTGTGTTGATAGCTTTTGAACCACAAGAGGCGTTACTAATCTGATCACAGCAATCCATATCTGAGACAAATCTTCTTTGAGATGCTGCTTGATCACCTTCCAAACAGAAAAACTTTCCCTTAATTCAATATAGCAGCTTTCACAGTGGTGGGCATAGCCCCCTCACTTATTACTTGCTGAGGGATTTAGATTAAATCTTAATTTCTGAAATAGTTTCTGGAACTTTTGACTTGCGCTTTGTTCTGCAGTACAATGAGACAAAGGTGATCATTATATATTCACATCTTAACCCATATAACCAAATTTCTCAATATTAAAAGAAACCTCGTTGTGTCATGTATCGTTTTTTACTTTCTATAGTGCAAATAGTAGGAATGTTTCATTGGGCATCCAATAACCTACTAATACTGACATCTAGTGGTTGGGAGTGGTATAACAAAGTGACTGCTACATGTACTGGACATTATATACTGTATGGATTGATCTATAAAAGAAACCTTACTACAAAAGCATCACATGAGCACAATATTAATATTTATAAGGAGGAAGTAATATAGTAGCACTGCCGCTGATACAGTGTAACAGTAACAGCAGAACACTTGCTCGATGCTCTGCAGTTTGGTAACTGTAATTGTCATCCCTTTTAATACAATAATACAACATAACACTAAATGTATGGCTCTCTGAGATCCGGGTGACTGGCCAAGTCCACAGCTGTCAGTACCGGCTTTATTCTGGGTCCATGGCTCCTTGGTCGTCCCATTGCTAGCTAGCACAGGCAGCATAACTGCAAAAATAGAGCATATGTGTCACAGAGGACCAAGTACAAGTATTAGAAGCAAGTCAAGTAACATGTACATGAGTGTATCCGATCGTAATATTAGCTACAGGAGACCTAGGTAGGTGCACATATATTTGCAACGGTAAGCGAACAGGTAGCTAGACATGAACAGATAAAAAAAGCACAAATGTGTCAAAACCGACAAAACGGGCTTCACACACATACAACGGGACAGCAAGTTTTACAATGTTGTTGCAGTCACTGCTAGTTATATGGGGAGGCACAGCCGCTTGATGGTTAGCACCGCTGCCCTGCAATACAGGCTGCGATTACAGGGAGGGAGAAGCTTCATCTGTTCATGTAGTTATCGTGCTACACAGATCCCCTTTAAACTAAAAAAAAAACTGCAAAGTGAAAGTCCTCCCTTTTTAAAGGAAAAAAAATCAAGTATGGTAAAAAAAAGGGGCACTTATTCTTCTTAAATCTTTATAAATCTGTTATCCATTCAACATTTACCATAATGCCAATGAGCAAGAAGGGCTCTGAGGGGCGTTACCAGAGCCCCTCTGTGGTGTAACTTCACAGGCTTTTACAATGTCTCCCTCTTCCTTCCTGTTGTATTCTCACACCATGGGGGAGCTGGGAGTGCTCCTGCACAGTGTAACAACCTGTGAAGCTACAGACCAGAACAGCGACCCTTCATGCTTATTAGCATAATTTTAAAAATGGATTTTAGAAGGAACAAGGCCATGGATAACAAGTATAAGAAGATTACCACAGTCACGGTGCCTGAATCTATGAGTAAGTGCCCCTGGTTTATCATCATGGATTTTGATTTTCTTTAAATTATCTAAAATATATATATTTCAAGGCAGTCTAGCAGCTCAAACATCCTCCCACAATTAAAAAGTCAGCGTAGTTATAGGTATAAGTGGTAAAGGTAAAACCTCTCCCTTGGTGCATTGAGAAACAAATTTGCATTAAATGTTAACAGACCTGTAAGCCTATAATCACCTTTTAGTGCACGTTTAAGGCTTTTGTATGGTTTTTTCCAGTCTCTTACCTCTGTTTCATGTTGCTTGCTTCAGAATCTAATTTGCTGGTTTTCAGAAGATCTTGAACCAGGGACATCTTTTTCCCCCTTAACAGCAGAAGGATCACATCAGATAAGAGGAGGCAGGGGGTATATCCTATATAGGAGTCCTATGTGAAAACTCTACACAACGCTCTGGTGCAAAAAGGAGCCCGCGTGCCTGCCATTAAATATCAATAAGGCCTGGATATAAAAATATGGAGTCCCTGGGAATAAAAAATGCTAAAACCTCGGCGCATGTGATAATTCGGTATATTCCGCAGCTTTCTACACAGCACAAGACACAAAGGCCGTCTGCAGATGTGGAGGCTTCTTGGCGCAGTCATAGTACAAAAAAATAGTTAACAAAATTGTAAAAGTAGCGAGAGGTTAAAAAAAACTTTCAGATATATTGACTCCTCTATGGAGCGGACCTTGGGAGTCACCTGGTTTGTGTGTTGTCGTATTATTTACTAAGGCTATATTCACACGAACGTATGGGGGACGTATATACGGCCGCCGTATATACGGCCGATATACGTCCCCCATACACTTCTATGGGCGCACGGCACCCTACGGGAGCGGTACGGTGCCGCACACGTACGGCACCGTACCGTTCCGTACCCAGGAAAAAGATAGGACATGTCCTATCTTTTCCCGTAATACGGCGCTGTGCGCCATAGGTTGCTATGGAGAGGGGCGGGGGTGAGCTGCGCTCACCTCCTCCTCCTCTCCCCGTACACTGCCGTTGCCCGCTACGGTACGGTACGGGCGGGCAACGGCAGTGTGAATATAGCCTAAGTTGCTGGTTAGGTCCTCATTTCTCCTCCCATTCCTCCCAATATTTCCTTTTTCAGCCACAGAAATAACTGTTGGTGAAAACTAGTTATTCTGCTGCAGTGGAAAGTAAAACTAAATTGCTACTTCTAAGTCGCTTTCAACTATGATTATTGGGTTTGATAAGAATTTCAGCATAAATATGAGTAAAGGAACACTTACTCTTTTTGCATTTAAATGAGTGTAGTAGTTTTGTATAGTGACTATGTATGCAGGATAAGAGTAGTAGTACTATGCTGGGTCCATATATACGGTAGATATAAGAGGAGTAATACTGTGATAGGCCCATAGATAAAGGATAGGAGTAGTAGTACTGTGCTCGTATGTACTGAATAGGAGTAGTAATACTGTGTTGTAGCCATATATACAGTATAGGAGGAATTGTACTGTTCGGTGCTATATATGTAGTGTAGGAGGAGTAGTACTATACTGTACTCATGTATACAGGATATGAGTAGTACTGTGCTCATAGATACAGGATAGTAGTAGTAGTACTGTGCTGTAGCCATATCTACCGGACAGAGGAAATAGTACTGTTCAGCGACATATTTGAAGTATATGAGTGAAATTGTGATGTACCCATTTATACAGAATAGCAGTAGCCATATACTGCAGTATAAGAGCAGTAGTACTGTGCAGTGGCCATACATAGTAGTGATTTGATGTGCATATATACAGGATGGAAGTAGCTAAACAGTAGTTGCATGGTTGAAGACCGTTTGCATATTACTTTGATGTACTGCGTCATGCCACCATCAAACTTGCGAGTGGTTTTGGTGGGGAAAGGCTCCTTTGGAGCACTTGAAATGCCCATCTTGTATTATAATCCACTACTGCTCCATCAGTTTAGAGTGCATAGTTTATCCTAATGAGAAACCCTTAACAGACAGTCCCCGGGTAGGTTCCATAGGTTTTTTCTTAAGTTGAATTTGTATGCAAGTTGAACCTGTATACTTTATAATTGTAGATCCAGACAAAATTTTTTTACCCCAGTGACAACAGGAGTTTCAAAATTTTTGGCTTTAATTGGACCATAGATTATCAATAAAACTTCACTACAGGCACCTCACAGTTGATCATATAGTATAGCTTGGGACTATAGTAAAGCATCCAGAGAGCTTCACCAGAGTCACAGTAGGCAGAGGGGTCCGTCTTTAACTAGGGGACATCTGTAAGTCGGGTGTCCTTAATTGACCGCCTGTACTGGGCAAAGAAGCCCCTGAGAGCAGTCACAATATCCAAGCTCCCTTAAATCCCTTTAACTTTGCATCTTTTGGTTCCGAAACTATGATGGTCTTGCACAAAAACATATTTGTGTGGGCCATTTTAGAAAGTCTTATATGGTCTTGGTCCATACCCCCATAATAGGGAATATTGACATGGATTTTCATCATGATAACCTTTCACTTTTAAAAGTTCTAGTTTGGGTTTTTTTTTCTGTGCCCAAATAAAAATCAATAACCCAACGCATCCGTCAGAGAACACCATGTATGTACTCAAATATCTAACCCAAAAACTCTATAACAAAGACATAAACAAATTAATAGTAAGAAAGTAATAGCTGCCAGTTTGGAGTTCTGCTTGTTTTCACTACTAATAAAGAATATTATCCGTACACTGGACAAACGTTTATCTCAATATCATTGTAGAAAGATTCCCATAGTGAAGAGATAATGATTGTAGTAAAATAACATTAGTGTCAGCTTATTGTTCTGCTTATTATGACTAATAAGGAGTCAGGGGGAACACGGTTGTGTATTTTAAGGGAAGCAAAATATGCAAACTCCACCATGACCAACACATGGCACAAACTGCAGTCTCCATCGAGATTACCAGACCGCGCCCCATGTTTATACGACCTTTGCTATCACTTAAGTCCTGTCCCCAGAACGTCTGCTTGTCTGTCTCCCATGAATCGAGATGGAGAAAACAGATCCAATAAAGCTGCACATATGGCTAGGCTAAAAGATCCACGGCCCGGGCCTCAAATCAGCAGGACACTTGTCCTGCTGTTTGAGCAGCTCTCCCCACGTTCACCTCAGTGCCCTCTGGGTGCAGATAGAGATGAGTAATGTAATGGAGCAGGCAGCTCCCTCCTTCACTACAGACAGCAGGAGACACAGTGACGTCATTACACCACGTCTCCAGCCGCTGATTGCAGAGCCGGAGAAGGACCCGCGCTATGATGACGTCACCGCGTCTTGTCCCGCACGCTGGCAAGAAGAGGAGAAGCAGGAAGGAAGGTGAGTAGTAGTGTTGTTTTTTTTAAATTCACAGTGTAGGAAGTTGCTAAGGGGGACATTTATTGTGGATGACATCCATTTTTGGGGGAGAGGGAGCTGGGGAGCTAATGGGAATATTCATTTTGGGGGGGGGGGCACATCCATTGCTTGAGAGGGAGGGCTGGGGGGTTAATAAATGGCAGTGTGGGCAGCAGTGTGCCTATATACTGGGGAGGATAAGGGGGGTTTCAGTGTGCTTCTACCTATATAATGGGTAGGGAGAGGGGTGCAGTGTGCTGCTACCTATTTAATGGGTGGGGAGATGGGTAAGGGAGTGCAGTGTGCTGCTACCTATATACCATGGGGGGAGGAAGAGCAAGGGGGGTTTCAGTGTGCTGCCTACCTATATAATGGGTGGAGGGGGGGGCTGTAGTGTGCTGGCTACCTATGTACTGCATGGGAAGGGAAGGTTCTAGTATGCTGTATACTAGGGGGGAGGGGGGCTTCTTTAAGCTAGAACACTGTTCGGGGGAGGGCTGCAGTGTGCTGTCTACCTATATACTGTTGGGGTGGCTGCAGTGTGCCGTCTACCTATATACTGTTGGGGTGGCTGCAGTGTGCTGCCTTCCTATATACTCCTAGGGGGGCTGCAGTGTGCTGGCTACCTATATATTATTGGGGATGGCTGCAGTATGCTGGCTACCTATATACTGTTGGGGGGCTGCAGTGTGCTGGCTACCTATATACCGGGGGGCTGTAGTGTTCTGTATACCTTTATACTGGGGGGTTGCAGTGTGCAGGATACACATATACTGTGGGAGTGGGGGAGATGCAGTGCGCTGGATACCTATATACTTGGGGGGGGGGGGTATCATGGTTTTAAGCTGCTTTTGTGAATATTCATTGTTTGGATTAGTTTTCTCCCTGTGGTTACCAGAACAGCGCTACCATCCTGCAGGGGTGATCCCTTAGAGGCATATATAGCTAATATAGGGTGCACAGTATCTATATTTATTACAAGGGGCATAGTATGAATTAAAAGGAGAGGGCTGAATGTAATCATTCATTATTGGGGTACTGTATACAAGTAAAATTAGAGGGCTCTGCTCATATGTAAAATCATTTGGGATACCATGTATATAGGGTCTGGGAATTGGTCCTGGTAATGTGTTTCCTGTGGATAGGGCCTAACTTGTTTTGTGGGAAAACCCCTTTAATGTTTTTGGTGCACTGCTTAAAAAACTGTGTGAAAAAATAAATTACTCTACACATTCATGAAGGGGTTTAGAAGTTTGTAGATTTGATTTTTGTTAGGCAATTGAGCTCCAGGTAAAATATTTGACTTGCCCCTACATTGGTTTGTTGATATAGTGGTTAGATCCCTACTCCCTTCTACGGTGGAGAACGTAACTAAAGACTGATCCCAGAACCAAACTGTAGCTTGGCCCCCTGATTGCCAGGGTCATGAAATGAAGGGACCCAAAGATATGTTTTTATTCCTTACCCTCCAAAACGTATATACATTTTCAAAACATCAAATCAGTTGTGACATCTTTTCTAACAGGTCAGTTTAGATTAACTGGCTCAGCTCTATGTATATAATATAGTATGCATAGCAGCTCTACACAATACTAAGTGATAACACTGCAGTATTGTAAAGTGATGTCTTCTCTGAATGTAGTAAAAAAAAAAGATTAAAAGGAGAATACTGTAACCCTGGAAGCTGCATATTTCTCTATAGCCTTAGTTACTTGAATATATACTGACCTTCTGGTTCTGACAATGACAAAGGTGTGGAAAGTAGGGAATGTCTAGCAGCTTTTGTCGTGAAGGATTTATAATGCTTGGAAGGGTTAACCAGTCACAACAAGTTATTCCCTATCCACAGGTTCCGATCACGAGAACAGAGGTTTTTTTGTACCCCTAAATGAATGGTGTGGAAAGTCAGACATGTGTGCGGCCACTCTATTCACTGTCCAGGACACTGACAGACATAGCCAAGTACGGTGCTCCACTCAGTGTCACAGAGATGAATAGTACATCAGGGAGCATGTGCGACCAGCTGCTCCATTTATTTAGGGTACAATGGACCCGTGTTCTGGTGATCCTACTCCGGGCACTCCCATGATCAGCAAGTATCCCCCATCTCAGTTTATTTTTGTGGATTGACAACACCTGCAAGATGTCATAAGGAGATAAAAAAATCTTGTACAGTAAATTGTGGGCAAAATTTCAATCACCGTGACCTTTATAGATACACAACTGACCAAACGGGCGGTCTACAAAATCCACAAGATAAGGAAGGAGTAGTGTCAGATCTTAGGTGTTCACAAGATCACTCAACCTCTCGATCAATGGAGGAGCCAGCAACTAGACCAATGTAGAAGGCAGTAGTGTTGTGCATCTGATCATCCGAGACAAAGTAAATGAGACTATAAAGAGGTTTCCAGGTTTATGCAAAAAATGCATTATCAATCTTGGGTCTCATGGACATGATAGAGCCGGCATAGAGATCTATAGTGCACATTCGCACAATAGACTCATTATGGAGTGACATGAATCTCCTCATCCCCACCAGTTTCTGTCTCTCTCTAACCCGCATGCAACTATGGGCATGTCAGGGCAGAGAGCAACAAGGGAGCGGGTTGTGGCCCTCAGGTCGGAACTGGCAGATTTTGGCCCGTATTTACTAAGCGCCCAGTGCATTTTAGCAATGGTGCCACAAAATATGGAGCAGGTCATATTCCTGCCCATGTTGCGTTGTGTGCACCCGAAACAACTTGTAAACTTTCCGATTTGCGTCCTGTTTCAGCACGCAGCCACGTGCACAATGCCATCCTCTCTAGACCTAAATCAGGTGATCCCATCACCAGTCACAACATGCTATATCATTTTCTTTAATGGACATAGTTTAGCAGCACAAACAAAAATGGCACAAAATCTGTTTACATACAAGAACATTAGTAATATGAAAATACAATAAAATTTACTGTTTAAGCACAAAAACACAGAACAGAAGTATGAGAGAACAGAAGCGCACACATAGAGCAGGGGACAGATTTGGCCATCACAGACGGGAAGGGACGCTATGACTTATGTCTATCGCTGAGCCATAATGTCCTATAAATATAGCATCTCAGTCTAAATCATGAGCAGTGGCATCCATTATAATGTACTCATATGGTGTATGAGACTGTGCAGCTTGTTATTGGTTTAAAAAAGCTAACAACAAAAATATAGACATTGACATATTCTTAATCAGTGCCAAAAAGCCATCAAAAACACCTTGTTCTAAATTTATGAAGGGTATTAGACACTTTTGCGAACCATAGGGAAAGTGGGGGTCACCAAAAAATTGTGAAATATGCTATAGCTTTCCTGCAGACTAAGGAAACTAATAGGAGGTGCAAAGTGCAACCCAAGGGTCTTATATTAAAGCAGATTTATCATCCAGCTTCAGACACTGTGGGGTAGATTTATCAGAAGTGTCTGAGAGCAGAGCTGTTCTAGTTGCCTATGGCAGCCAATCAGAGCACAGCTTTCATTTTTTATTTCGGAGAAACTATTTTGATGGTCCTTCGATATATAGAGATGATGTGATGGTACCACTACGTGGAAAATAACTATACATATTTCATGGATATTAATGGTGTGTGTGACTCTCTGTTGGAGTCCCCAAATTTCGGCAGAATTCTGAAACCAAGCTAACCAAGATAGGAATGGCAAATCAATGGTGTCCTGACCTGCTCCCCCTCATGTCTTCCAGCTCCAGGTGAAGATGGGCATTTTTTTCTTCCTCTTCCTGCAGCCTCCTCTTCACAGCCCGCAGCTCTTGCTGAGCTTCACATTTGATGTCATTTGCAACCACCACAGCTGTCTGTAGGTCGGCCTGGAACCGTTTCCATTCTTCAGCATCCTCCTATGATGGAATAACCATTCAGGTCACTACTGACATCTCAACACTAGGGGGCCGTGCATGTATTCTTAAAGGAAAATCTACCACAATGGTGAAGGATTGTAAACCAAGCACACTGACATACTGGTGTGTGCACCCTCTGGCAGGATCTGATCTTCTCTTAGCTCCTTTACGTCCTTGCTTTTACCAAAAAAGGCTTTAAAAATTATGCAAATGAGCCTGAGGGACTCTTAGGCCAGGAGCTTTTCAGGCTCATTTGAATAGTTTTTAAAGCCTTTTTTTGAAAAATTAAGGCATTAGAAGCTAAAAGAAGAACATATCCTGCCAGAAGGGGCGCACTCCAGCCTGTATGTCTGCTTGGTTTACAATTCTTCATCCTGATGGTATTTTTCCTTTAAAGAGCACATTTTTATGGTCGAGAAAAAGTTTTAGAAAACTAACTTATTACTATATCCTTGAGCATAAAGCAAGTACAATAATATTATTTCTCTACTGCTCTGTATTATGGTCAATTGAATATCCTTGTACGTTACTGCAATAAAAATATTTATGAAGCACCAACATATTTTTGCACATTTAGAGCAAAGAAAAACAACTATAACTAATAAAATGCTAAATATTTAATTAAGCTAGCAAAGAAAAGTAGTCAGTGTTCACGGATTGTATCGCTAATGCATTTCTTACCTTCATTTGCTTTGTAAGGAGCTTCAGTTGTCTTTCTAGATCCTGTTTTTGTTCCTCCAGTTTATCTACTTTATCTAAAGAAGGAAAATACAGTCACGGTATTAGAAGCTATTTCCATACAGGACTAGGTCATTCTACATTGTAGCCACTGGGTGGTGCCATTTCTCCACAACTATTGAAGAATTTGTGAAAGACAATGTAACCTCATGTAATGGAAAGTAGATACATGACATATGACAATCAATGTATTGTCCACATATTTAGCAAGAATTAAAAGTGTCAAAACCACATTACACATAACCATTTCTGATCCAGACTAACCACACATTTTGCAATTGGTAAAACAGGAAAGTTCCCATTACACAAAGTTATTATATTCTCCATACTAGTATATTCTCTGTAGTCACTGTTCTCTCCTCTCTCCTATGGAAACAACCATTTTGTTAATTTGTATTTAATTTTTACATTATTTGGTGGGGATCCAGCATAAAATTATTCAGCTATATATGATATATCCATTTATAGGTAGTCAATATCCAACCCAGTAAAGAGCCTTGAAACCGGACTATGCACCATTAAAGCTGCTATCCATATATCTAGCAATCTATTAATATGCACACTTAATTAGAAGTATTTGTTAGTATGCTAAATTGGTTATATATTGGTGAGTGTAAGCAAAATTTTGGTTCATTTTACATGGACTCCCCCATAAAGAATAGCAAGGATTTACATTCACTTTTAAAAGAGTTAGAGGAGGACAACACAACCAGTCACACTATAGATTCAGCGGTAAAAGAGACCCCAGTGCTTGTGATCAGTGGGGTTACCAGTACTCAGACCACCAACAATCTCAGCAATGCAGCTCCATTATACTACAGATAACCAGACCCCCAGCAGTAAGACCCCAATGATAACATATTGATAGATTATCCTAGGGATATTGACACTGTAGGACAGATCAGTATTCCAGTATAACACACGACAGATCTCTTCTAAATTTTAAAGAACATATTGAGGAAATTGGCAAAAGATGGGGGAGCCACATTTTAAAAGGAGTCATGTCTTTTGCACTGCAAGATATTGGGGGACACAATGGGCTAGGTCAGTGGTGGCGAACCTATGGCGAGTCTCGCTTTCTCCGCCCACACAATGGGGCTCATTTACTAAGTCGCAGATCGCACTCTTGTCGGACTTTGCACCTTTTTCAGGGATAACGTGGCTTGCACAGGTATTTAAGAAGTGTCTGCACTGGGATTTTGGTGCACGTAATCTTTTTTTGTGCAGCTGCGCCATGCGGCACAAATTGGGAGGACGTGCCGTCAGAAGATCCGACAGATTCGGACAGAGCGCGGGATTTAACATTCAAATTGTGTCGCAAGCCCAAGCACTTACATGCACCATGAAGAAGAAGGTGAACGCCGTCTGACCTGAGCGTAGAGGCGAACATGCAGGATATCGGGCGCACGATCTTAGTGAATCGCGGCACAGTGCACTTTCTGTGAACTCCAGGGGATGGGCAATTTAATGTGCCCCAATATGATTGACAGATGTTCCTGTATAGGCGCGCATGCAGGAAGTTCTGCCAATCAACAGTATTACTACTAATGACCGGCAGATATTTTATGTTCTGCGTAGCAAAGACACACATTAGTTAGATCACTATTCTTCCAACTAAGATCCATAACTGAAACGTGTAGGTCCGTCCACAATCTACACTGCAATGAATATGTATTGTTTTTAATCATATGGAATAATAAAAGAATGTGCTTTTATCGATTTCAAGTGCTGGAGGACATTCTTTTGTTTTGGATTACAATTCTTCCAAATCTGATATACATATATATTGCATGATTTAACCACTATTTTCTATAACACATAAGTTATTGCCTTAGTCAACATCATGTAGCATATATCTGACCTGCGAGCAGCGCTGCTATATTATCTAATCACAAGCAGCTTCCTGCCTGGAAAAATACTAAGTGAGCTGGAGTTTTGTGTTCAGTTCCTTTTTCAATGTGTACAGCCTTGAATTGAGGAGTGGGGGAAGGAGATGATCTTCAAGGACAATGTATGAAGTGTAGCTTCCAGGGGGACAAGGCATTGACACAGCATTACATATAATTCAGTTACATTTATAAAACCTCCACATCCCATACATGCACAGATCTGTCAATTAATTGTTGGAATGGGTCATGTACCGGTGATCAGCCGAAAGACAAAATAATGGCCATAAAAAGATGTCAACAATGATGGTCAACCGGTTCTACATTGACATCAGGCCAAATATTATTGTTGTTTTCCCCAAGAAACCCCTTCCAACCATGGGAGATTAGATTTGATGCAAAGTTTGGCTCAGAATATGTGCATAAAATCAATACATCAATACTTGGAAATGAAGGTCAGGGTGGCAGTAATTCACCGTCGGCTCAACCATAGTCGGGCCCAGTCACCCGTCGGTTTAGCCAGAGTTGGACCTGCTCAGCTGCATGCTCAGTTCTATGGGACCTCTTTGGGATTTCCTTGAAAACTATTTCCTACTATCTGCAATAGTGCACAGAGGATTTGCACAAGTGCGCCATTCATATGGAGCACTTCGGGGGACTTTGATCTCTGGATCACTAAGAGTCCCAGAAATCGGATCCCTATAAGTCAGTCGCTTATCCACTAACCACTGGATAAGTGTCCATAATGTGGATACCACTTGTACACTTGTGGTCAGGAGTCTTGGGTGCCAGGTGGCGCTCCTTTTGGCAAGTAAAGTTAACAGGCCCGTTATGACCATACAGTGTTCACACACCCAAAACTGGCACGGATTAGCGTGGCGTAGCTTTGTTTGGGTATAAATATAGTAAACAATCATGAATTTGACAGATCAAACAAAGCCCTAGTAAGCCCAGCTATATATACAAGGCAGACCAGAGACTCATCGCCATATTCAACAAATTTACTTTAACACAGTTTCCATAACTTTTCTATATGTTCAATACTTACTTTCCAGATCAGTGATGAGTTGGTTGTTGTGTAGTTTCACAGCACGATGTTGTTCTACTTGGTCTTCCAGCTCAAAAATGGTGTCCTTCATGTCCTTTATTTCAGACTCTCGCTCGGTGCTCTTCTCCAGTAGCTTGACATTTGCAGATTTAAGCTGCTCTTCCCTTTGGTCACCAAGTTCCTTTAGGTCATGACATTCAGTTTCCACCTGGGAAAATAGACAGGCATAAAATATTACCAGTTTCTTCCAGCCCATAGAAGATTATAAAATGGGTGGTTTGGGTGGCAGCCCCGGTCCAAAAGCTTCTCAGGGGCCCATGGCCATCCACACCACAAAGATTTATACTGTAGAGAAAATACAGGGAAGAATCTCCAGCCCTGATATTAACACATACAAGAACCCTTACAGGACCTTTAAAGATCCTCTCAAGGTCGTTTCACGCAGTCAATGAAAGTCTTAATCTGCCCCTGCACCAGCATAGAGTGGTGGTACTGCTCACAACGTTACAAGGTCTTTTATGCTATATGGACATTTGGAGAGAAGAACACAGAAGCAAAATATACACGTACATGTAATAAGATGTAATTCTAATAAAAACATACCCCAAATGTCCCAAATTAACAGGACATTTCCCTATTTCTCCAACTGTACTGGTGCACCGGATGGTGGATTGAATGTCCCAAAAAAACTATCTTCATCCCCCAGATTCTCCATGAACGGACATTATATAGTTTGAGTATGGGTGGGTCACAGGAAAGGGGGTATTATACTGTCTTGGCACAACAGGGAGTGGTGTTGAGGAATGAAAAGTTTCTGTTGTGCACCAAGTGTGCCACAACTTATGCTCCTCTTTCGCTATTCTGAAGTTGGGAAGTATATTTAAGCAGTAAAGAAGCAATCTAATGTAGAAATTTGTCTTAAGACAACCCCAAGCCACCCAAGGCCTGAAGTCGTGGAGGGGAAGACCACATTGCCATGTTCATTAGTATTGTATATGTACTTGTAGGGTATTGCACACGTAAGGGGTACGTGTCTCGGACATTCTGAGCATGCTGTGCACAGGGTAACAGGGGCTTTGCTATACAAGAAAATGGGGCTTCAGCAGAGGCGCAACTAGTACCCCATAGCAGACATGTGAATGGGGCCCCTCTTCACCCTTAAAAAATATACATATTTGTATACTCTCACATATTTATACACTCATATATATACACACATATATGCATACAGCATATACACACATACAACATAAACATACACACAGAATTTACCAACCATATACATATAGAATTTACACATATACAAACTACACCATACACATCCAGCAACATATACACAGACATACAGCATATACACATCACCATATAAACACTATGGGCCCCATAGCAGCTGCTATGGCTGCTACTCCTGTAGTTATGCCCACTGGTCTCCAGGACACATCAATGACAGCAGCAGTTTTTAAAAATGATGTAAGTTTATTTTATATAGGCACGAGGGTCCCATTAATACAAAGAGAGCTGAAATCTCCCATCATTCTGCTGTGTCTCTGCGGCGGGATGCTTTAGATATTTGTATATGTATATATTAAATTGCTCCACTACTTATATTGATTATCTCCATATGTAAAGTGTTAAGCACACAAATATGGACATGCCCTTTATATACCGCACACCCATGATATTTTACTCCTGAGGACACATACGTGCACCATTAATCAGTGGTGACGTCTCGGCCCGCCCTACAGCATTGTCAGAGAATGGCGTTTCTTGCCTTATTGGGTTCCTCTGTTCAGCTTATGGAAAGTCAGGACTCGGCTGATCATGAAATCATTACTTATTTCATAAGTCACTAAAGGCTGAGTGAACGGAGAAACAGGATGAACACTCATTGTGTGCGGGGATTAACAATACCACAGGGTACAGACATTTACCACATCAACAAAGGTGTGTCCATTACTGCATATGGAACAGACTCAAATATTCGGAGCCCTGGGGTTAGTCTATGACATCACTCACCGTGATATATTCATCACAGGGCGATCACCAGGAAACGGCGAGTGCCAGACTCCAACATACAGGAACATCAGTTTTATCGTTGACTCATCCTGATCATAAGTAGCTCAAATTATATATGTAGATCTATACTGAAGGTCATTATAGCATTGCTACAAATTTGGGTAATTGAATTGTATTTTTGTGGTCCACAGATGAATATAATGTGAGGCCTTTGTGTAGAAACATAAAGCAGACCTCCGTCCACCATATTGTCAATCTACTTAATTCAAGAGCCATCATTTTAAAACATGACCACTAATGAATTGGTTTACCACTGCTTGAGTCCCTTTCTCTATGAATGATACTAAACATACAAATACTTTTACATTTACCGTCAAAACGACTCATTTAGTAACGTGCTTCTGTGTTGAGGCCGAGAGTAAATGTAGAGTTGGTCATATCAAATCATATCTCATGGGAGTTCCAAAAACAGCTGAGCACCACAATTTCCGTCTGCCTTTTAGTTATCCAACGCTTAGTAATTGCTCATTCACAGATCAATAATATATTAAGCAACACCTATAGGAGTTGGTAAATTTTCAAAACAACAGCCTAATTAATATTCATTTATGCAAATTAGGTCCACCCCCTTTGGTTTTGGGTACGTTGGCCACAATTTCAATTCCAGCAACCTTAATTCACATGGTGTACTCTACTATTTTTTTTAGTACAAATCAGCTTGGATCTCCCTGAAGAAAAGACTACAGGCGGTCCCCTACTTAAGAACACTCGACTTACATACGACCCCTAGTTACAAATGGACCACTGGATATTGGTAATTTATTGTACTTTAGCCTTAGGCTACAATAATCAGCTATAACAGTTATCACAGGTGTCTGCAATTAAGCTTTATTGTTAATCCTGGTTCTTATGACAACCCAACATTTTTAAAATCCAATTGTCACAGAGACCAAAAAAGTTCTGGCTGGGATTACAATGATAAAATATACAGTTCCGACTTACATACAAATTCAACTTAAGAAAAAACCTACAGACCCTATCTTGTACGTAACCCGGGGACTGCCTGTATACCTGGCTCTACTATTTTAGAAGGTAGAAGCACTTACAAGCCCTATAAGAAGAGAGCTGAGACTTTCGAAACGCGTTGGACATTGCTGTCTACTGTCAGACTTTCTGTAACCTAAGTGATGTCACTTCTGGCAGGTCCTTACACAAAGTGTATTGGAGTCTAGCCACCGGTCAGGGCTCCTCCAATCTAAATGCATCGTATAGTAGCTTGGACATTGGATCACAACTTTACCCGGACTCGGTGCCAGATATCTGCTTTCTACTTAACATTAGTTTTTTTAGACTTGTTCTCAGGACATTGGTGTTCATTTTATTATAGGGAGGGGAAGGGAGTACATCAAAACATCTATCAGGGGCATAACTTGAGGGGGTGCAGAGGTTGCGGTCGCACCAGGGCCCAAAAGGTTTAGGGGGCCCTTATGGTGTCACTTTCCCATATGAGAAGACTATTACTATATACCATACATTATAGTCGGGGGCCTGGCACAGACTTTGCACTGGGGCCCATCAGCTTCTGCCATCTATAAAGTTGTTTCAACGTTCCCGTGACTCTCAATGAAGTATAAAAAGAGCTACACGTGTGTGGGCACCTCTCCATATACTCTTCCCCAGTGCAGACCTACGAGTCTCCATGGTTACAGACTACAAACTACCTTGGATGTAGTCTGCTCCTGGAATCATACAGTTTTACTGTCAACAGACGCCCAACAAAAACCACACACATACACATGCATTTAATTAACCAACTACATTTACCTTATGAGAAAAATTAATGCAGTTATTTGTTGCTCGTTTTATCCCAGAACTGTTATTCTTTCATGAGTACAAATAATTTAGAAAAAAAATCATCTAATAAAACGTATGAATATAAGAAAAAAAACCTCAAAACCAAAGTAAACATTGTATGTACAGCTAACAAAAGTATCTTTACTGATGGAAAATGTGAAATGAATGAATAAAAGAAAATAAAAACAACAACATAAAAAACATACAGCAGGATTCTATTAAATCTCAATACTGAAACATTCTCTAATTTCCCACAAGACTCTGTAACATCAGGCAAATGATTCTACTGTATTCCCCTCACCTCATAAACTTCCAAGCACATCTGGAATCCCCTGACCTTCTCACATCTGGGGGTGCCGTTTGGCATTGATATACAAGTCAACCAAATCCAGCTGCCCACCGCTTCCTTCTCCTCTTTCCCATCCCCATCCGCAACATCCATTGACCCCATCCTCCGGGACACAGTATAAAGCACAAATCACTGAAATGCCTCACACATTGATTTCTTCCTGGAACTAGCAAAACCTTATTCTAAACACCTGGAGCCCTACACAAATATCCCCAATCCAGACTGAACGCTCAGTAAAATTGTGGTTTCTTCTTCGTACAATGCATTCTCTACAAGTTATGTGCATGAAGATGTCTGATCTTTGTCGGAACTCAAACTTTTAGTTCATGGCCAGTGCCAGGGAGCTCATGTATAATCTGTTCCATCTATTTAACTTCTTTAAACTCTCCATTATCTATATAGAGGTCAGTGTACAGGGAGGAGGAGGAGATAAGCTGTGACATCTATTATCAGTAGTGATGTAATGATGGGTCAGTGTTATCTATATAGAGGTCATTGTACAGGGAGGAGGAGGAGATAAGCTGTGACATCATCTATTGTCAGTAGTGATGTAATGATGGGTCAGGGTTATCTATATAGAGGTCAGTGTACAGGGAGGGGGAGGAGATAAGCTGTGACATCATCTATTGTCAGTAGTGATGTAATGATGGGTCAGTGTTATCTATATAGAGGTCACTGTACAGGGAGGGGGAGGAGATAAGCTGTGACATCTATTGTCAGTAGTGATGTAATGATGGGTCAGTGTTATCTATATAGAGGTCATTGTACAGGGAGGGGGAGGAGATAAGCTGTGACATCATCTATGGTCAGTAGTGATGTAATGAGGTGTCAGTGGTGTTATCGATATCAAGATCATTCTATAGGGAGGGGGAGTAGAGAAATCTGAATTGGTTAAAGGTATATTCCAGGATTATTTCATTGACTGAATTTACTTAGATGATACTCCAATATGTGATCAACAAGCATCCAATATGGAGGACCCACAAAATCCGCAGTTTTAAGTGATCACATCGTTATTCCATAGTAATGAAGTTTCGAAAAATATGTAAAGGAGTCTGAAGAGCCCAGGCAGACGTCACCTGAGTGTTCCCTCCCATTTATTGCAGACAGCAGGTGAAGTTAGCCGGTTGCGCATGCGCGAGCAGTCTTTCCAGCGCACCCTGCAGGTCACTAGTGTGATCACGCAAGGAAAGACTTCTCAGACAGCCAACGTCACCAGCTGTCTGCGATAATTGGGAGGGGGCGAGGGTTGCATATAGAGTAGGAAGGGCAAAACATTTTAGGAGACGGTGGAGCCATGTGGCACGCAAGTGAAGTCAGCCTGAGCACCTCTGGCTCATCTACATGTACTTATAAACTTAATTTCTACGGAATAACAATTTACTCGATTTAATGAAAACCAGTTCCCTCCACCACTAAAGGTAACGAGTATGCTTGTGATAGAAAAAATTAAAGGACATCTTCTATCCCAAATAGCTAAATCTGAGGGAAGGAGAACCTGGTATGTATTTGTCTTATTTCAACCCATGTAACTATGTGACATAAGCACATATGTATAACACATGATGCATGGCCTCATCTGCTTCCCCTGGAATACAGTCAGATACATGGGATTGCATGTGCTGTGGAAACATAAATGGACGGGCTGGCAAATGATCAAAATATGATCAAAAGCAAGAAGAGCCCGAAATACATACCTCCCATTAAAATGTTTTCAGAAAAATATTGAACCAGATTCGGATCTTCCCTTTCATTGGGTGTAGGTTTGTCAAGGAGAAGCAAAGCAGAGAAACTCTTTTGGCTGGTCTAGCTTAAAACCATCAATAATCCTAAGAAATATGTTTAACACAAAACTTGAAAACATTCAAGGACTTCTTAGTAGACACAGGTTGGGTTGCCGGCATATAAAACCTTAATGGGAGATGTCCACAATACTAGAGTGGACAGCAGGGGCGTAACTACAGTATAGCGGTAGCAGCCATAGCAGCTGTTATAGGGCCCACAGTGTCAGGGGCCTCATTAATTGACCTGTCCCACTCCTCCCACTTCCATGCTGAGCATTGGTGAATTCACGCCTCTGACATCACCTCCCTCTCACAGCATGGGAGAGGGAGGTGTGGGGAGTGCATAATTAGCAGCACATGGTGCCGGACATCTTGTCCCCGTGCTCCATGCTGCAAATTATAAGTTTCTTTTCTAGGTTATTTCTAGGTGAGCGTGTTTTTTTTAAGTGATTGATTTCCTTTAAAACACTGAATTAAAAAAACCTAACATTTGATAAAAAATATATAGTCAACTCACCTTAGCCAGAAGACACTGGAGTTGCTTCACTTCACTGTTGGCCTTCAGGAGCTCTTGTCGAAGTTCTGAGCAGGTCAGCTCTAGATCTTTGTCCATGTAGGCAGATTTTAGCAACTGTTTAGATGACTTTTCTGGACTGTTTGCTACTGTTGTGATTTCAGGTACCTTCTGCTTCTCTCCATCCAGTTGAGTCTTTAAAGAGCTTATTTCTGTTTTGAGACCCTCAATTATGACTTTTTGGTCCTCCACAGTTTTTGATGTAAAGCTTTTTTCTCTTCGTTCACTGTCCAATAGATTTTGTAATTTACTGGTTTCGTCTTTTAGTCTTTTGACCATTACTTGAGTTTCTTGGTGCTCCTTTTCAAGACTTCTCAGGCTACCTGTCAATTGCTGTTGAATATTTAGCAACTTTTCCCTTTCGAATTGAGACTGTTCGACAAGATCTGAATACTTCTTCTCAATCTCGACTAACTTACTCTGGACCTGTGCTTCTTCCGTCTTTGACCGTTCTTGTAACAGGGCCATTAGTTTCTCGTTTTCCTGACTGAGTTGTTCTGCTCTCTGTCTTTGTTGCTGCAGAGAACTCTCCAAAAAAGACTTCTCCTCCACTAGTTTCTCGCTCTCCATTGTTAGCTCTTGTACCATGAGATTCTGATCAGATAATTCTTGTAATGTAGCCTGAAGTTCTTCTGCAGTACTATGCTGATTTTCCTCCATTTTATGTATCCTTTCAGTCAATGAGGCTACAGAAAGGTCACTTACGTTATTTGGAGAACTACCACTGGTTGAACATTTAGATCCTTGGCATGGAATGCTCCCTGAGGAACCAGGTCTAGAAGGGACATCGGATATATGCTCAAAATCTGAATCAGGTGATAAAGATGCTTTTGTGACATCGCTACTTGAAGAACCCGATATGTGCAAACCACTTTCTCCTCCTGGCAAGTGACAGTTCTCAGATCCACCAACCAACAAACTCTTAACCTTACTTCCTACACTGGTGCCTTCTGTGGAAGGAGATATGATGCTGCTATATGTCCCTTTGCTGGTAATGGTATCAGAAAGAGGGGACTGGTCTAAACTATTTAACTTCTCCCTTAGGTCACGGTTTTCTTGCCTAAGGAAACTGAGCTCTTTTTGAAGAGCTATGGTCTTGTCCTGCAGAGTTTTCAACAATAATTCAGGGTCACTACCTTGCAGAAGATGAATTTCTACAGGGGTTTCCAGCAGGTTCAGGATCTCAGGACCATAACTTTCTTTGCATTTCTGCAGTTCAGTTTGTAGTTTGCTAATTTCAAAATCTTTAGTTTTTGCCTCTGCCAAGAGCTCCTTAACTTGTGATTCCAATACGGATTTGTTGTTGGATTCATTTTCTTGTCTAGGTTTTGAAGGGGCACGGATAGTCTTCGGTGTAGGAGTTCCGGGAGAAGTAGGGCTTGGTAGTGTTTTCTTAGTTGTCGGGGTCTGAGCACGCAGAGGGGTTCGGTCTCTTGCTATTTGGGTAGATAGCTCTCGAGGAGTTGGTATACCAGTCCTTTTCGTAGCCGACAGTCCTAAAATACAAATGTTATATCTTAATATTCAATATGGATATTCTTTTCTGAGCACAAACTAAAGGACAGTACTGAAATTGATATGGTAATTCTCACTTATTTTAAAACAGTTTATCAACCAGGCATCTGCACCTTTGACTAAACCACAGCAATAAGTATTCATTACACACTGAGGCAGTGTAACCAATAGTGTTCATGTAGGTAGTCCCAGACTTAAAGAAGACTCCTAGTACCATTTCCAGTACTTATCCCAGGGACTACCTGAATATCAGACAGTACAAAGGGGTGTTCCCATTTCAGCAAATTGTTATTTTTATGATAAAAGTTAAACAATATTCCAATATACTTTCTGTATAAATTCCTTGCAGTTTTCTAGATCTGTGCTTGCGGTCATTCTATGGAAACCTTCTAGGTCAGTGGTGGCGAACCTGTGGCACTGGTGCCAGAGAGGGCACTCGGAGGCCTTTCTGTGGGCACACAGGCTGTCTCCCAGGCACAGAGTTTGCCAGACATGGCATCTTCCTGCAGTCTCAGGCAGTCCAAGTAGTGCCCTGCTATTTTACTGTGCTGCTTGGTCCTGTCCGAAGAGTGAAAAGGTATGGACAGGGTCGGATTGGAGCACTTGGGAACTTGAGTGTTGGCACTTTGGGAAAAGTTAGTATTTTTTGGGTCACATTTTGGACACTTCATATCTAAAAGGTTCACCATCACTGTTCTAGGTTTACGAATAGTGGACAGAAATCTTACCATGGTCACACAGGTGCACACCTTGTTATAACACAGAGAGTAATCGGAGCTGTGAGTTATAACGAGCTGTGCACCTGTGTGACCATAGTCAGATTTCTGTCCACTAGTATTAAACATAGAAGCTTTCCATAGAATGACAGCAAGCAGAGATCTAGAAAACTCTAAGGAATTGAAACAGAAAGTATATTGGAAAATTGTATAACTTTTTATCATAAAAATAATGACATTGATTTGCTGTAATGGGAATAACCCTTTATACTATGAGCGGTGCCAGATTAAGTGTGTGATGCTAGATGATAAATATGGCTAATGCTTCAGGCACGCCGCAAAATGTGCTGTATGTGGGCCACAAACAAGGGAGGCGATTTGTGTCCTGTCTGCCATTGGTGGGTGATCGGTGCCCAAGTGGAATGATAATAGAAATGGACTACCCGAGCCACAAACTTGGGCAGCAAAATGATCTATCTTTTGAGGCTGTGGTTACACGCTGCATTTTGCTTGCGTTTAATGCATGCGTTTTCAAACAGCTGAAGGGGAGATTTGCCCAATTACATTGTCAACATTGCGTTTACAAAACGCATGCATTAACGTAATGATAACGTATGTGTTTATTAACGCAATGTTGACAACAATGTAATTGGGCAAATCTCCCCTTCAGCTGTTTGAAAACGCAAGCAAAACGCAGCGTGTGACTGCAGCCTGAGACCCGGGCAGTCGTCTCATACTTTGCACTGTTTTACAATCCATTATGTTTTACAATAAATTGCTCCACTCTTGGAGGTTTTTGCATCTCGGCCATCTCATTCAAGTCTAAGGCAACAATAAATTCATGGTTTGCTCTCGGCCCACTAACAACTGACCACATATGTCAACCGTTTATGCTTTTTGTTGCCAAGAGACTAATTTTTACAAGAAGCCACTATTTAACCAGCCAATCAAATATTTTGCGCATCCACAAAAATGGTAAACAAATCAAAAACCAAAACGGAACAACTATAGAGACAAACACTGCTGTAATGACAAGATGAAAAAAAAAAAAGATACAAAACCTGCCAAAAAGAGGCCTGCTGTTTGCATCCACACAAAATAAAAAGACAATAGTGTACACAAGGCCTATGTTTTTAAATATAATAATAATTCTTTATTTATATAGCGCACAGAGATTACACAGCGCTGCACAGAGCTTGCCAAATCAGTCCCTGTCCCCATGGGGCTCTAAACAACCTACCAGTATGTTTTGGAGTGTGGGAAACCAGGGGACCCGGAGGAAATCCACGCAAACACGGAGAGAACATACAAACTCTTTGCAGATGTTGACCCTGGGACTTGAACCCAGGACCCCAGCGCTGCAAGACTGTAATGCAAGTGTAATGCAAGGCTCTAAATACCAAGTGCATAAAAAATGGCCTGTACCCTGTGTCCCTTCTTCTCACCTCACAAGGTAGCTACAAGAGGCATTTCCATTCTGGAAAACTTATTCGCATATTTTCCCTTCTCATACAGTCCGGAGCATGTCCACTTCTTTCTCCCACAGCTTTTTCCTCCATATTTCTTAGCCCCTCAGCATCCTCACGTACCTCACATGGCTACAAGCCCTTGCTCTCTCTTGCTATGTCATACACCCCTCCACCCCACACCTCTCTCTCAATACACAGAATATGTTTCCTTCCAAGAACAATTCCTAAAAACTGTATAGTAAACAGATGAAGAAAAAGGAAAATCATCTTATCTTCTTATCTTAAGGTGGGCAAACATCGCGCACAGGAGAGGAGGAGGGGGTGAGCGCTGCTCGCCCCACCCCTCTCCATTGAGATACATGGAGCACAGCACCATAATCCGGGGAAAGATAGGACATGTTCTATCTTTTACCCGGGTATGGTGCGGCACCGTACCGCCATTCCGTGCGCCACTGCCGGACTATGGGTGGTGTATATACGGCTGCAAGCTTGTGGCCGTATATACGTCCCCCAACAATCGTGTGAATGTAGCCCAAATCTATCTATATATCTATATCCCTTCAGTAAGCCTGTTATTCCTGTCTAAAGAACAGACCTAAGCAGTCCCGAAATCTTCCTTGTAACATCTTATATATCAGTTAGCCATTAAAATGTTTCACAGTCTCAAGAAGGTGACTTTATTTGACCTATCAAAAGCAACGAGAATTTTTTGGGGAAAAAAAATTGTAAAACTGCCAAACCTTCTTAGAAAAAAAACACTCATATAAAAAAAGATTATAACAAAGAAAAAAAAATCAGCTGCATAAAAGAGAAAAAGCATGAAAAAAAAACTGTGTACAGTGCAGCCTCTGTCTTGGGTTGAAGACCCGGTAGACTAAAAAACAAAGCAAGTAGTGTTTAGAGAAAAGGAAGATAGCAAAGGACATTCAGACTACAGAGCCGACAGCCCACTCATACAGGTCAAAGAGTTAGACGTCCACAGCTGGAGAATTCCAAGCTAAAAAGGAGAGAAAAGAACAAGATACGTTGGTAATGAAGCCATTATTAGAGGAGGGGGAGATTGCGTCACACCGGAGACAAATGGCCCCACATTCTGCTACAATCACAGCACTATTAATCCCTGTCATGCCTTCTCAAGAGCGTCTCCAAGCACAGATTTGTACACATTCCCTATGGTGGAACACACGCAGCATTGAAAACCCCTCATCTCTCTAGTAACATCATAATGAAGAAGGGGGGGATTGTGCTCATGAAGATAGGAATTACTGGTCTTACTTAATCCAAAAAAGCGAATGTGTCACCAAGAAACAGTAGTGATGTAATGATAGGTCTATGTTATCTATATAGAGGTCATTGTACAGGGAGGAGGAGGCGATATGCTGTGACATCATCTATTGTCAGTAGTGATGTAATGATGGGTCAGTGTTCTCTATATAGAGGTCATTGTACAGGGAGGAGGAGATAAGCTGTGACATCATCTATTGTCAGTAGTGATGTTATGATGGGTCACTGTTATCTATATAGAGGTCATTGTACAGGGAGGAGGAGGAGATAAGCTGTGACCTCCTCTATTATCAGTAATGATGAAATGTTTGCTATTAAGCAATTATCTAATATTCTAATTATGTTTTTTGTGATTTTGTGCATATACAGGTTGACTACCCGAAAATAAAACCCTACAGACTTAGCAGGCATCAGTTTATTTTTAGGCTTAGTGGCCAAGGTGAAAGTTGCACGATACACCTGGTATATAGTAAAAAGGATATTGCATTCACCTAGCGTCATCAAATGCATTCAATGGATAATATAAAAAAATCTACAAAGCCCTCATAAGTCTTGTTGGTAGGGGATATAACAAGGTTTTATAGCTACCGAATATATAGCACCTGTCAGCACTGCCAAAACATTACTCCCATTAATCTCATGCTTTTTTTTGTTGTTGTTTGGGTGATTTATTTCTTAGTCAGTGAATCACATTTATCTAAACTAGTATTTCCCAAGAATTGATATAATGTATAGCTAATAAAAATATCTAACCATGTGACAGTTCTGTGTACTTGCATGTCAGGCTGGTTTCACTTTGGCAGTTTTTTTTCACATGAGCGATATATTTCACTGAACCCATTTTGGCCTATGTTCTTTTTGTTTTCACTGACAACAGTTGATCAGTGGGGAAAAACTAAAGTGTGAAAAAGCATCTGCACCTGTTCATAAGCCAAAATGGGTTCAATGAAAAATCACTCATGTGAAAAAAAAACGCCAATGTGAAACCACCCACACTTCAAACAAACAATTCTACCTGATGGGACAGGTAGTTAAAAAAAATTAAAGGGAACTTGTCATCAGTAACTGGCATTTCAAACCGTGTAATACCTTCTAGTTTTTGTTTCTTTCATGGTCCAATGTGGTGGCATCTTCTAGAAAATCAATTTTGAAGCGAGATGTAAATTGGTTGCATAAAGTCAAGGAGGTGGAGAGTTTAACACTGAAGTCAAGGTGGGGTGGGCTCTGAACGCCTCCTCCTCTGTGATTAACATCATGCATTGGCCTTCAGGAGATCTGGTTAGTGATTTTTCTGGTTGCATGACCATCAATTACAGTGAAGGGTAGGGCAGCACGGTGGCTGAGTGAGTAGCGCTTCTGCCTTGCAGTCTTGGGTTCAATTCCCACCTAGGTCAACATCTGCAAAGAGTTTGTATGTTCTTTCCATGTTTGCGTGGGTTTCCTCCGGTTTCCTTTCAATCTCCAAAACATACTGTTAGGTTGCCCCATGGGGACAGGGACCAATTTGACATGTTTTGTGCAGTGCTGCATAATCTGTGTGCGCTATATAAATAAAGAATTATTATTATCTCTTTCTGAGGAAGAGAGAGCTTGACTTCAGTGTTAAACTCTCTGCCTCCTTGACTTTATACAGCCAGTTTACATCTCACTTCAAAGTTGATTTTCTGGATGATGCCACCATACTGGGTCATGAAAGAAACACAATCTGGAAGGTGTTCAGCTGCTTCACAGCATACTGGTAGTGGGTTATTAGGTCAATTTCTGCTGACAGTTAAGAAAAAAATGCCTCAGCATTGTTATTTATGGCAACAACTTATGCTGTAATTAGGGCTCTACTGCTGCTCTCTATGCGCTAGAGGGACACCACCAGTCACCACAAAAAACTTCCTGAAAGCGCACTTCTGTGTTAAATCTTCATATAGTAGCTATGGAGCTGGCAGTATGCAGAGTCCTGACTTTATTGCTCGGCAGCTCCGATATGTATGCGCAGAAGGTAGTCAAACATTGTGATGACTCAGCAATGCTTTTATTTATACAGGGCAAATACAAGAAGCGCTCTGTGGATTTAACTCCTGTAGATCTGTATTATGCCAAGCAGTCAATAAGAGAAAAACTTATAGACAATGTTACACCATTATTATAACCAAAATGGCCGTAATATGGAAGACATGATGAAAGTGTGGGAAGCAGCGCTTTTGAATACCCGTGGATCATGTAAAGCTATGACGTATTCAAACTGGGTTGTTGCATTTCACACACTGAATACAGTAATCTCTCAAGTATCTTCATCAGAGCTCAAACCAATACTACTGTCAGAAGATCTTTTCCACAAGGAATAAGATCAGACACCAGTCAACGGGGATAGTAACTTAGTGATAAATCTGTATGGATACTGTATGCTATCGACTCATATACACTTAGAGGGGGAGATTTATCAGTAGTGTCTGAGGTAAAAGAACTAGTGTCTGTTCTAGTTGCCCATCGAAACCAATCAGAGCTCAACTTTCATTTTATAAACAGCTGTGGGAAAATGAAAATTGAGCTCCGATTGGTTGCCCTTGGCAATTAGAGCAAGTCTTCTCTCAGACACTTCTAATAAATCTCACCCTGAAAGTATAAAGTTACTGTCAATTTTTATTCTACTTTTAAGCAACCATGTGGCCCGATAAACACATGGTTTGCTTACAAATATGCTCAAGACTTGGGCCATAAATGAACGTGAACAAGAATGGAAGCGCAACTGATCTCTTGGACCCGGTTTAAAAGGAAATCTAACAACAAAATCCAGCATGATAAACCAGGGACACTTACTCATAGATCCAGGCACAATGACTGAGGTAACAGTCTTATATTTGATATTTATGGCCTCCTTCCTTCTAAAATAATGAGCAAAGCAGGTCTCATCTCCCCCTGGACAGCCAGAGGGAGGAGGGAGAGAGCTGGGGTTTGGGCGAGACATGTTCTGCTCATTGTAACAACCTGTGAATCTGGAGCAAGGAGGCTCCCTTGCCTGGCTTATAATGATGAATTTTGATGATAGATTTTCTTTAAGTCTATTATTATTGTTGCTCTGTGAACAGCGCCCTCTCCAGGTTAGGAGCCGAGTCATGAACCCTCTAGGAAGGTTCTAGAACCCGGTCATTACGTAATACCAGCTGTAAATTCTGCCTGAACAGGCAATAGTTAAGTGGATGTAAGTTATTGACCAACGATGTTGCTGCAATGTAAAGTGGAGTGTGATTGGAGAGGTGCTACCCACTGACAAGGAGAATAAAATCCCTGGGCTGGGAGGAACACAGCCTCTTTACCACCAGCTCTCTTGGAGAGCACATGTTCATTTACCAGCAGTCCAGACCACATGGTCTGAGTGAAGAGATAGATAGTGTTTAGTACACCTTCAGTACTGACATTTGACCTAATCCCAGGACCAGAGTCCGGAGACTCCAATCCAGAGCTATAGCTTCCACAGTTTGGACACAGCTCCATCCCAGCCTGCATCTACTACCAGGCTGGTGCACTACTCCTGAGGACCCTCTCCATGACCACTCCAGTAATCCGAATCTGCTGTGAGATCTTTTAGGCCCGTTGGCTACTGTTGTTCAATAAAGAACTGTAAGTTGATTAGCACAACGTTTCCTCCGTCTGATCCCTGGATACGGCTGTCTACCACCACGGGCTTCCCCATCCATTAGCCAGGGACATATCTTACAGACACTCAAGAGTTGCCCCAGGGAGAACCAGTACATCAGCCTCTCCCTCCATATTTCTTGCACACACCATCTGCTGGAGACCTACCAGGCTGTAGGACAGCCCTCCAGTCCTGATACCAAGCACCGTGACATCAGCGTGCCTAGGCCGCAACCGCCAGCCACTCTGGTATTCTGGGCCCCGGCTGCCTCCAGGCCCCAAGAAAAAGCTAGACCCCGGTGGGGGATATTGCTAAAGCGTTCCTCAAAGAAGGCTGCAACATATCATATTGTATAGGTATATAGCAATACTTTTTGCCTTTTGTCTTATTTTTTCTGTATAGCTTTTTTAGTTATTGCATAGTATCCTTTTTTCTGTAGTATATTAACATATACTGGACCAAGTGAGACATAAGAGTATACTTTTACCCTCTGTAGACTGGATAGAGCATTAAAATAATTGATCATAGGAAGACTAGTAATGTTAGTAAAAAGATAACAGCATAGGCAATTCCCATGTTAATAGGAAGTGTCCACACTCAGCACATATAATTCATATACTTTTAGGAGGAGTAACAGAAAATTACTTATCTAAATATCAGGGGAGATTATAGGTGCTCTTCAATAATCACTATTTTTTACAATGACATCTAGCTCACCAGATGATCCTCGGGGGTGTGGCTTCTGAAAACTCAGCTCCTTGGGGGAACATCTATCCAGAGATGCAGCTGCCGGACAGATTTTAGGATCACATATCATTGTTCTTTGGGAATGTTGGGTTTCTTTAGAAAACCATCTCCTTCTAAGTTTTACATAATTGCAATATTTTAAATCAGTTCACTCGTCCCGTCATCTTTCTGCAGAGCCAACAACTGTGGTTTCCCTAGAGTTTTTATAACAGACCAGAAAGTGTATTAGAAGGTCCTGGGAAAATCTAATCTGGTTCTTATACAGAGCCATAAATAAGCTAACATTGGAAGTCCAGCCAGACACACCTTAATCCAAAAGGAAAAAAATCTTGGTGGTCCTCATATTAGAACACACATGTGCTTCCTTTTAGGTGGTATGTTAATAAGGACAATAACACATTAATTGGGTGGGTCTATAAAAGATTTTTAGGGAAACACTTATGATATCTCCTGTTACAGACTCTGTGGTGGTCTGGTTGGCGTTCAATAAATTAAGAGGATGAGGGAGTCCTTAATGAGTCTTCAATTACCACTAAATAAAATTTCATAAAGGTTTTTGTTATTACAGTTTATTTATGGACTAATGCACAAGAAAAAAAGTTTGAGGTCGTCTCCTAGCCCTTGTTTTTCTGTGGGCTCATGCACACAACAGAGCCGAAAAAATACAAAGCATCAAGTTTGCGGCTCAGAATGTCATTTCATCTATCATTGGTCTGTGATATACACATGTTTCTGTGAATAAGGCCTTTCAGCTTAGAGACAAAAAAATCTATGGTTTACATATCAGCACATACATAAAAACATCTGATCATTGAAAGTTCCTAAAAAGTAGCTAAATACAACCGCAGATTTACAACACACAAGATTTCCATTGACCCCTTCCCGCCGCAGCCCTTTTTGTTGTTGCATTTTCATTTTTTACTTTCCACCTTCAAAAATCTATAACTTTTTTATTTTTCCATGTACAGAGCTATGTTATGGCGTATTTTCTGCGTGAAAAATTGCACTTCATAGTGATTGCATTTAATATTCCATGCCGTGTACTGGGAAGCGGGAAAAAAATTCCAAATGCAGCAAAATTGGTAAAAAAAAACCACATTTGCGCAGTTTTCTTGTGGGCTTGGATTTTACGAATTTCACTGTACGCCCCAAATGACAAGTCTAGTTTATTCTTTGGGTCGATACGATTGCGGGGATACCAAATTTGTATAGGTTTTATAATGTTTTCATACATTTACAAAAATTAAAACCTCCTGTACAAAAATTTTGGGGGGAATTTGCGGTCTTCTGGCGCTAATAACTTTTTTATACTTTGGTATACAGAGCTTTGGGAGGTGTCGTTTTTAGCGACTTTTGATGAAGTTTACAATGCTATCATTTTTAGGACTTTACGACCTTTTGATCACTTTTTTATAGAATCTTATTTTTTTTTTTTTTTTAAATGACAAAAAAGTGCCATATTCAACTTTTTCTGTTACGGAGTTAAACGCAGTGAAAAAAACGTTATTATATTTTGATCGGCATTTTCGGACGTGTGTTTATGATTTTTACTGTTTATTTAGATTTAGATTTATTTACATCAGTTCTAGGGAAAGGGGGGTGATTTGAATTTTTATTTTTTTTATTATACTTTTTTTCTTAAGTTTTTTTTAAATTTTTATTTTTACTATTTTTCAGACTCCCTAGGGTACTTTAACCCTAGGTTGTCTGTACGATCCTATCATATAGTGCCCTACTACAGTATGGCAGTATATGGCGATTTTCCTCCTCATTCATTACAATGTGCTGATAGCACATTGTAATGAATGGGTTAACACGAAGAAGCCTCGGTTCTTCGGAATACCTGAGGCTGTTATGGTGACGGATCGCCGCTCCCCGATGACGTCACAGGGAGCGACGATCCTCAGCAAGATGACGGCGCCCATGCCACTGGCAATCGGCAGGTGTTAACGGTAAGCCTTTGCTGCAATATGCAGCAAAGACTTACCAGTTATGGAGAGGGCTCAGCCCGTGAGCCCTCTCCATGTACCTGCACCCGGCATGTGACGTACTATTACGTCACATGTCGGTAAGGAGTTAGGAGGGGTGTTCTCATTTCGGCAAATTAATATTGTTTGTATGATGAAAAATTATAACTTTTTCCAATGTAATTTCTGTATAAATTCCTCACAGTTTTCGATATCTCTGCTTGCTGTCCTTCTATAGAAAGCTTTTATGTTTACTTTCAGGGGACAGAAATCTGACCATGGTCACACAGGTGCACGGCTCATTATAGCACACAGCTCTGATTACCCTCTGTGATACAAATATAGTACAAGCCGTGCACCTGTGTGACCAGGGTCAGATTTCTGTCCACTGGAAGTAAACAATGAAGCTTCATACAGAATGACAGCAAGCAGAGATCTAGAAAATCATGAGGAATTGATACAGAAAGTGTATTTGAAAATTGTAGAACTTTTCATTATTTAAACAATAACATTAATTTGCTGAAATGGGAATATCCCTTTAAACAGCTTTGTTGGTTTATTTTCTATAAAAGCAATACTCAATAAGTGATTTGTTACAAACTGCACCGGTGGGCAGAGTCACCTCTAGACACACCCAAAAAGTCATTTGAGTAAAGCAGCCTTCTCTGCCACCTGCACAGCGGGAAATCTTAGCACCAACTTATGCGCCAATCAGCAGCTAGATTACTGAATTTGAGAATCTCTTACTTTATTTTAAAAGATTTTTTTGTACAACAGTTTTTTTATGCAGGATTTTTTGAAAAAAATTCCAAAGTAAACAAGAACTTTCAAACATTATTTGGTAACATGAAATATTACTCATGCAGTAAAAAGTACATTAGAAATATTAGAAACTTGAGAGCCCTGTCACCGAATGTTTCCCAAATACCATGAAAAGAAGTAACCTGACCGCAGCTCCAGGATTCTGTAGGCCGCTTTGCAGTGAACTCGCATGGCAGCATAAAAAATTTAGAAACTAAGGGTGAGGGCACGCATGGCGTTTTGAACACGTTTTTGGCCCATTTTTAAGCAGTCTATCAAAAAACACATGCGTATTTGACAGGTTTGAATTAAGATAATTAGTTAAACCTGTCAAAACCAGATGCGTTTTTGACAGACTGATCACCCTAAAACAGTGATGGCGAACCTTTTAGAGACCGAGTGCCCAAACTCCAAACCAAAGTCCATGTAATCATCGCAAAGTGCCAACAAGTCTATTTAGCCTAAAATCACACCATACCACTCTATAAGGGACATATAATACTGCCACATGATGACCATTACCAGTACAAGATAAATACCACCATACTGATAATAACCAGACCACTAAAGAAAGTCCAACATCACCAATTATGACACAAAGCAGGAGCAAATACAGTGGAGAATAATACCCCCATCCAGTGAGGGGCACTACCCCCATCCAGTGAGGGGCACTAGCCCCATCCAGTGAGGGACACTAGCCCCATCCAGTGAGGGACACTAGCCCCATCCAGTGAGGGACACTAGCCCCATCCAGTGAGGGAAGACTACCCCATCGTGAGGACACTACTACCACCGTAACACTACCACCCATCCGTGATGACACTACCCCCACATCCGTGAGGAACACTACCCCCATCCAGTGAGGAACACTACCCCCATCCAGTGAGGAACACTACCCCCATCCAGGGGCAATATGAAGGATTTTTTAAATCGGCAGGGGGTGTGTAGGGTATAGTGTAAAATGTTGTAGGGTGGAGGGTGGGAGCACTGAGCAGCAAATCTTCATGGAATCAGGCAGGTGAATTTACCATCAAATCACCACAAATGACACATGTCTGTGGCCACACACATACATACATACATATACATATATATACTGCCCTTGGTTTGGAGCTCTGGGCACCTGTGCCATGCTGTCAGTGAGGGCAGTGTAGTGCACCCCAGGGTCACTGGCAGCATAGCACAGAGACAGGAGATCTGAGCCAAGGGCAGTACATATGTGGCCACAGACATGTGTCATACAGGGCAGTTTGGGACAGTAAACAATAAGCACCTATAGTTGTTTAGTGTCCCAAAGCTGCCTGCCTGCTGCCTGTGACATATACACAGAGCAGCTCCTGCCCTCCTGCTGCACTCCTCTGTACTTACTGGGCACCAGCTGCTGTAAGCTCCGGCAGTTCTCTCTCACTCTCCTCGTGTTCCAAGCTGAAGGGGGAGGGGCAGGGAGTTGAGGGGCGGGCACTGACCTGCTGCTGTGTCTCTAGGCAGCACTGTTGAGCACAGAGCAGGTCTGATGCAGCCCACAGTAAGAGATCGCTGGAGCTCTCGGCAGCTTTTCCTGCCTGGCCAGTTCTACAGAGACGGCAGTGGAGATGGTGCGCGTGCCCTCTCTGGCACGCGTGCCATAGGTTCGCCACCACTGCCCTAAAACAAACAAGCAGTCTCCTGTCCCTTAAAATATTCCCTAGTTTATCATACCAAACAGCCCCCTTATGGTTATTTTATAACCAGCCCCCTCATGGTTTTTTTTATATAAAGCCCCCCTAACCCCCATGAATTCCTTATGTTCAGCATTATGTGGGCCCCCCAATAGCTCTGGGCCCCACCAGTTGCTCGGGTATGCCCAGTGGTAGCGCTGGCCCTGCATGACCAACTCAAGGAGTGACATGGGGGGGGAGCAGCTGCTGTTTGGTTTTACAGCATTTCAGGGAAACACTGCATTAACAATCATTTTTCTGTCTCTAAAAATCATCCCATGAGGCCTAGATCAGATGAAATTACTTGATTCTGTTGTGCTAAAGTACCGTGAGATGTCCTCATTTTATTAATATTTTATTTTACGTTTATTAAATTTTCCTTATTCCCACAAGAAATCTGGAAAACACTTTGTAAGTTCAGCCTTGGAAAACAATATTTAACAATTCGGGTACAGAATTTCATTTGCATATGTACTTCTGTAAAATATGACAGGGCGTGATCTATTTATGACACTTGGAAGTGCAAGCTCCCTAACCCCAAGCAGAGACTACGTCACTCACACTTTCCAGAAGGGGATAACGATTACTGCCTTATAGACTTTGGCCAAATACTGATTTCATCGCCTCTTCATATCACAGCGATTCCCACTGGAAGAGACAATTACTTTGTTTGCAGAGCGTTAGTCATAGCGGCAACACCCTCTTGGCCTTGAGAACTGGACTTTTTGTATGTCAACAAGAACACATTTATATACAGTGCCATATGATTGATAGCATCAGTTGGCTTTATTACCAAAAGTAAAGATTACTCAAATTACTACTTTATTATCTCAAAGTAAATACCCTGTTTCCCCGAAAATAAGACAGTGTCTTATATTAAATTTTGCTCCTAGGCAAAGAGGCACTAGGTCTTATTTTCAGGGGATGTCTTATTTTTCTATGAACAAGAATTTACATTTATCGTTGAACAAAAAAAATCTACTTCTCTTACATCCTTATAACTCTCCAAACTCTGAATTTCATGCTGTATTTCTTTTGGCTCCATTTCTATTAGAATCATTGCCCCCAATCTCTCATATTTAGTAAAAATTATTTCCGTAAATGACCCTTCTTATCCTTCATATCCCCATGTCACAACCTTCTGCAACATCTAAAAGATTTCCTAATACTAGTGTATGACGTGGGGGGAGCCGCTGCAATGGCGGCCGCTAGGTCTTATTTTCAGGGGAGGCCTTATATTTCTAAGCCCGAACAAACTTGTACTAGGTCTTACTTTCGGGGGATGTCTTATTTTAGGGGAAACAGGGTAGGACAACCATATGTAGACATTTTATGTTTCTATAGCATTGAAGGCCACACTCAAAGGGATAGTTAAAATGTTAAAAAACAAACATTGTAAACATATCATATAGAATGAAAACATAACAATTATTATCCTATTTTGTTCAAGTTGACTTGGTATCACATCACTAGTAGAGATGAGAGGACCCAACACTCCGATTCAGCTGCCCGACATGGTGGTCCATTGTTTATAGCCCGACAGTCATCAGTGTGTGAGCTCCACTCACGGGCTGAAGACATTGGTTATATAAAATTATGCTAAGGAGCCTTGCGTTTTTTTTTCAGAGCACCTCAGTGCTGAAGCTTCACAGGCTGTTACAATGAGCATAGCAGGACTCCCCTCCTTCTACACTTCCTGCTGCTGCTTTTTCACACAGAGGACACATACTCATAAATCCAAGCACTGTGGCTGTGATAATCTTCTTATATTTGTTATCAATGGCCTCCTACTGCTAAAATCCACTTTTGAAATTATGCTAATGAATCTGATGGGTTTCTGGGGGTGTATCCAGAGCCTATCAGCGATGTCTTTTCACAGGCTGTTACAATTAGCAGAGAAGGTCTTGCTCCCCCTGCACTTCCTGCTGCTTCTAGAGGGAGGCAAAAGGAGGGGAAGAGAGAAGGCCGGAGAGGAGAAATGTTCTGCTCATTGTAAAAGCTTGTGGATCTGCAGCACCGAGTTGCTTTGGTTACAATCCCACAGCCCTTCAGGCTCATTGGTATCATTTTAAAAGTCACATTGCCTGGATCTACGAATAAGTGTCCCTGATTTATCATGATGGATTTTGATGGTTGTTTCTTATGTTTACTTGTGCTATTGATTTTTGTAAAGTTTGTTGAAAAGTTAGTGACCATTTAGGTCTTACAGTAATCCAGGACAATCATTCTAAAAACCACAACCCTGCAGCTGCAACATGAGTAAAGCCAATAAATCACTAAATAAAACAAGCTTTTTCCTTAAAAAAATTCGAATAAATCCAAGAGTCTCAATCGTAGAATAAGCGTAGAATGTGCCAAGTTGCGTCCAATAGCAAAGCCAAGTGTATGTAAGGAGGGAAGATGTGACTCCTGATGTCGGTATTAGATATAAGAAGGAAAGGGGATGTTATAAAATAATGAAGAGCGGCAATCCTCCAGACCGCGGCCGGCTACATGATACGATCGTATTTACATTCTTCAGGCCTTGGTTTGTATTAGTTTGGCACAGATACTGTGGACTCAGTCCATTCACAGAGAACAGGAGAACAGACTTGTATGACAAGTCCAAGCGATCTGTAAACTCTTCCCCAATAACTAAATCATTTCAGAGCTTTAACAACTGCTATAAATTCATCTTGTTCCTAATCGCACTCATTTTGCATACCGAGCATGGTCTCATCCGTACATCAGCATATTAATGTGACATGGCAATGAGTGACGCTCCTCTGGGATATTACTACATGTGCCGGATTCTGGCTAGATGACAAAGGGCGCGGGGTACTTCATTATATAATCAAGATTACATCAACTTGATATTATCTGCGGAAATGGTTTCATAAATTACATGTGAAATCATGAAGTAGTAGTGGTGGCTAAAAATTATCTTTACATTTATTTTATGTCCAGACTGAATGTCTTAAATAGCTTGTTTTCCCCTATCCCCCACGAATCAGGAGAATGGGGGTCCCCAAATCTCTATTGAACTGACAGACATGAACAGTTCTGGGCTACTTCTTCCAGAATGGAGCGGCTGTGCACATGCTCGACTTGTCGCTCCATTCATTTTGGGTGCTAAAAAACTATTCACATGGTCCCACCACTGACACCACTACCGATCAGCAAGTTATTGGATAACATGTTGTGACTCCTTTAACACAATACCCCTTACAACCCCAGACAACTATAACTCCAATCCCAGCTGTAAACCTCTTGGCACCTGGATTGGTGCTTTTGGGTTGCCCCGTTTCAGTTGTTCTATCAGTTTCTATACAACTGCAAGGCAACAATGCACAGGATGACTGGTAGAAATTAAAGGGTCCCAGAAGAACGAGGGGTCCTGTTGCCACTAACTGATGGAGTGGCAGATCAGGTTTGCATCCCGCTTTTCGACTGCTGTAAAACCATAGTAGCATCGGAAATTGCAGATACTCGGGTACCTTCAGCACTATTATAGACAGTGAGATTGCCGTGCTATACACGTCTATAGAATTCAATGGAGAAGCAGGATGCAGGTACGACCTGCCGCTCCATTAATTCGTGATAACAGGACCCTCAGCATTGTGATCAGTGGGGATCCGTTCTTGTGATCGGTGGGGGATCCTATGGATAGGGCATAACAATCAACCTTTGTACAACCCTTTTACACTGAATAGACACCATGTAGTACTACATTTACCTTTCCTTTATTACGTTCCCTTTTGGCTGACTACCCATGAGTAGGACGAGTAGCTCAGGTACCAAAGCACAGTGTATATGCAGCAAACTCAGGACAGGGGTAATTTTGCAGAAATGAGGAGCGACTGTAAATACCCAAATGATTTAATAATAGGGCACCAAATTGACTGTACTTTATGTGCTTACGGTGGATGTATTAATAGGAGTCAAGGTAAAGGAGAATTAATACACGTTAAAAAAAACATTGATATCATCACTGCTTTTTAATAAAAAGGACTTTCTGGGGCAGAAAACTTTTACTAGTTTAATGAAGTAATTTGGGGACTAACACTGGGTCATTACCACTACCGTCATTCAGAAATGACCCTCGATGATAATTGCCCGGTATAAGACGGCCTTTACTCAACACAGGGCTGATCCCTACAGCAGGATGTGCATTATCCTTACATCACAGCTACTATTTATAATCTGTGTTGATGGTTACTTACATTAGCTTTGAAGCTTAGTCCTTGTTATCTTTCATTTCCCGACTGAAGGTCTAATTATGTGTCTTTAGATCAAGGAAAACAGGAAGTATGATGTGTAAAGGAAAAACTCATCCTACACAAAAATTTATCACAACCCAATTTCTGACAAAATTGTAAAAGTTGGGTTTCTGGACAGTGTAATCATTTCAGAAACTCTTCATAGAGAGTTTAGCTTTAACCCTGACCTATTACACTGAAGGGAGCCAGAAATAGCCAATTCTGTCTTCTGTATAGAAAAACATGACCTAATGAAAAGCATGGTTAGTACATAATAATTCGAGGTCTGTCCAGTGTGACAGCACTGCTACGCTATTGGACCCCCCACAATATTATTTGTAATACCTTTCCTTTGGATAAGCCATTATGTTGTTATGCTGAAAAACCCGTTAATTAAAGTGATCATTGTTATAGGCCAGTGATGGTGAACCTTTAAGAGACCGAGTGCCCAAACTATAACCAAAATCCACTTATTTACCGTAAAGTGCCAACATTGCATTTTAAGCAGTAACTTATTGCTACTGGCTCTTCATCATCTATCAGTCGTACAGGCCCCATGAGGCCACTAATACAGTTGAAAGAAGGAGGGCACATTCAGACATCATTGTAGCTTTTCACCAGGGTCTCTCTGTACAGTAAGAATGTTTAGTCTAATAGGATGACCTACAAAGATACTGCAGTTCTATCAACACCTTCTTACTTTTAAGAACCAGCCAATGAAGTGTCTGTCATTTTAAAATAGCGCTGATTACAGCATCTCTTAAATTGCCTGGGACTGCAGGAAGATTTGGTGAATTTGGTCCTGTTTAGTGAGCTCTGTCTTGGGGTCAATGGCCTGAGTGGCCACAGAAAGGGCTTTGAGTGCCACCTCTGGCACCCGTGCCATAGGTTCGCCACCGCTGTTTTAGGCGCTTTGACCCGGACACAAAGTATTGTGTCAGCTTCCAACACACCAACCTGTGCCGTTATCCGGCTGTAAACAATGAATCTGTGGTTTATCTAATGGATACAACATTTCCTTGTCACAACTTTTATGTAAGAGATCTCTGAGGACATGCTCCAGATTCTCATACTATATCCATTCACTGATTTTGTTGTCTTGGTACATGTCTAGGAAATTCTGACACAGTTTTTTTTTTTGCCAAATGAAAACTGCTGGCAGCACATGTTTAGTGATATCCCTAATACTTTCTGTCAGAAGTTAGAATGTGCAGTCTAAGAAGAAGAGCAACAAACAACAATTTTGGAATTTGTCTCTATATTAAAAAGTTCACTGTAAAGGAGAAAAACTTTTAGTTCCAAAAAGTTAAAGCCTGCTCCTTCTTCCAGTGTGGAGAACATTTATGTCCTTATATTTATTAGCCTGTCAAATGTCCCATGGAGGCCACATTTATATATTCTTAAAGGGGCTATCCACGCTCTTCAATTTCCGTCAGCTCCATAGAGATTAGTGGAGCAGAACAGTCATGTGCGGCCGTCTACTCCATTAGTTTGGCGGAGCGATTAGGGGTCCGACGGAAGTACGTGGAACCCCATCGGACCCCTCCTTTTTGGTGATCTGTGTGGGTCTCATCACGGAGACGCCCACTGAATAGCAAGTTAGGCCCTATCCCGTGGATAGGGCCTAACTTTTGTTCATGGGAAAACACCATTAAGTCTTAAATTATGATGTTGCTAAGATATTGAGAACAACATATTTTCATATATTACCGGGAGGTGTGTGATCCATATCAACTAGGCAATCTAAACATCTAATGAATGTTCCCATTCTTCTTTGATGGTAGATGTTGCAGAAGATACACATCTCCCGCATCTAAATACACAGAATCCTGACTTCTACATGCAGCTACTGTATTTCCCTTCATCCAATGAGAGCATGTTCGTGAATTGAAGAGCTACGTTTCCAAGTGTACTTCAAAAGACACAGCTGAAGTTTGAATAGGTAGCCCAGGCGAGCATCCATCCGGGTGCAGGAGAGACAAGGGGTGAGCACTCTACACCCCTCCCCTCCCATTGAAAGCTGAGTGGGCAACTCAAAGGATTAGTGCCCATAGGATAGACCATTAAAGGGAACCTGTCATGAGAAATTCGTCTAATAAACCACTACCGGTATGTTGTCAAGCAGCTGAGCAACTCCCAGATCATGTTTGTTTCACATGTCTGGTGTCGTGGCATCATCCAGAAAATCAACTTTGAAGTGAGATGTAAATTGGTTTTTTGAAGTCAAAGAGCGGAAAGATTAACACTGAAGCCAACTTTTCCCTGCCTTAGAACACCCTCTTCTGTAATTGATGGTCCTGCGTCCAAGGACATGATCAGATCTCCTGAAGTCCAGCGCATGATGTCAGAGGAGGTGTCAGAGGCAGGGAGAGCTTGACTTCCGTGTTAAACTCTCCACCTCCCAGAATTTATACATCCAACTTACATCTCCCTTCAAAGTTGATTTTTTTTTTGGATGATGCCACCAAGCTGGGCCATGAAAGAGATGTGATTTGAACCAGTGGATAGGTTATCAGTATAAACTTCATTGCCAACCACTTTAATATGTAATCATTTGGGGCAGGGGAAGGGAGGAAAACAGTTTTAAGATAACAAATGATTGTGCAAATGGAAAGAGAAGCAAAGATTTGAGAACCACCAACAGAAGACCTTCCTAACAGGAAGTCCCTGCTCTGCTGGCCGACCGACCGTAACACACTACTGCATTTTCAGAGCTCACATCCATCACAAACAAAGAAATCACTCCCGATATCACAATTAAATAGAGTCCATAAAATAGTCACTGATCCCCAAAAATAGACGGAGAGACTGACCGAAATGTCAGCCAAATTTCTAAAAAGAGGATACCCTCCAAATATCCTCAAAGATACAGAAAAAAGACTACCAGTACAAAAAGATACCAGACCTGAAAACAAACCCAAACGCATACCCTTCATTCATCACTACCACCCTACATCCCCCCTCCTGACTAGGACCATCAAAAAGCACTGGCCCCTCCTCAAACAGGCTTACCCTAACATCCAGGAGTTCCAACTCCCCCCCCCTCATCTGCCATAAGCGCACAAGAAACCTAAGAGACACCCTAGTACAGTGAAGGCGAACCTTTTAGAGACAGAGTGCCCAAACTACAACCAAAATCTACTTATTTACCATGAAGTGCCAATGTGGCATTTTAAGCAGTAACTTATTGCTACGTGTTCTTCCACATCTTTCAATTGTATCCGCAGCCTAAGGCTACCAATACAGTTGAAAGAAAGAGGGCAGATAGCTTCTCTCCAGGGTCTCTTAGTACAGGAAGAATGGTGGGTCCACACCTTCCCATTTTTCCTGCAGTTCCTGGCCTGAGTGCCCACAGAACGGGCTCTGAGTGCCGCCTCTGGCACCAGTGCCATAGGTTCGCCATCACTGCCCTAGTACGTGCTGATATTGGTAGTTTCTCAAAAAAATCCCAACAGACAATCCTTGCCACCCCAAGAAAGGGGACATTCCCTTGTCTGGACTGCAGTCAATGTTCTGCGGTCATTCACGGCGAATATTTTTGCCATCCTAGGACTGGGCAGCGTTACCCAGTTCAGGGATATTTTACCTGCAACTCTCGTTATGTCGTATATCTTCTGAAATGTATGTGGGAGAAACTACAACTCCTGTGAAAGATAGGATAAGCAAGCACAAGTCCACCATACGGACAAATCAGACTCTACTACCAGTCCCAGCACATTTCATCAGTCACCATCATCATCCCTCGCAGCTCCGCTATCAGATCATTGAACAGGTGGAAACCCCCCGAAGAGGTGGCAACAGAATATCGTTACTACGCAACCGTGAAGCATATTGGATCCATACCCTACAAACCATTGAACCTCTTGGACTCAATAGAGCTTACGACCGTACCTTTAACTATTGATATAATTAGTATTCTCAAGTTGTTTTTGTGTTATTTGATACCATACCTTTTCTAAACTTATATTATTTCCTTCTTTTTCAGAAAAAATAACCTCATAGAACCAGTATCGTGTTATCTCCACATACTTCCGGTGATGGTAAAGATATGACACATAGTTATAATCACTACATAGACTGTGCCAGGATAACATGATAGCCTCTATACAACATATCCCTTACTGTAGCTTTGGTTCCCATCTCTTAGACCCTGCTCTCTTTAGCCCATTCTTACTCTCTATTTCCACCTTTTATACAGTACTGCATCTACACACTTTTTTCCCATTACATATCCATCCTCTTCTCCATATATTCACTATCCTATAGTTCCAGTCCAGCTTCTATTACTCATTCCACTGTACACTACATTCTTCTCATACCCCTACACATCCTCTTCATCATATGCCGCCTTCAGGATCTTCTCCTACTCAGCAGCGATATGCGCCTGACCGCGACACACTGCGACACATTTTTGGCGCTACGACATTTTTTGGCGCATCCATGTACTTTGCTAAACAGCTAACTAAAGCATCATATTGCCATGACTACCCTCTACCTCACTTCCGGTCATGCGCCCCTCCATCCGCCTGTCACTCCAATACTATTTAAAGCCGGGATCCGGCGCAGCTCACTTGCAGCCTCACCACTCTCCTACCTACTACTGCAGACATTGTAAGTATCATCCACTATACCTCATTATGCTAGTTCCCATTACTTTCTCTGCATTCCTATTCTCTTACATCGCATAGTACCCCCTGTATTCTTCTACATGCTACATTGGGATTTTTTCTATGATATTTCCAGCAGGATCTTGGTTATATACTTTACATCATTATGTCAGTGCATACCTTTCATATAATCTGATCTTCTATATTAGCTCTTATCTTCTACCATCTTAACCTATGGCAATCAGTTTTTTAGATACTTTGTAAATACAGTATATATTACTATTGTTCACTGTATAGGTGATTCAGCCCCAACCTAACCGATATCCTTCTATTTCAGGCCAGATCATGCTTGACAAAGGTCGTGATGACCGAAACGTCGTATATTACTTCTGATCTGTATAGAATTATATAACTTTTGTTCAATTTCTACGGTGAAGGCTCCACTGTGTGAATTATACGTTGAAAACGCTAAAAATAAAAAAATTAAAGAAAACCAGTTTGGTGTGTGCCATGTTCTCTATGTGGATTATGGATGGACTGAGAATCCTACATTGAGCACCACCCATACATGGTGTGCGGTCACTACTGTTTCTACGTGTGCTGCTGGCCGATGGGATCATGTGACCCTCCACACCTGGAGCCTCCCTGCGGCTCGAAGGAAGGTTTAACAGGGTAAGTTTAATACAGGTGACCTATCAAATGGCTCTTAACCTTTCAAATGATTTGCATGAAAGATTTTCACTAATTTCTCAGTATACTTGCACCTTTTTAATAGTGCAGGCCAACCTCACAAGCCCAAGAATCATCTACAGAAAAAAAAACAGGTATAAAACGTTGCAAATGATAAATGTCTCCCAAAATGTCTATATGTACAACTAACACACAATACCCTACTTCATCCTAAAATACCAGACTGTATTATAACATTGTATTCTGTTAAACATAGTATCTCCCTATTTGATGAAACAATTTTTTGATTTTTCTATGTATAACATATTCTATATGTTCATAACAGATTCTATACATTTCTATAATATTCCAGAATACTTTGCCAACTCTGTTGCAGAGATAAAATTAGCTCAATGTTTTGATGTAATGCAGATAAATTGTATGGGGTAAGACAGAGAGAACAGCACTTTGCTACAATCTGTTTCCAGTCCAATGAACACCATCTAAATTAAATATGAGTAACGAAGGACATGCATGGATGAACTCGGCTGTATATCCCACAATATTCCTCAGAAAAGTAGATCGTAGAGAGAATTTATAATTTCATGAACGTTGTCTTCTCTTTACAACATTGACATCAGATCATTTGTGTTAATTTAAGTGATGCCCACAATAAATTCATCAACTGCTCCTATATTAAAGGAGATTGACAGACGGAAAGAGCACATTGAGAGTAAGCGGAGACCCCGGCCAGGAAAGGTCATCCTTATGTTATACACTTGGTTTGGATAAATAAACTACACTAAAGGATCACTTCTCACTTGTATTTGTTTTTGTATTACCTTAACCAAAATTAAAGGGGATATCCCCACAAATGAAACCTATTTTTGATCTACTGGATAGCAAATAAGCTGTAGATCAGTGCAATTCAACCATTATTGATCTCGATAACCAGGAAGCCTCACAACCACAACCAAGGCATTATAATAAGATAGTACAGGTTGGCCTACTTGCCAATCAACGTGTGCATTCACGATCCACAAACAACGAAACCATAGTATATTGATTGACGCCCATGTGAAGTCCGCTCCTGGGTCAATGATAGCCGAAAAGTGTGCCAGACCTGCTCCGAGTTTTGTCGGCTCATGGGAATTACGCCCATGTCTACAAGCCCATAGAAATGCATAAGTCCGTATGCTATCCATTAAATCAACGGATAGCATACCAACAAATTCTACGTTTGTGTGTAGATAAGCCACTTTAATAGAGGACAAAAGTTGTAAGATTCATATACGGGAAAGTAAAAATACACAGCAACTCTATCTAATACTACATATCTATTATCTATAAGTCTGATTAAAGAAAATCTGTCCATTCAGTTTAGTCTGTTATCATGTGCTGTTGATCTACAAACTTCATAAGTCGACTCTTCTCGACCTAGGGATGTTTTTACATCTTCACTCATTACCAGTAGAGCACTAGGATATAGGTGGTTTTGGGCAGTAGCCCAGCACCCAAACCTATGGCCAGCCAAACCACCCCAAGAAGGACCTTCACCTATGAAAGCCTTGTACATCTGTACACAATATATACATGTGTTCTCAATACACATGTACACAAGAGCCATTTCTGGACCTTTGAAGATCATCCAAAGGTCCTGAAGCCACAGAAAGGCATCCTGCATTCTGTAAGGAGCTTGATTGTAGTACAAATGTAGGAAGCGGAGTCCAGACTTTTACGAGCTATAATAATTATACAGCCCAGGGCCACTGCAGTCTTAGTCGGCCCCTGCTCATTACTTATATAAAATAAGGACAAAAACAATGCAATATGTCAAATAGCAGCTACAAATAGAGAGCTTTGGACCCTATTGACTATAATCGGGTCTGCTGGGTTTTTATTAGGAAATTCAGTTTTTAACCAAAAAAACCTAGCACAGAATGACACCTATTTTGTAAATCTTAGGTAACAATCTTCAACAAGGGCCCCAACTGTAGTCATTGATGCAGATATGAACAAGCCCTTGTGTAATTTAACACATGAACATTTCTACAGAAAACAAACTTACTCTACAGAAGGTCAATTTAGGTAAACCATTAAAAAGCTGTTAAAACCTGAGATCTAGAAAGTATTTCTGCTTCCAACCTTTCAACCAATCTGTCATCACCTGGCCCCAAGATAAAACTATGAGAACAGCATAGATTATAACACATAAAAAGAACTGGGAACCTCTGGCAGGTTATTGTGTTTTGATTAACATAAAATTATAGACGAATAATATTTAGTCTAATGGATAAAAGAAACGTTGAGTTTTGGCATTAAAATGATAAATAATCAGATGGTATATAGTGACTATTACAAAGCCAATAAGGTCAACATTAAAGGGGTATACCCACGAAGACGAATACATTTAGGATAACAAAATAACATCAATGTTAACAACAAAAATGCTGCATTTCACAGATAGTGGGAAGAGGGGAACCATGCATATATGAATGTAATATGTATATTTTAAAGTGGGAAGAGGGGAACCATTGCTATGGGGCCCTGCCTCTCCTAGTCACTCCCCTGGCTTACCGCGTGTGTCATAAGTGAGCTAACAGAGCTGAGAGTGTCATTGTGTGTTATATCCATCTCATCATCTTTAACCTGTCTCACTTCTATTTTTCTATGTGTCAGAGTAGAATGTTGAGAGGCTAAAGACAATTTTAGATAAATCCTGTATCCCGATAATCTAGGCACATTGACAGCACACAGCATCTCATAGCACAGAGGAATCATGAAGTGTCTGCTTAGAGAGTCCCCACCCACACTCTGGAATTTGACACTGACCATCACTGAGTGATAGGAGCTAAAACAGCAATAAAACTGAGTAAAATTGTAAAGTAAGGGGGTTAAAATTATCATTATTGTGTGATCATCACTAAGGGATTCATGGGAAAACCCCTTTATGGGCCTGCTTAAATGGAGTCTAAGTACTCCTAAATCACCCCACAAGTAAAAGCAGAATTGTATAGGGCACTTTAATAGGGTTAGCCTCTTACTTTTAATTAATAAAAAGTCAGCGCTGCAATATTAAGCACAACACATAAATAAGTAGAGGAACCAAATGAAATGTTTATGCATCTAAGGAAGAACATTTACAACTACTATGAACCTGTGATTAAGTCATTTCCTAGTTAGTCATCTATGTGGTTGTCAATAATAAATGGCCCCACAACTAACATCTACAAGATGCATAGACTTGCCTGGGTAACGGCCACTCAGCTTCCCTGTGGAGAGAGCTCTGCTCCCCCCTCCTTCTCTGGCCAGCTTGCGGCTCAAGGCACATGTCTGCTACTGGGGACGTGTACATGAGGCCTTATTCTGAGTATATTTAAGAATGTTGTCTTCATGGGAAGACCCCTTTAAGTCCAGCAGGTCAGGAGTAGAGTTACAACAAAGTTGGGGTGCATCCCGCTCGACCCATACATATTGCCAGATTGGCATCAATGCATGGGTGTCCACCTGACCAGTCCCAGTTATGGCTAGTAGTCAATGCTGGATTGGCTGCACGCCCTCCAATCCGGCAATATGACCGGGTCATGTGGGACGCACCCTAACTTAAAGTTTGATTCCTCTCATCTCAGGAGTTACAGAAATAGACTATAGAGTAAAATAGCAGTAATGGAAAAAGCTGTGTCAAGCCGTTTCTGACCACCTCGAAGAGATGAGATGAGAATAACTCCTTAATTAAACCCCAGTTAAAAAACAGTAAAAATCTTGCTCATTTTTACACACTTTTTTTTAACTTTATTTCTGTAATTGTATTGACCCAGAGCCTCAACAACTTGTTTTCAATACAGTGACCACCATAAAAACAAACTCATAAAAATTCAGTACTTCATTTTTTCATTCCTCAACCCAAAACTCTATTCCAAATGAAGAAAAACTGAAAGGTGCCTTTAGAAAATATAACAAGCCTTGCAAAACACAAGCTCACATAACTTTGTCGACGCAAAAACAAAAAGCCCTTGAAAAACTAATGTAACCTACAGTTCACATATGCGTTGGACACTTTGCAAGGAGCCTCTGTAACAGATTTCATCACATGTGACAGGAAACTGAACCCAACAGACCCCATTAAAAGTCTAAGTAGGGGAGTCTGTCATGGGATGGATCCAGTATGTTATAGCTTCCCTTATAAAAGCCATATGAGAATGGTAAACATTGGGCAGCACTTGTCTGTCATGAGAGATGTCATGCACAAAATCTTTCTTGAACATAGGTTTCCATTAATCTCACATTCTCTTAACCCTCTTTTAATTTTTTTTCTACTTACGACCCCATATGACAAATGTAGACCCCCCTTAAGGATACACTCCGCCTGCTACATAACAGAAAACAGACTGAAAACATTAACCATACCTCAATGTTTCCACTAGGGAGGAAATGATAAGCCGGACTGGGGGGGCTATGGATGTAATTAAATCTTGAAAGGCAGATATTTTACAACATGTTGTCAAACCTGGCGGCTTTCATTTGGTCATTATGTTCCTGAAAGTCAGATATTTGTTTTGTGTTGGAAACAAGATCCTGACACTTCTCGACAGCCACAGAAAGAATTTCCCCTCTCCAACCACCAAAGGAACATGTGTTGAATGAGAACGGAAAAAGGGATAACCCTTATCATCAACATAAAACAAAAGTCAACTTTTACTTTTCCAGTCCAGAAACGGGGACTGAATGTGAAGATGACAGAATTACCAAACCTTCCAGGAAGCTTACAGTGCATCTCCTCATCTTTAAGACGCGTCATTTGTATTAAAGTCTTTGTTAAAAGCAGCAACTTTCGGAAAATTTATTGGAAAATTACTGTATACAACTATTGGCATGGCAGTCAACTACAATCCCTGTACCAGCAGATGCCATCATCAACTTACAATCTGTAGTGTTCTACAATCTAAATCTAAGGAACTTTTAAGTATGATTTCATTCAGTATACACCTCTTGTGTAGTAATAGAGTTTGAATTTACACTCTTTCGTACTCTTTTCTATTAAGAAGTTTTCAACTTTTTTCTTTGAAACACAAAACATTACCCAAAGCGTATAGTGTCCTAAATAGGCTACTTGTTATGTCTAGGGGATGGAGGGGTCATGTTTTATGTGTAATTCAGCATTTTTATTGCTGAAATAATAAATTTGCAAAAGTGCCAGAGGCGCACCGGCTGACGGCGCCCGAGCGCCTCTCAGTTTCCCAGGAGTTTAATATATTTACGCCCCTCCCACTGCAAAAGCCTCTTCCTGCCACCAGCCACGGAATAACGATCCGGCCGGTGACGTCAGAGCCGTGGCAGGGAGAGAGCAAAGCTGTGCTCTCTCCTAGTTCCCCGGACAGGAGCAGGAGTAGGAGTGGGGGCACGTGAATATATTAAAGTCCGGGGAAGCCGGGAGGTGCTCGGGCACAGTCAGCCTGAGCGCCTCTTGTCACTTTTCTAAAGTTATGATTTCGGCATTAAAAATTTAAAATTTCGCTGAATTAAAAGTAAAACACGATCCATCCATCCCCTAGACATAATCAGCAGCCGATTTAGGACACTCTACCACCAGTAATCTGGTGGTAGATGTCCTTTAACCCGTTAGTAAGACAAGATAACACAGTCTGTAGTGTATAAAGAGATCTGCTCTGTGATAAATAATAAGTTAATACACTTCCAGTCACATTGACCCGAGCTACGTCCATCATAGTGAACTTTGAAATGTAATTTATTAAATAAATCTTTCATCCGTCCTTTCCCCTCTGCCTTTCTTCCTTATTTAAGCAGTTTTTGTAAACCAGCTTTCTGTCCTGTATCCACTGAGAGATAAAAAACCTGATAAAGTGCCTAATGACTTAAAGGAAATCTTCCATCAAAATTCATCATGATAATCCAGGGATACTTACTCATAGAGCCAGGCACTGTGACTGTGGTAATCTTATATTTGTTATCCATCGCCTCCTTCTTTTGATGGCAGATTTCCTTTTGGTGCTATAATTCCCTGGATAGTCTACTCTCCCCAGAGAGCTAAATCATTAATAAAAATATTCTCTAGTAATGGAAAGAGTTTATCATTAGCCTATCTATCTATCTGAAGTGGATAGACCTCAGAAGGTTTCCAAATACAGTGCTCACTACAAGAGAAAGAAGCAGAAACAAGGCACACAAGTAGGTGGTTTACTTAATAGTAATGAAGTATTTTAATTTAATTATCATCCACACTTTTCACTTCTGAAATACAATTTTTAGAACATTTTTCGAAAGTTCTGTTATTCTTTAAAAACTCAGCTTTCCTTCTAGTGCACCATTGATATTGTCAAAGGTTGAATGGGTGAAGTCCATGCCACTCATGTTTTATCCTCACTGTTCTCATTACAGAGAAGCCCTTTAATGACAGAAGCTCCTTGGATATCCAGCAAACAGCTGATGATAATCTGCAGCTGGAGAAATGCAGTATCGCGAGGACATCTTGAGACTGTCTGGGCCATACTTATTGAAGACTTTCAGCTGTGGTTTAAGACAAGGGTACCGTGTCGTGGATCCCTTTGTATGACATCCACATGCCCTAAAAGTGTGAGTTGCAGGGTATGTCATATGACTGAAGGCTGTGACTACTCACAAAAGTTCGTTTGTAGTCTGTTACCATAGAGACGTATAAAACCAGAAGCTTTATACACAAACTTATAGCATACGTTGAGTGCATAAAACAAAAAAAATAACATCCCAGTCGTACATGTGTGGCCTACGATGCATCTCGGCTCTACTGAAGGGAATGTGTATTGGCAGTAAGTCCACATGTCCTCTATGGTTAGGTGTGGCATTATTTCTGAAAAAAGGAGCCATATATTTGTATCTGGAGGAAGACACCTTTAAATCATGACTCTTACATAGTTGCCTCATGCATTATAAAATTTGCATTGAAGAAGCTTTTTTATGATGTTTAGGGATAAGCATCTTGCACTTTATGAAGGAGACCCATTTCTCTGTATTGTCACATTGCAATGTTTAATTGCTGGACATAAATGGACAATAATAATCTCTGAACATTCTATCTGTTAACATTCCCAATGATGTAAGACAACACTGTAGTTATCAGATGCCACCAACAGCGTTTTCTCAGCTGGCGGAGAGCTCTCCTACCGGGTCTTTAAATGTCACGGCCGATGTGAAAAAGCTTATACAAACTACACAGACAATGCACCTCCAAGACTCGAGCTGTTGCTAGGAAAAATGCTGACCCGTACAAAGCGCACGGTTTATGTGCATCGTTAAATTCTCAGCCAACTCTTAAAAAGTGGAGGTTAAAAATAGTATTCGTAGCGCCACTATATAATGCATCGGACCAAAACATCAGATCGGATTTTACAACCATGCAAAGTTAGCCATTGCTTGTATAGAACAACAGCTCACCTATTTAGCCAAAAATTTGTTGTCAGACATCCGACAGTGTGAACAGTGCCCGGGTCACAGAAAGAGAGGAATCATGTGCCGTTTCAGGTGCATGATGATTGAAAAAAACAGGTGGATCCAGCACTCGTTCTGAATAGATTAAAAGTCTTTATTTTAATCAATTATGGTACAAAAAGACAAAAATAATACATGTACAGGCAGTCCCCGGTTACATACAAGATATGTAGGTAGGTTTGTTCTTAAGTTGAATTTGTATGAAAGTCAGAACTGCATACTTTATCAGTGTATTCCCAGCCAGAACTTTTTTGGTCTCTGTGACAATTGGATTTTAAAAATGTTGGGTTGTCATAAGAATCAATATTAACACTAAAGCTTCATTACAGACACATGTGATAACTGTTATAGCTGTTTATTGTAGCTTAGGACTAAAGTACAGTAAATTACCAACATCCAGAGGTCCGTTTGTAACTAGGGGTCGTGTGTAAGTCGAGTGTTCTTAAGTAGGGGACCGCCTGTACAGAGCAATGATGCTCACTGCTAAAAGTAACGCGGCAGACCTATGCGTTTTGGACAATGGGGCAGATTTACTTACAGCAGATCTCAATGTAAAATCCCAGGGTGTGGACGGGGCCTCTCTAAACAGACAAATTATAATCCATCTAGTTCTGTGGATTATCAGGTGTATATAGACAAGGTGTATATAGACTTATCTAGCTTCTGACATAGTACTAACACATGGAGAGAGAGATGTGACGAATCTTAGAAGCATGAGATGATAACACAGAGGCTGATAGACCATTACACTGTTACACTGTGAGCTCTGCTACATATCACAGATATGTGCCTGCCATCCCCCTTCCCCTGGACTCTTCTCAGGTTTCTTTATCTCTCAGATGTCAGTACAGAAAGCTGACTTACACAAACTGCTTATACAAGGAAGAAAGGCAGAGGAAAAAGAAAGTTTACCATTATCATCTGCAACATTAATTAGTGCAGATTTGTCTAAAATTTAGTTGTACTTTAAACATCACTACTGTAGCATGGTCTGCAAAGAAAACACTTCCATAATCAACGTAAATGTGACCCATTATGCATCACAGCTGTGTGTGTGCTACAACAGCGACAGACTAGTTTTCTTTGAGCTCAATATATCAGAAGCATAAATGGATCCAGGTTTTCTACCATGTATCAGTGTAGGCAAACAAAGAATCAACTTTCAGAGTAGACGACAAAGCTGAATGTAGCATAACCTTAACGACACACACAATCATCTCACCATCAAAGCCATACTGTGTCCAGGACCCTATATGGCAGAGGTTACACAGGGCTCACCAAAGTCTGTTATGAATTTAAAGGGCAGGTCATGTTTGATGGATAAGTTAAGAAGTGAGATTAAGTGGCCACAATTGTGTTTCTTCATTTCCTTAGGCAAGATAAATCAATAAAAATTGACAGCAAAAATCCAACTTGCCCAATCCTTACGGAGTTCTATCCCTGTGTGGTAGTAAAGTTAAAATAAAAATATTTGTCTTCTTGAGGATCCCAGCGCTGTTCTTGATTAAGCTTGACACGCCGCGATCGCTGTAGAGGTAGAGTTCGAAAAAGCTGCTACAGGGTGTCCGAAGCCTATTGCACAGAAGGCTGAATAATTAACAGCCTGGAGCGCCGGGGATCGCACCCAGAACTCTGTTGCTGCTTTTCAAAAACTTCTTTTAGAGCAATTCCAGTGTGTCAAGCTTAATGAACAGTATTTATGAAGACATACCTAAAGGGAACCTATCACTGGGAGACCGTTTTTTTAGCACACGGCCAGTCCCCAGAGAGCATAGTGCATACACTGCCAGAGAGGTAGGTAGGTTTTATAGAAAAAAAGATATGTTATATAGTACTTTTCAATGCCAGGTGCTCTGACTAGGCACTGGTCCCCTGGGAGTGGCTATAGAGGAGCAGGGGGCGTTGCTAAGACAAGTGATGGGCGTTTTCATATATTTGAAAAGGACACATGCAGGAGCGGATTTCCAAGGTTGGGAGGTGGGACTGCTCCTCTATAGCCACTCCCAGGGGACTAGTGCCTAGTCACAGATCACATGGCATTGAAAGATACTATATAACATATATTGTTTCTGTAAAACCTATTTTTTATACAAAAACTCTTTGGCAGTGTATGTTCTATGCTCAGTGGGGACTGGGGGAGTGCTGAAAATGGGTCTCCTGGTAACAGGTTCCCTTTATTAATTCATATCCAAACCTTCTACAATAACTAAGTAATTGTAGAAATGGCAGCAATTTCAGTCTATTTGAATGTATAAGAAAATATTCAAAACAACATTCACTGTATTCTTTGTCAGGTTTATACCTTGGATTTGCATAGAAAAAGTTTTGTTCCTATCATTTACTAGCATGCAGATAATATGAGAAAAAACTACCAAGAGGATGACCTCTGTATACATCCGTATCATGCTGTACACACTAAATGATAAAAATACTGTATATTGTCGATGTTGAAGACAAAGACCAAAATAATCTTTATGGCCATCTCCTCCCGCTCAACCAACTAATCCATGATTAAATCAGCCAAATAAAGAAGTTTATTTTAAGTGACGGAGAAAGCGCCATCAGGCAACTTTGTCATCACTTACTGCCCTCAGAATAAAGGAAAGGGCATGGTGAAATCTAATTGGATTGCCCTTATACTCTGTTAGTCACTGCTAGAGTTCAAAAATTTTTCATAGGTCAGATATAAAAAAAATAACTGGATGGATCTGAAAAATTACCTACTGGATACATAGGTATTCAGGAGAAAGAATAGACGTTAATATTGTGGTCACGTCATGCTGACAATAACAGGTTACTTGGCCTTATCCCAAATATGGATCTTTGATATAGAAATATTTGTATTCATACATCTTGCCTTATACAGTATAACGATGGTCTTGGGGCTGGTAATCAATATCACTGACATGCTGATGTTAGAAGGTCAGCAAGGTAATGTTCTGTAATAAACAGCAACGACTCTATATACCGTTTATATATTTTATAGGATATCCTGGGAACTTAGCCTGCAAAGCACTTTCTTACCTAGTTTTTCACCCTTAGGGATCATTCACATGGCTGTATGGGGGCCGTGATGATGGCACCAATAGACCTGAATAGCTCCAAGTCACAGCGCGTTGAGCACATGGTGCATCAGCGCACCGTGACCAAGTCCGGCGCTCCTCTGCCTATGGAGGGAGGTAAAGAGCACTTACCGGTCCCACCTCTTACCGGCCCTGTCATAATGAAGCCATCGTATTCCTGTAGATGCAGTGTGAGGGAAGCAGCACAATAAAGTAGTAATAATACTGTCAAGTAAACCTATGTTGTATCCACACAGCAATCCAGCATAGGCCTTGTAACCTTCCTAAATAAAGGAGTCCTCCAGCATAATATAAGGGAGCTTCTTTATACTCACAGAGATGAGCAGACCCGTAATTTCATTTCGGGTTTGGTCGCATAACCCGGACGTATTGCCGGATTGGCATCACCCTTACCAGAGGTTGCCAGAGAGGACCGAAACACTCCTCCTGTAGTTTGAGGAAGCCGAGGACATGACAAATTAAGTGCTATTTTAAAGCAACATATCCTTGGCTAGCTACAAGAGGAGCAACGAGGTGTGGGCAGGGCTATCATTAGTGGTCCTGATCTGGGGCCAAGTATTCTTTCTGAAAATTGTTAACCCCCCACAAGTCAAATCTTTTTAATTGTTTACATTTACTTGCCACACATGGTAGCAGAATCAAGCTACTTGGGAAAGGAGGATGGGTCCCTTCTGGTTGCGTTCTGCATTTTGGGAGACCGTCAAATGTCCTGGAAGGACCCTTGTATGCATATGTGTCAAGAGCAGGATCCCATGTGTGAGATGGCTTGATGTCCTTCTCTTTATAGTCTCTACAGGGCAGTACCAATCTTTGTGGTTGGTATAAGAGTCCATAAGCCAATGGACTGCTGCCCAAACCAGCCATATTATAATCTGCTACTTATATTACAGTATACAGAAACACAACACATTGATCCAAGAAACTGAACATGAATGAGTTACAGTGCTAGATTTTCCAGTGCGGTCTAGTAGACCGATCTATACACAGTCATTGATTGACTCATCAGTAAATGCATAAATTAGAATAAGTATTAACTATCGATCCCTATGCAGCTTGTTTATACAGAAATGTCACACGTAAAGCTAAAAATCTAACACCAGAGATATCTCACCAGTATATGTCAGAGGTCGGTCTCATGAGTGGGTGCGGAAATGCTGGTAATTGGGAATATGCTAATGTTATTACATAACCATTAGTCCCACAGTCTCATAGCAATGAATAGAAATGTTGGATTAAATCAAAAATCATAACTAGTATACGGTAATACAACAGAAAAATCTGCTTTATTACGATTTATAAATAGGCTCCTTCAAAATGTTATACTAACAATGTATGAAAACAAGAAATAGCAACTCATTTGCTAACATGGTCCACATTACTTATTAACCCCGCTCATTATAAACAAGGACATCTACGTAGACGCCTAACACTATGGAGACGCTAAGTAGCACTCATTCTAAAAATGTCATGTTTACTATACATCTTACATCTTGGAGGCTTTGCCTATAGAAGTGTATATTTCCAAAGACTGATAAGAGACTGCTGGCACAGATACTATAATAACATACATTATATTCCCCACATGGAGAGAATTCAATAAAACAGCTGGAGATGATCATTTATTTTGTCAGATCTTTCCCTCTTTATATTATTCTGTATTACTTCTAGATTTCATTCTGCGACTACTACAGAAAAGCCGGATATCCTCGAGGCTGTACATATTGTAATATCTAGTTTTGACTGGAAGGAAAACCACCTGAGAATATCCCAATGCAATGGAATTTAAATAAAAATGCAAATTGATCGCATAGTGATACATTCCTGTCTGCTGCCGCGGAGAACGATTCAGTATTGGGAATGTGCATAAACTTAAACTTTTTTTTAACTAAAGGGAAAAAGTATCAGCTTTTAAATAAAGGAGCAAGTTTAGCTCTGCTCAATAGGTAGAGGGGTAGAACCCTTCCAGGCATGATGCTTCCTTAGTTCTGTAACACACTGGGGGGCATTTATTATTGACTTTCCAATATATCCTTTTTTTGTTTGTGTTTTTTATGCCTTGCTGCGCCTCAATTATGAAGTGTTGTCACAATATTGGTCCTTTCCCTACACACACACCTTTTATTTTTTGTCGGGGGAGGGGCAACTTCAAATCTCAACACTTTTTGGGCGCTTCTAGTTTCCCAACACTTTTAATTTTTATTGCACACGGCAAAAAGCTGTACTTTCTATAAACCAATGTTCCATCCAGGTATACAATTGCTCAAGTAAAGATTTTAGTTTGATGTGCAGATTTTGAACTGAAAAAAAATGTAAAGGAAATTTACCACCATGATTGTAAACCAAGCACACTGACATGCTGGTGTGTGTCCCCTCTAGCAGGATCCGCTCTACTTTTAGCTTCTTATGCCTTTTAAATTTTTGAAATAAGCCACAGAGGCTTCAAGTTCCATAGGTGTTTATGCAGCCTGGAGCCCCCCAGGCTCATTTGCATAACTCTTAATGATTTTTTTCTTCAAAACAAAGGCATTAGAAGCTTAAAGAACAGTGGACCCTGCCAGAGTGGGCACACACCAGAATGTCAGTGTGCTTGGTTTACGATCCTTGATCCTGGTGGTTGATGACCTTTAAAACATTCCCATCTCTTGGCAATTATGAACCAGTGGGAACCAATGTTAAAGTGGCGATTTGGAACACTAAACCACCCGAAGGTGCTGAGGGCCAATGGTTTAGTGTCCCAAATCGCCCTTTAGCAAGTCTCTCTTTGAGACTCAAAAAACGTTTTACTTGCCTAGAGATGGGTCCGTTGCGTCTCATCTGACCCATCTCTTGTGCTCCCTGTGCCTGGGCACTACTTCATTGAAGCCAGAGCTGTGCACCCCAGCTTCAATGCACAGGCCCCCATAACCACAGTGCATGCGCAGTGAAGCCGCGGTGTACTACACTGGCTTCACTCCGTGACTTTGTAGGCTTGATACAAGCTTGAGCAAAAACAATTGGCACTTTTCGATTAGTAAAGTAAATTTGCCCAAATGTTTTTGTCCTTTTGTAGAATATTTAATTATATCCGAACCCCTGTGTATACTAATAGTAATGTACAAGAATACATCAACTTTTGTCACCTCCAAGTCAGTCCTTCATGCATGGTGACCAAACATGAAGAACCTGTTTGCACAGTTGGATACGTATAATTTTGGTGTTATTTTTAAACCAGGTTTTCCCTTTAAATCACTTACATACCAACATACAGGAAGACACCTAGAATTACATTTCTACATACCTTAAATCATTTAATTCAAAGCTCACCTTTAATTACCAGAAATGGCAAAACATTTAGAGGGTGTGGAAGTTCTCATTAGTGTACATTCAGTAAAGTCTAAAACGTTAGAAGGTGCATAAATATATACCGCTAGGTATGTGACTTAAAAAAAAAATAGAAGTAATGCAAAAACAATATGTATTCCTGACCTTGGAGATAACTTTGCATCGTTTAACCTCTAAAAGTCCACATAGTTTTTATTCCAATGGTGGACACGTGAGATAACGTGTAAAAGTAAAGTAAATGACTAATTGTTATGTATATGACCATATGACTTCCTTGATACTAAAACGAGTGATAAGAAACTCTGCACTTAAGGAATGTTTACTATTTTCAAGGAATCCATAGCAAGGTGAATTCCTAGACTCATTCACTTATCAGGTGCAGCGTGATGATGTAGTTATAGACAATGTTCACCTAATGCAGCTATAATGTAATACATTTTACTTTATGAAATTAAAAAGTTTTAAAAGATTTTGCAAATGGTTAACATATTGGCCTATCTATCTCATATCTATCTCATATCTATCTCATATCTATCTCATATCTATCTCATATCTATCTATCTCATATCTATCTATCTATCTCATATCTATCTATCTCATATCTATCTCATATCTATCTCATATCTATCTACCTATCTATCTACCTATCTATTTTTATCCATCTATCATCTATCTTTATCCGTTTAACTATCTATCTCTTCATCTATTGTCTTTCTATGCAAAGAAATATCATCACCGTAGTAGGGAAATATACATTGTACATACCTGTCTTCAGACCTTCTTGTAAAATCTTCTCCTGAAGTGGCGGGCACCTCCTGGGTATTACTTCAGAGTAGCTTCCCTTACTTCCCATAATGCTCGGCTGTCCTCAAATGCATCAGCACATGCAGCCCAGCCAATCAGGACACAGGATCTTCGGCCGAAGCCTCACCTCAGTTCTGCTGCAGTACAGAGATCTTCTGCAGAGCAACGCACAGTTCAAAGTCACAGAGCTGATAGTAAAAAATAGTAGGTTGTTGGATAAGAGCCATTCTCCTGGTGAAAACCCACAAGATGGAGTCTCAAGGGGAATCTCATGGTCTTGGTTGACTGTAAGGCCCCTTCCACACTTGCGTTGCAGATCACGTCAGAGTTTGATCAGGGGGCGATCAGGGTTTGTTCAGTGTCTCACATGCAGATAATGCGCGTGAAAAGGACTCAGGACTGTGCTCTATCTTTTCTATGGCAATTGATGCGTGAAAAACGCATTGGACCTGCCTGTGTCTGAGTGTGATGCGTTTTTGATGCATCTCCATAGACTTGTATGGTGCGTTTTTCATGCGCGTGACTTGCAAAGGTAGAGCATGTCGAGATTTAAACGCGTGTTAAAAAACATGCGCATGCGTGCGTGAAAAAGAATGCAAGTCTGAATAAGCCTATTGATTACAATTAGTCAGAGTGCAATGCAAGTTCTGCACGTCAAAAGCACGTGCAGAAAATGCGCATGAAAAACGCAAGTGTGTAAGGGGCCTTTTAGGCAGGACTGACTGATTTGAGAGGTAAGAGTAGCAGGGTGCCCAAATATTTAAAAAAAATGTGGTTGCTAATAGACCTAAAAAAAACGAAAGGTTAATTCTGATTTCATGTCAGATGAAAACAAAACATCAAGGGCCACATTTATCACTTTTGTGCGCCTAAGTGTAGTAGTTACGCCTAGATTCTGGCGCACTGTTTTGCCAGAATTATCACAAGCTACAACCATCTGTGATAAGTATATTTTCTGCCTCTTATTAATCACTTTACTTTAAAACAGTTTAGGCGCAATTTTGGTGCAGTTTCGGCGCAATGTTAGATTCAGGCACTTACATGTGATCCTGCTACAAGCTCCTCTCTGCTTCTCCCACATCCCAGAATGAAGATAACACTCACAACAGCACCCAGGTGTGTGACACCCAGCACCCAGTGACCTCCTCAGCAGGGGCTTCTCCTGGAGGGGATCCCCCAGTGCTGGTCTCCTGCTGCACCCCTGTAATTCTGCACAGTATCCCCCTCAGATACACTGGTGATACTGTGCAGAATTACATGGGGGACACTTATCTGTAGTATCTGCAACATTCTGCAAAGTTCTCTTCTCTCTTGCTGTGAGCTCAGGAGTTTGCAGAATATTTTGTAAATAAAAGGTGATGACCTGTAAATAGAGTCTGCAGCTCCTGTCTGCAGAGTATCTAATGTATCTATTATATGTTCTAGTGTCTGCAGTGTATCTAATGTATCTATTATATGTTCCAGTGTCTGGCTGAGCTTTGCTTCTAGAAATTAGCTGTTCTGCAAAGGGGCTCAGTGCTTTCTTCTCAGATAACGCCACCTTCGGGCTGGAGTGTTTTTGCGCCCGTTTTTGTGCCTAAATGAAAACGTTGCAAGTGATGAATATCATTAGGCTCAGCAAAACATCTGGATTGGTAAGATAGATGAGGGAAAGCTGCTTATTTTTACTGCGCGTCTAATTTGGCGTTTAATCGCAAAAATGGCGCAAAAACAGTGCGCCTGAATGAAAAGGCGCAAAAACAACAGAAAAAACGAGTGATACATGTGGCCCCAAATGTGCTGTTTTATATAGTGGACGGAAACTAAACTATATGAGAAATGGCGCCGCCGGCCTGAACACTTATTCTGATTATTTTCTAGTCTTATATAAGTTTCATTTTTTGGCTTTTGCTTCAATTAACTTTCCGTCTTGTTTCTCAGTACAGAACATCCAACATTAATGAATGTGTAAAATAATTCTGAGCTCCAGACCGGCCAAAAAAAAAAAAAAAATCTGCAATAATATGTTTATAATTATTTCTTCCGTTCAGCAGGAACTTCCACAATCTGGTAAAGTAAAGGATCAGTTTCCCATAATTAAAAGTAAAAAAAATTTCTACATTCAGGTCACTGGAAGATTCTGAGCGCCAACAACTTCTGAAAACTTCTTGAGTGTAATAATAAATGCAATTAATTTATTTTCAAATTTTACCTAAACAAAATTTAGACATTTAGGCAAAATCTAAACATAAAATTCCACAATTTCACCATCTTATTTCCGAGTAAAACTCATGATTATAGAAGGTCCCAGTGATAAGACTCTCATGAGACACTCATCTTACTATGGATCAAGAACTTGTGAAAATTAAAGGGTGTGTCCACTTTCTGCAAATAATTGATATCGTTTGTTTAACCCCTTAACGACCTGCCCCTTTTTTGTTTTTTCATTTCCATTTTTCACTCCCCACCTTCAAAAATCAAATTTTTTTTTTATTTTTACACGTAAAGAGCTGTGTGATGGCTTGTTTTCTGCATAACAAATTGCTCTTCATAGTGACGGTCTTTATTGATCCATGCCGTGTACTGGAAAGTAGGAAAAAAAAAATCCAAATGCAGTGAAAATTGTGCCATTTTCTAGTGGGCTTGGATTTGACGGCTTTCACTGTGCACCCCAAATGACATGTCTACCTTATTTGTGATCCCACCAATCACGGGGATACCAAATTTGTATAGGTTATATAATGTTTTCATACATTTACAAAAATGAAAACCTCCAGTACAAAAAAATTTGGGGGGAATTTTGCCATTTCTGGTGCTAATAACTATTTTATACTTTGGTTTACGGAGCTGTGGGTGGTGTATTTTTTGGTGACTTTTGATAACATTTTCAATGCTTCTAATTTTAGGACTGTACGACCTTTTGATCACTTTTTATAGAATTTTTAATATTTTTTAAAAAGGTAAAAAAGTGCCATTTTCAACTTTAGCCGCTATTTTCCGTTATGGGGTTAAACACAGTGAAAAAACGTTATTATATTTTGATAGATCGGGCCTTTTCGGACGCGATGATACTTATATTTTTACTATTTTTAGTGTTTATTTACATTAATATCAGTTCTAGGGAAAGGGGGTGATTTAAATTTTTTAGGTTTTATTATTATAATTTTTTTTAAACTTTTTTTTTAAATTTTTACAATTTTTCAGACCCCCTAGGGGCTTTTAATCCTAGGTTGTCTGATTGATCCTATCATATACTGCTATACTACAGAATGACTGTATATGTGGATTTTCCTCCTAATTCATTACAATGTGCAAATCGCACTCTGTAATGAACTGGTTAAAATGAGACAGCCTCGGGTCCACGGAAGACCCGAGGGCGTCATGGCGATGATCACCGCACCCTGCTGGCTTCATGGGGAGCGACGACCGTCACCAAGATGTTGTTAGCACCGATTGCAGTTGTTATTGGTAAGTTTTTGCTGAATAGACTTACCGGCTATGGAGAGGGCTCAGCCCATACCCTATTAAGGGGTTAAGGAAAAGTCATCCAACTTGTCATTATACTTTCTGTATCAATTCCTCACGGTTTTCTAGATCTCTGCTTGCTGTCCTTCTTACTCCAGTGAATAGAAATCTGTCCATGCTGATGTGATGGAGAGGCGGGTGCATGAGCTAATAGTATCACAGAGAGTAATAGGAGATGTGTGATACTAATGGCTCATGCGCCCGCCTGTCCATCACATCACCAGGGACAGATTTCTATTCACTGGAGTAAACATAGAAGCTTTCTATAGAGTTACAGCAAGCAGAGATCTAGAAACCCTTGAGAAATTGATACAGAAAGTATATTGGAGAATTGGATAACTTTCCATTGCACAAACAATATCAAATATTTGCTGAAAGTGGACGACCCCTATATTGGGAGAAACGATTTGAGTGCAAATGGCTGCAATAGAAATATATAGAATCCAGAGCTAAATAAATACACAGAAAATGTGGAGTGCTGCCTCAATTTTGTAACTATAATTTACCTGTATTCTATCTATCTCATATCTAATAAATAGATAGATAGAAGGTAGATAGATATCAGATAGATAGATAGAAGAAAAATCCGGAGCAGCACTACTGGTTTAAATGGTAAGGTGGTGCAAAGCCGTAAGTTCCATGGCAAACGGTCTTTTGTAAATAAGTCCAAAAAAATAGGCAGCACTCCAAGGTTGTAGTCAAAAACGTGAGGGTGAAGCTTTATTCCATGGCAACGTTTCGGTGGTTTAATCCACCTTTATCATGCTTGATAAAGGTGGATTAAACCACCGAAACGTTGTCATGGAATAAAGCTTCACCCTCACGTCTTTTACTACAACCTTGGAGTGCTGCCTATTTTTTGGACTTATTTACAAAAGACCGTTTGCCACGGAACTTACGGCTTTGCACCACCTTACCATTTAAACCAGTAGTGCTGCTCCGGATTTTTCTTTTTTCTATCTATCTATCTATCTATCTATCTATCTCATATCTATCTATCTATCTATCTATCTGTCTATATAAAGTTGCAAATATAAGCAAAAAATAAAGAGAAAATCCTAGGATAAATGACTCCCATAGGGTGTTTGATAAGATGTGGTTCCTGTGTATAACACCACATTAAAGGACACCTGTCATCAGGTCTCTGCCACTAGTCCTGTCCCCTCTACCTGTTGGAGCAGCTCACAAGGATCCCATCCCAGCCTTTATCTAGTTATTTCATACATTATTCATTGTAAAATCACATATTTTTTATCAAGTAAATGAGGCTGGTCACATGGTCAGAGGCAGTGATGTCACCCCTGTTACCCCTCCCCTCTCCTCCACCTGCTCATGTCTGTGTGTAATGTATAGTAAAGCATTGCTAGTGTGTGTGCTGCATCTGCTGACATGCTGCATCCTCCTAATATACAGGTGAGAGACAAAGACATCAGCTAAACATGAATCTGACATGTTCTGCTGTAACATGGCTGCCTGGAGCTGCTGTATCTCTCCTAAACACACACAGGCTGCAGGGGGCGTGGCCACCAGCACCAGGAAGCACATCATTATACAGCCTCACACCATTATACAGGTTGTCAGTCAAGCACTGGGGGTGTGGCTGTACCTCCCACTCATGAATAGAGTGGACAGCTTGAATATGCTAATGCTTCAAATTAAAAAGTTTTAAAAGATTTTGCAAATGGTTAACATATTGGCCCATGTCCGCGTTGAGGATCAGAATATAATCTAGGTCTAGTATATGCACAAAGGTAAACGTTAAAGGGAATCCATCAACTGTTTTGACCATAATAAACTGCAGACAGTAATAGTAATAGCAGAACTCAATTACATAATTGCCTCAGACCAATGAGATCCGTAGTAATCCATAGTAATCCAATAATAACAGGGCAGATTCCTGCAGTTATTCTGTGAATAGGATACAGTATGGTGGCTCATTGGTCACAAACTCTGGAGTCATAGGTTTAAATTCAGCCAAAGATCACATCTTCATGCAGGAAACGTTTCGTTCAAAATAAACTACAGAATCAGAGTAGATAGTGGGATGAAAAACACAGGTCGGTTAAAGGGGTTGTACAGCATTGATTGTTATCCCTTATCCATGGAATAGGACATAAAAATTTGATGGGCGTAGGTCTGAGACCCTGATCTAATTTCACAAGAACGTACATGCCATTCTCAATGGCTGAAAGAAGCAGGGGGTTGATCATATGTCCTGTTGCTAATTTCAATACTTTATGGTAGCAGAATTTGCTGGACACAGCGCTCGGGTATCTCTGGCACTCCTATTCACTGTCAATGAAAAACCATGAGATATCCAAGCCCCATGCTTGGCAATTTCCAGCACTCCCGTAATATTGTATGGAGCAGCAGGACACATGCTCTACCTGCAGATTCATTCCTTTAATGAATTCATCCTGTGGCTGTGAGTTCTGTGCTGTGCAATATGTTATCACTATATAAGTGAAGGGAATAAATCTGTCAGCAGACAACAGGAAGAAGAGACCTAGTTAGTCTGTGGATGGGATTTCCCGCTCTGCGAGTTCCCTTTTCCAGTACTGAATCACTATTGTCTTAAAATTATTTATATGATCTGATCAAATAATTCCATTCATACACTGTAAGTTCTTGAGAACAGTGCCGTTATCACCATTATATCATCTAACCATGTAAATACTGTACAATGTCTTACTTTATTTCGATATACACTCACCGGCCACTTTATTAGGTACACCTGTCCAACTGCACGTTAACACTTAATTTCTAATCAGCCAATCACATGGTGACAACTCAGAGCATTTAGGCATGTAGACATGGTCAAGACAATCTCCTGCAGTTCAAATCGAGCATCAGTATGGGGAAGAAAGGTGATTTGATTCCTTTGAACGTGGCATGGTTGTTGGTGCCAGAAGGGCTGGTCTGAGTATTTCTGAAACTGCTGATCTACTGGGATTTTCACACACAACATCTATAGGGTTTACAGAGAATGATCCGAAAAAGAGAAAAAACACAGTGAGCGGCAGTTCTGTGGGCGAGGAAATGCCTTGTTGATGCCAGAGGTCAGAGGAGAATGGGCAGACTGGTTCGAGCTGATAGAGAGGCACAGTGAATCAATCGCACCCGTTACAACCAAGGTAGGCAGAAGAGCATCTCTGAACGCACAGTACGTCGAACTTGAGGTAGATGGGCTACAGCAGCAGAAGACCACACCGGGGTGCCACTCCTTTAGCTAAGAACAGGAAACTGAAGCTACAATTTGCACAAGTCATCGAAATTGGACAGTAGAAGATTGAAAAAACGTTGCCTGGTCTGATGAGTCTCGATTTCTGCTGCACATTCGTGGTTGTAGGGTCAGAATTTGGCGTCAACAACATGAAAGCATGGATCCTCCCTGCTGTATCAATGTTCAGGCTGGTGGTGGTGGTTGCATGGATTGTGGGGAATATTTTCTTGGCACTCTTTGGGCCCCTTGGTACCAACGCCACAGCCTACCTGAGTATTGTTGCTGACCATGTCCATCCCTTTATGACCACAATGTACCCTGTAACATCTGATGGCTACTTTCAGCAGGATAATGCGCCATGTCATAAAGCTGGAATCATCTCAGACTGGTTTCTTGAACATGACAATGAGGTCACTGTACTCAAATGGCCTCCACAGTCACCAGATCTCAATCCAATAGAGCATCTTTGGGATGTGGTGGAACGGGAGATTCGCATCATGGATGTGCAGCCGACAAATCTGCGGCAACTGTGTGATGCCATCATGTCAATATGGACCAAAATCTCTGAGGAATGCTTCCAGCACCTTGTTGAATCTATGCCACGAAGAATTGAGGCAGTTCTGAAGGCAAAAGGGGGTCCAACCCGTCACTAGCATGGTGTACCTAATAAAGTGGCCGTTGAGTGTATGTTCTGCATGGTCTATTAAGCGCTGCAGTATATGATGGAGCTATTTGAAGAAATATTAATGACTTTCCACTTAATATGTTTGTATATATCCCTCTCTCTCTATAAATAGATATGATAAAACATAGAGTGAGGCCAAATTCACACAGCCATGTGTTTCCCGGGCCAGAACCCATGCTCACTGCACCGGGTGCCATAGACCTCAATTTTGTGGGCAGATCACAGCCCCCATTAGGGTCTTAGGCTACAAACACCTGACCACAGTTGTTCCTTGAATCACGGACAGTGCATAGGCTACATTTTATGTACTGACCACAGTGTAGGGGAGAGCACTCAGAGCATCATAGTATATATATGACACAAAGTGCTTCATGGTTACAGTTTGGCACTGCCATTAAAAGGGACTCCTTGCATCGTTTATCACTACGATGCTCAAGAGTATCGCTCTTTGCACTGTGGTTGGTCCAGTAAAATCCAGCCAGCAAATTGTCCAGGATACAAGGACTGACCACAGCCGTTTACTTTTAATCGAATTGCTACTAAACTGTCCAAGCTGAAGGGACCTTTCAACAGGCAAATTGGGGGCAAAAAACCAAAACCAAAGGAGCGTATGGCATACACCATAGCAATCAAACTCTACTAACACACAAATAGGAGCCTGTCCTCCACCCATTCAAATTGCTCCCTTGGTGGACAGATCCCAAAGCCCGCTTAATTCTTAGCAGGCAGCAAAGGAAGAACCTGGATTATGTTGCCTATAAACATGTCCATTGAGCTGAAAATTGCACTATAGACCATCAAGTAAAACTGCATTTATCTGCATAGGGTGGATTGTATCTCTAACAATGGCTCTATTTTTAGTAAGTTTATAATTTAAGTTCTATGTGTATAAGGTCCGTTATAAGGTCACACAATATCCAGGTCCTGTATTTCTGTGATGTATTAATCCGGACATACGTGACGTTTTTAATCCATATGTGGATGTATGTCACTGCATCTGTATCGTATAAAATATGGTGGGCTAGCAAATGATGGCAGGCTGACAGAAAGCATTTCCCACCGGTTCTGGTCTCCTTGCATACTGCACAAATATACCAAAGCCTATGGAGCGCAACTGTATGCGGCACGTATGCAACTCGAATTTAAACACTCCCATAGACTTCTATGGGAGGATACAGAACAGAAATACCGAACAAGGGTACATTCAGACATCAGCGTACTGGAGAGGAGGTGGGATGAGCGCTGCTCACCCCTCCCTTGTCCATAGAGCCGGCGCCATAACGTTGAAATAAAGGACACCGCACTGTGATAGGGCGCCAAAGGCTTCAATGCAAATTGTGCAGCTAGATATCGGTCCCCATTACGGCCTTGTGAATGACCCCTAAAATAGGACATTTAAATGGATGGCCATATTGTCCATGGAAATGAATAGGACTAGCACACGGCGCCGTATCACGTAGAAAGATAGGACGTATGCTGCACCGCTCCCGTACAGGGCCGTGAGCCCATAGAAGTGTAAGGGGGACGTATATCGGCCCTATATATGTCCCCCATACATGTGTGTGAATGTAGCCTTAGTCAGTATACAAGATACATTGTGGGGGGGGCATTTATTATTGGCTTTGCAACAGTTTGACAGCCGCGGGCCTTGCACCATATTTACAATACATTGCGCCACAATTTAGCTTCTTTTGTGACATTCACAATTTTTCTTTGGTCACTCAATTTGGGCGCAGCTTTGGAATCCTAAAACTTTTCCTGCAGTCCTTATTTTTCCAACACCTTTTTCTGGCGCACACTTAAGACCCACAAAAAGTAAATCTACCAAGCTATATAACACCTTCATGACTGTGGAGAGTCACTTCAGACACTTTCTGCTGTGCGCCAAATTATGAAGCCCTTGTGGTACAATCTAAAATCAGTCTAAAAAAACCCCCACACAATTTGTGGTCCTGGGTTCAAATCCTACCCTGGTCAACTTCTGCAAAGAGTTTGTATGTTCTCTCCGTGTTTGCGTGGGTTTCCTCCCACACTCCAAAACATACTGGTAGGTTGTTTAGATTGTGAGTCACATGGGGACAGGGACCAATTTTCCATGCTTTGTACAGCGCTGTGTAATTTGTGTGTGCCATATAAATAAAGAATTATTATTAATATATAGTCAAGCTCCTGTTATCCGAGTCCATGCTGTAGATCAGAGGCCATACAACTTCCATAAGTTATAGAATGATAACCATGGCAACCTAGGCCTTCTTGAGCCTGTGGTACCAAATGTATCTCTGTAAACCACTGATAATACAAGAGTGTATTTTACGTCATCCCTTAAATCTCTGCAGTTTATTGCGTCGTCAAATGTTTCAAGTACATTTTGGGCTGAGATAATAAAGCGACCCTGGGCAGGCTGGCAGCTTTACCGGGTGCTGTACTCTCGAGCACACAGACTGCAGAGCTCTGCATCATATGTCACATCTTGTTTTGGGTTGTACAACATTTCTGCAATGTCTTGTACTTTAGGATGATGACATCTGGTCAGGTTGATCCAATAACCGGCAGATTCAAATCGTTATCTGAAACTCACACATTCCTATAGACAGCCATGTGTCGGCCGCTGTAATCTTACCTCATCATCTCTACATAAAGCAGTGTACGACACTCACTCGTATTTGGCATATAAGATATTTTTATCACCTGTACTTTTTTTTTTCCGATTTTCACATTTCATTACATTTTTTTCCTTTTTAGAACCTTTTTCAGTAACAACCTACCTTACCATTAAAACGTATAACTTAATCTTAAAAATTGCGCTAAAAAATTACCTGAATACTTTGTGATATTTGCGACGGCCGATTTTAATTAAAAAATAAAATTGCGCTTTTTATGCCTTTTTTGACAATCTGACATTGATACAATATCTAAAAACAGAATAGTCAGTAGAAATGGATTAAACACATATATATATATATATATATATATATATATATATATATATATATATACATATACACAGGCTAAATTCATGCGATAGTTTTGTGTTGATGTGAAAACAACCTTTATGCAGGATATAAATATAGATCTATAAAACCTTTATTTAAAATCTAAAAAATATTATATTAAAATAAATAGAGATAAATAAAATTTAGATACATTATTCGCTCATACACCTGTTTGAATACGTAAGGCATATCCTATACATAACAGGGTCCACCGCTAATGTATGTGCCATCTGTTTAATTAAAGGGGGGGTCTCCGGGTCACACCCACCTCTTGTAGCATTAAGCATTTATGCAAATTGATCTAAATCTACATTGTGTCCATCTTTTGCGTCCGGCTTAAGCAGTAATCGTCCTGTAGTGATGTGTGCGCCCATTCTCCAGCTGAGCGGCCTCATGCCAGGAGGGCAGGGTTAAAACTTCCCAGCTGCAGAGGGATAATCAGTGACAGGCACCCGGGCAGCCTGCAGATACCGGCTTCCTCATTGTCACACACACACAATCGCTGCTGTTCTTGGGACACAAGGTCACAACTTCATCTACAATTTGCATAGCCATACACGCTACAAGGCTTCATAGTAAATGATCCCACAAACCTTGCTCCTGCTCCTCAGGTTTGGCCGGCTGGTTCCCCATGATGCAGGAGAGTGGTCAGTCCTATCACATTGGCCTGCACATATTCCAAGTCACTTCTGTATTGTGTGCTACATAGAAAACTCCAAGCCTCAGCAGTGAGGACTAAGCCTGGGTGCCTGTGCTAGGGCAGTGCTGGACATCCCTCCTACCTCATTACAATAGTGAGCACAGCAAGGCAGGGCTATGCAGCTAATTAGCCGGCTGCCTCCTGGAAAGAAAGAATAGAGGTGACTCAACATGTGATGGGGCCACACAGAGGCCAGCGAGAGGCACTGCAGGCTGCAGGGAGGGAATACAGCGTATACTGTACAGCTGCTTCCAGTATTGTGTATGGGAATTCCTGCAGAGTCAGCATTATACGCTTATACATCTGCCCATACCTATGCAATGCGAACCTATATTCCTCATAGATTGTAAGCTCTTGTGGGCAGGGCCCTCATCCCTATTGTATCATCTGACCACATTACTGCTATGTAATGTCTTATTCTGTACCCCACGATTTCTAAAGTGCTACAGGATTAATGGTGTTATGGAAGATGATTATTTATTATTATATTCACAACTAGTAATGATACAATTGCGTCACTCACAACACAGAGGGAGGGATTTACAAATTCTGCCGCGAGCACGACTGTCGGCATCAAAGATCAGTCTCCTGGAAGCACAGCCCGATGTATTAAAATGGCGCACGGCTGTAAGTAATTAATGGGTAGACGGAACATTTTTAGGCGCAATTTTTGGCGCACAATAGTCCAGGAAAAAAATGGTCAGAGAGCAAAATTAAGGCGCAGTCCATGTAAGATTTTGGCGCACATCTCATTTTTTATGGCGCATGACTGACTAGTTCTGTCTACCCATTAATTACTTACAGCCGTGCGCCATAAAAAATGAGATGTGCGCCAAAATCTTACATGGACTGCGCCTTAATTTTGCTCTCTGACCATTTTTTTCCTGGACTATTTTGCGCCAAAAATTGCTGCCTAAAAATGCCGACAAAATACACATAAATGTGACGGATGATGTGGAAAAGTTAGGCCACGTTCACTTGCGAGAAAAAAGTCGGGATAGTCGGAAACATCTTTTTTTTCTAGCGCAAACTCATTATAAACGATCCGCAACAATTCTGCGGCAAAAAAACCCCATAAAATTACGGCTTTATTTGGCGCAGATAAGATAATACATGTCCCCTAGAATATTGCAATTAGTTTTACTAATAAGGGGGCACATTTATGAATGGTTTTGCGTCTGTGTTCTTTTTTTTACCGGGAAATCCCAGGGTTTATTCTTTTGGACTTGTTCCGATAGATTTACAGAATTTTGGCGCCACAAAAACCTCAGTTTTCCGACACTTTTACTGCACTTTTAGTTTCTCAACAATTTTGTGTGGCACAATTTTTGACGCAAAATGAGACCTCCAAAAAGCAAGTCTATCAACTTATATACCCCTATACATATATCAATATGATGCACAGAGTTCAGTCCCCAGCAAAGTGATCAGTCCGCGACACTTTTCACGTTCCGTGATCACAGACTGATCATGGACAGTGTGAATATGCCCTAAGCATGCAGACCAAAAAAAAAAAGGGCATGAGCATCAGAAAAGGTTCATAATCGTAGCAGAGACACTTCATAATTAAGGCGCACAAGGCAAAGCAAGAAAATAAAAATCCACCAAAAAAATTACAAAAGCCGATAATAAATGCCCCCCAATGTTTCTGAACATCTGGTCTAGTATAAATCTGTCTTGTTTCACTCTACACCTCATATTACAGTATTTTTTGGAATATAAGGCGCACCGGAGAATAAGGCGCACCATCAATAAATGCCTTCTAAAATGTCTAGATTCATATAAAAGGCACACTGGACTATAAGGTGCACCTGATTATAAGGATGAATGACCAGGTGGAAGACGTGTGCACAGTTCAAGGCAGCTATTGTCTGTAAGTAAGGTCCATATATAAGGCGCACTGGACTATAAGGCGCACCTTTGATTTCTGAGAAAATCAAAGGATTTTTTGTGCGCCTTATAGTCCGAAAAATACGGTAGTTGGTTTACCCTAGAAAACTGTGCCAAAATTCATAAAGTGTCCTGGCACTATGGTGGGTCTCCGAAACAAGAATCGGCACAGTGATTCATGGTCCGACCACGGCTGTGTGTTTAAATCAAATGTATCTCCTATATAAAGCCAGGTCTAGTGTTATATAATCCTAGGGCTATCAGAAATTTATTTTTCATAATGACCTCCAACCTGTAGCCCTCCAGTGCTGTTTTTGACACTAATACTTTTTACTAATATTTTTTGTATCCCTCTATGGCACAATTTTTGCCACATGATTAGACCAACAAAATGCGCCTCTATGGGGCACATTTACTTACCCGTCCCGTCACGATCCCCGCTGTGCGTCGTCCGTTGAGGATTCGGAGCAGCCGCGATTCACTAAGATCGTGCGCCCGCTGAGATCCGCTGGAGTTCACCATCTTCTTCCTGGTGCATGTAAGTGCATGGCTTGTGACATAATTTTGAATGTTAAATCCCGCGCTCAGTCCGAATCAGTCGGGTTGTCCGACGACCATGCCCCTGATTTGTCGCATGAAAGTTGTCGCGATTGCACCAAAATCCGATTGCATGCGGCAAAAACCCCAGTTAAATGTGGCACTAAACGCAAAAAGTCAGGAAACCCGACGAAAATTCTGTCCACGAACCTCTCTGTGCCCCTATGTGTTTTGGCTGACTCTTTGCACAATTGATCATTTATAATGGATGAATCCTGACAAGTTTGACATCAGTGACATCAGTATGTGCATTATCCATGTACTGTGACATCAATGTAGTACCCCTGTACTGTGACATTACTGAGTGTATTATTCATGTACTGTGACATCACTGTGTGTATTATCTCTGTACTGTGACATCACTGTGTGTATTATCCCTGTACTGTGGACATCACTGTGGTATTATCTCTGCTGTGACATCACTGTGTGTATTATCTCTTTTACCGTGACATCCTGTGTGTATATCAACTGTAGGTGCACATCCCTGGGTATATCCTGTACAGTTGACATCACATGTGTATTACCTTGTACTAGGACATCACTGTGTGTATATCACTGTACTATACATCACTTGCGTGCATTATCCTTGTACTCGTGATTAAGTGGGTATTTTTCCTGTATTGACATCACTCTGGTGTATATCCTGTACTGTGACATCATGTGTGTATTATCCCTGCATGGACATCACTGGTTATTATCCTGGTACTGTGACCATCAATGTGTGTATTATGTGTCTGTGACATCACTGTGTGATTATCTCCTGCACTTGTGACATCACTGTGTGATTATCCCTGTACAGTGACATCATTGGTGTAGATCCTGCATTGTGACATCACTGTGTGTATTACCCAGTACTGGACATCACTGGTTGTGGTCCCTGTACTGTGACATCCCTGTGTGTATTGTCCCTGTACTGTGGACATCACTGTGGTATACCTCTGTGCAGGGAATTCACTGTTTTGTATTATCCCCGGTGCTGTGACATGCGTGTGCATTATCCTGTACATGTGAATCACTTTGTTACCATTCTGTCCTGTGACATCACAGTGTGTTTTATCTCTTTACTGTGACATCACTGTGCTTATCATCCCTGTCCTGTGACATCACTGTGTGTATCATCCCTGTACTGTGACATTATCAATGCCTATCATTATCAGAGCCCACATGTGTGAGTAACTAATATTGTGGAAAGGTGTTTAAAACTTTATTATAGTAGTTGAACATATTGTGACTAAAGGACCCTGCCACTTGTTGAATATGTTGAATTGTTATTTGTGTAAAAAAAAATAGCTATGGGTCCATAATAATTATGGAATATATTACAAATGCTTGTGGTACGTCCCCTTTCTCCAAATTCTGACCACTATGCTGTGACAATACATCTCAGCTGGTCAGCCGCAGTTAACCAGTTATTGCTTACCAGTTAACCAGTAACTAGTTACTAGTGATTCTGACCAGTGTGGCCCCGGCTATAGACAAATACTCTGTAGACAGAGGCAAGTCTACATAGTCTCTAATAAGAGCTTGAACTCCATAGATCCAGAAGATAATCATTGTCACATGTGACCTCACCCCCTCATTTATTATAGCAATAAGGAAATGGGGATTTTAGAAAACATTGGTTTGAGCAAGTATTCAGGCGAAAGAATAGACGTTAATATGGGTCAGTCATGCTGACAATAACAAGGTACTTGGCCTATTCCAATAGGATCTTTGATATAGAAATATTGGTATTCATGACATCTTGCTTATACAGTATAACGAGGGTCTTGGGGCTGGTAATCAATATCACTGACATGCTGATGTGTAGAAGGTCAGCAGGTAATGTTCTGTATAAACAGCAACGACTCTAAAACGTTTATATTATTTTATAGGATATCCTGGGAACTTAGACCTGCAAAGCAATTTATTACTAGTTTTCACCATTAGGGGTATCTTCACATGGCTGGTATGGGGGCCGTGATGATGGCCCCAATAGACTGAATAGATCAAGTCACCGCGCGTTGAGCAATGGTGCATCAGCCACACCTGGGACCAAGTCCGGCGCTCTCTGCCTCGGGAGGGAGTAAAGAGCACTTACCGGTCCACACCTCCTACCGGCCCTGTCGTAATGAAGCCATCGTATTCATGAGAATGCAGAGCACAAAAGTAGTAATATACTGTCAAGTAAACCTATGTTGTATCCCCACAGAATCGCATAGGCCTGGTAACCTTCCTAAATAACGGAGTCATCAGCATCATATAAGGGAGCTTCTTTATACTCAGCGATGAGCCAGACCCGTAATTTCTTTCGGGTTTGGCCGCGTAACCAAGAAGTATGCGGATGCATTCACCCTACCGAGGTTGCCAGAGAGGACCGAAACCATCCTCCTGTAGGTTGAGGAAAGAAGAGGGACCTGACCAAATTAAGTGCTACTTTTACGCAACATATCATGGCTAGCTACAAGAGGAGCAACGAGGTGTGGGCAGGCTTGACTGTATTGTATCTTTCCTCCTATGTGGTCCTGATCTGGGGCCAAGATTCTTTCTGAAAATTGGTTAACCCACCAAAAGTCAAATCTTTTTTTAATTGTTTACATTTATGCCAACATGTAGCAGAATCAAGCTACTGGGAAAGGAGGGATGGGTCCCTTCTGGTGCGTTCTGCATTTTGGGAGACCTTTCAATGTCCTGGAAAGGACCCTGGGATGCATGTGGTGTCAAGACAGGATCTCCATGTGTGTCAAGAGCAGGATCTCAGTGTGAGATTGGCTTGATGTCCTTCTCTTTCTTTTATTTAGCTCTACAGGGCAGTACAATCTTGTGGTTGGGATAGAGTCCATAAGCCAATGGACGCTGCCCCAAACCAGCCATATTATATCTGATAATTATGTACAGTATACAGAAACACCAACAAATGATCCAAGAAAAAATGAACATGAATGAGTTACAGGGCAGATTTTTCAGTGCGGTCTAAGTAGACCGATTATACCACAATCATTGATGATCATCAGTAAATGCATAAATTAGAAGAAGGATTAACTATGGTCCCGATGCAAGCTGTTTAACAGAATGTCACACGTAAGCTAAAAATCTAACACAAGAGATAATCTCAACCAGTTGAGTCAGAGGGCGGTTCTCATGGAGGGGTGCCGGAAATGCGGTAATTGGGAAATGGCTAATGTTATTAAATACATAACCATTAGTACCAAGTCTCATAGCCATGAATAGGAAATGTTGGATTAATCAAAAATATAAACTAGGATACGGAATTACAACAGAAAAAAAAATCTGCTTTATTACGAGTTATGACAATAAATAGGCTCCTTCAAAATGTCTTATACCAAAAAGGTATGCAAAACAAGAAATAGAACTCATTTGCTAAAATGGTCCACATTTATTATAAATCCCGCTCATCTAAGCAAGGACTATACGTAGACGCCTAACACTATGGGAGACAGTAAGTAGCATCATTCTAAAAATGTCACGTTACTATACATATTACATCTTGGAGGCTTCTGCCTATAGAAGTGTTATATTCCTCCAAAGAATGATAAGAGACTGTGGCACCAGATACATATAATCACCATATATTCCCCAAATGGAGAGAGGAGAATTCACTAAAACGCTGGAGGATGATCATTATTTTGGCAGAATCGTTCCCTCTTTATATTATTCTGATATAACTTCTTAGATTTTCATATGCGACTACTACAGAAAAGCGGATATTCCTCGAGGAGTAATATTGTAATATCTAGTTTTGAATGGAAGGAAAAACCACCTGGACTATTCCCAATGCTATGGAATTTAAAAAAAAATGCAAATTGATCGCATAGTGATCAGTCCTGTCTGCTGCCGCGGAGAACGATTAGTATTGGAATGTGAATAAACTTAAACTTTGTTATAAGGGAAAAAAGGTTCAGCTTTAACTAAAGGAAAAGTGAGCTCTGCCTCCAGGTAGAGGGGAGCAACCTTCCAGGCATGATGGTCCTTAGTCTGTAAACACCACTGGGGGGCAGTTATTATTGACTTTCCAATATATCTTTTTTTTTGTTTGTATGTTTTATAGGCTTGGCTGCGCCTCAATTATAGTGTTGTAACAATATAGGTCTTTCCCTACACAACACCTTTATTTTTGTCGGGGGAGGGGCCGCAAGGGGGAACTTCAAATCCAACAATTTTGGGCGCTTCTAGTTTCCAAACACTTTTACTTTTTATTGCACCGGCAAAAAGCTGTACTTTCTATAAACCAATGTTCCATCCAAATCCATCCTTCCATCAAGGTACACAATGCTCAAGTAAAGATTTTGTTTGATGTGCCGATTTTGAACTGAAAAAAAAAATTGTAAGGCAAATTACCACCATGATTGTTAAACCAAGCACACTTGACATGCTGGTGTTGTCCCCTAGCAGGATCCACTCTACTTTTAGCTTATTAGCCTTTTAAATTTTTGAAATTAAGCCACAGAGGCTTCAGTTCCATAGGTCGTGTTTAGCCAGCCGGGAAAAGCCCCCAGGCTCATTTGCATAACTCTAATGATTTTTTCTTAAAAACAAAAGGGGCATTAGAAGCTTAAAGAACAAGTGGGACCCTGCCAGAGTGGGAACAACACAGAATGTCAATGTGCTTGTTACGATCCTTGATCCTGTGGTTGACCTTTAAAACATTCCCACTCTTTGCAATAGGAACCCGTGGGAACCCATGTTAAAGTGGCGATTTGGAACCACTAAACCACCCGGAAGGTGTGAGGGCCAATGTTAGTGTTCCAAACGCCTTTAGCAAGTCTCCTTTGAGACGAAAAACGTTTTACTTGCCTAGAGATGGGTCGTTTGCGTCTATCTGACCCATCTTTGCTCCCTGTGCCTCCTGCACTACTTCATTGAATGCCAGAGATGTGCACCCCAGCTTCAATGCACAGGCCCCTAACACAGTGCATCGCAGTGAAGGCTGCGGTTGTACTACACTGGCTGCCTACGTGACTTTGTAGGCGATACGAGCTTGAGCAAAAACCAATGGCCTTTCGATAGTAAGTAAAATTTGCCCAAATGTTTTGTCCTTTTGAAGATATATAATTATATCGGAACCCCCTGTGTATACTACTAGTAATGTACAAGAATACATCAACTTTTGTACACATACAAGTCAGTCCTTCATGCACGGGGACCAAAAAGAAGAACCTGTTGCACAGTGGAACGTTATAATTTGGTGTATTTAAACCAGGGTTTCCCTTTAAATCACTACATACCACATACAGGAAGACACCTAGAAGGACAAATTACATTTCTAATCCTTAAAGGAACCTTGTATCAGTCTCTGACACTAGTCCGGTCACCTCTACCTGTTGGAGCAGCTCACAAAGGATCCCATCCCAGCCTTTTATTAGTTATCATACATTATGCATTGTAAAAATTCAATCATTTTTTATCAAGTAAATGAGGTGGTCAACATGGTCAGAAGCAGTGAGTCCCCCATGTTACCACTCCCCTCTCATCCCCCTGCTCATATCGGTGTGTACTGTATAGTAAAGCAATTGCTAGTGTGATGTGCGCATCTGCTGACATGAGCATCCTACCTAATATACAGGTGAGAGCACAGACATCAGCTACAATTGAATCGACATGTTTCTGCTGTAACATGGGCATGGGAGCTGCTGTATCTCTCCTGTATACCACACATGCACCACACAGGCTGCAGGGGCGTGCACCAGCACCAGGAAGCACATCATTAACAGCCCCAAACCATTATACAGGCTGTCAGTCATGCACCTGGGGAGTGTGGCTGTACCTCCCACATGAATAGAGTGGACAGCTTGGAATATGCTAATGCTGATTGGACATTTCACAGGTCATTTTGCTAAGCTTTAGGACCTCTCATTGCTAGGTTACGGCAGTAGAGGACAATGAAGGGATAGGAGGCCATGCTCCTCTAATGGCAGTTTATGAAAAATATATTAGTTTAGGGGGTTATTTTGCGACGGGTTCTCTTTAAATCATTTATTAAGCTACCTTTAGTACCAAGAAATGGCACAAAATTTAGAGGGTGTGGAAGTTCTCCGTATGTAAACATACAGTAAAGTCTAAAACCTTAGGAAGGTGCCTAATTATACCGCAGGTATGTGACTAAATTTAAAAAAAAAAATAGAAGTAATGCAAAAACACAATATGTATCCTGACTGGAGATTAACTTTGCATCGTTTAACCTCTAAAAGTCCACACATAGTTTTTATTCCAAGGGTGCGGACACGTGAGATAACGTGTACAAAGTAAAGTAAATGATAATGTGTTATGTATATGACCATTATGACTCCTTGATACTACAACGAGTGATAAGAACTCTGACTTAAGGAATGTTTATATTTTCAAGGAAATCCATAGCAAGGTGGAATTCTAGACTCTTACTTATCAGGTGCAGCGTGATGATGTTTGTAGTTATATACAAGGTTCACTGCCGCTAGAAGATACTAAATTTACTTTAGGAAATTAAAAAGTTTTAAAAGATTTGGCAAATGGTAAATATTGGCCCCATGTAAGCGTTGAGATAGAATATAATCTAGGTCTAGTATATGCACAAAGGTAAACGTTAAAGGGAAGCATCATGTTTTGACCATAATAAAGCAGTACGTAAATGTAATAGCAGACTCATTACTAATTGCCTCAGACCAATGAGATCGTAGTACTCCATAGTAATCCAATAATAACTAGGGCAGATTCCTGCAGTATTTATTGGATAGGATACAGTTATGTGGATATTGGTCACAACTCTGGAGGCATAGGTTTTTTAAATTCAGCCAAAGATCACATCTTTCAGCAGGAAAAACGTTTCGTTCAAAATTAAACTACAGAATCAGAGTAGATAGTGGGAGGAAAAACACAGGTCGGTTTAAAGGGGTTGTGACAGCATTGATGTTATCCCTTATCCAATGGAATCGGACATAAAAATTTGATGGGCGTAGGTATGAGACCCCTGATAGAAATTTCAAAAGAAAGAAAACGTAACATGCCATTATCTCAATGGCCTGAAAGAAGCAGGGGGTTGATAATATGTTACTGTTGCTAATTTTCAATACTTATGGTAGCAGGAATTGCTGACACAGAGCTCGGGTATCTTGGCACTCCTATTCATGTATGAAAAACCATGAGAATCCAAGCCCCAGGCTTGGCAATTTCCCGCACTCCCGTAATATTTCCTGGAGCAGCAGGACAATGCTCTACCTGCAGATTCATTCCTTTAATGCATTCATCCTGTGGCTTGTGAGTTCTGTGCTGTGCAATATGGTATCACTATATAATGAAGGGGAATAAACTGTCAGCAGACAACAGGAAGAAGAGCTAGTTAGTCTGTGGCTGGGCTTTCCCGCTCTGCGAGTTCCCGTTTACAGTAAGTACCTGAATCACTCTTGTCTTACAAATTATTGATATGCGTCTGATCAAAATAATTCCATTCATACACGGTAAGTTTCTAGAACAGTGCAGTTTCCCCATTATATCATCTAACCATGTAAATACTGTACAATGTCTTACTTTATTCGATATACATCACCGGCCCCTTTATTAGGTACACCTGTCCAATTGCACGTTAAAACTTAATTTCTCTTAATCAGCAAATCACATGGTGACAAATCAGAGCATTTAGGCATGTCGGACGGTCAGAAATCTCCGGCAGTTTCAAACGAGATCAGTATGGAAAGAAAGGTGATTGATTCATTTGAACGTGGCTATGTGTTGGTGCATGAAGGGATGGTCTGAGTTATTTCAGATGAAAATGATGATCATACTGGGATTTTCACACACAACATCTCTAGGGTTTACAGCGAATGATCCGAAAAAAGAAAAAAAAAAAAACATCCAGTGAGCGGCAGTTCTGTGGGAGGAAATGCCGGTTGACTGCAGAGGTCAGAGGAGAATGGCGCAGACTGGTTCGAGCTGATAGAGAGTAGGCAACAGTGATCAAATCGCACCCGTTACAACCAAGCGTAGGCAGAAAGAGCATCTCTGAACGCCACAGTACGTCGAACTTGAGGTAGATGGGCTATTACAGCAGCAGAAGACCACACCGGGTGCCACTCCTTTCAGCTAAGAACAGGAAATGAGCTTACAATTTGCAAAAGCTCATCGAAATGGCACAAGTAGAAAGAAGATTGGAAAAAAGTTGCCTGGTCTGATGAGTCTCCGATTTCTGCTGCAACATTCGTTGGTAGGGTCAGAATTTGGCGTTCAACAACATGAAAAGCATGGTCCATCTGCCTTGTATCAATGCGTTCAGCTGGTGGTGGTGGTGTATGTGTGGGGAATATTTTCCGTGGCCAATCTTTGGGGCCCCCTGGTACACGCCACAGCCTACTGAGTATTGGCTGACCAGTCCATCCCTTTAGGACCACAATGTACCCTGTAACATCTGATGGCTCTTAAGCAGGATAATGCGCCATGTCATAAGCTGGAATCATCTCAGACCGGTTATTGAAACTGACAATGGAGGTCACTGTACTAAATGGCCTCCACAGTTCACAGATCTTAAGCCAATAGAGATATTTGGGATGTGTGGAACGGGGAGATTCGCATCAGGATGTGCAGCCCGACCAATCTGCGGCAACTGGTGATGCCATCATGTCAATATGGACCAAAATGCTCTAGAATGCTTCCAGCACCTTGTGAATCTATTGAACCACGGAAGAATTGAGCAGTATGAAGGCAAAATGGGGGTCCAACCCGATCATGGCATGGTGTTTGTACCTAATAAAGTGGCGTTGAAGTGTAGTTCTGCATGGTCTATTAAGCGCTGCAGTAATGTGGAGCTATGTTGAAGAAATATTAATGATTTCCACTGAAATGTTGTATATACCCTCTCTCTCTATAAATAGAATGATAAAACATAGAGTGAGGCAAATTACCACAGCCATGTGTTCCGGGCCAGAACCCATGCTCACTGCGGGTGCCATAGACTCAATTTGTGGGGCAGATCACAGCACCATTAGGGTCTTAGGCTACCAAAACACCTGACACAGTTGTTCCTTGGAATCACGGACAGTGAACATAGGCTACATTTTATGTATGACCACCAGTTAGGGGAGAGCACTCAGAGCATTAATAGTATATATATGACCCAAAGTGCTTTCATGGTACAGTTTGGCATGCCATAAAAGGGATCCTTGATCGTTCTCAAGACGATGCCTCAAGAGTTATCGCCGTTGCACTTTGGTTGGCCAGTAAATCCAGCCAGCAAATGGTCCAGATTACAAGGACTGACACAGCGTTTAATTTTAATCCGAATTGCTACTAAATGTCCAAGCTGACTGAATAGGACATTTCACATTCAAATTTTTGGCAACCAAAAACAAAGAGCGTATATGGCATACACCATAGCAAAATCTAAACTTCTACTAACACCAAAATAGGAGACCTGTCCTCCATCCACCAGTTCTAATATGTTGCTATCTTTGGTGGAAGATGCCCAAAGCCCTGCAGATTCTAGAGTCATTCAAATTTCACTTTCCCTACTCCCCCGTCTCTCTTCGTACCTTAGTCCTTTTTTTCCTCTCCGGACCTCTTGTCTCTCATCCGAATATCGTTCTGTTTCGCTTCGTCTCGCTCACTTCACTTTTCAATCTTTCCGCTCTCGTTGATACTTTTGCCCCTATTTTTAGTCCTCTTCCTGGGTTTCACTTCACTGTTTCCTGTTTTTTTACCGTCCACCCTTCCTTCTGTTTCCCCTACCCTTTTCCGTCGTTTACCCAACCCTTCCTTCAAAAATGATAACTGGAGATGTTGCCATAAACATGTCCATGAGCTGAAATGCCAATATAGACCATCAAGTAAAACGGCAGTTATCTGCATAGGGTGATGTATTCTCTAACAAGTGGCTCTATTTTAGTACGTTATAATTTAAGTTTAGAGGGGGAGAAGGGAAGGGAGAAGGGTCTTTCTTTTGCTTTACTCCCTCTTATTTTTCCCCCGCACGCCCTTCGTTCCCCCCCAGTTTCGTCTTTCCCCTATTTTTTTTGTGGCCCTTTTTTTGCTGCAAGTTCTCTGTCCTTTTCTTTTATTTGGGCTTTTTCCCTTTTTTGTTTATTTGGTCTTCCCGGTTTTTTCCTACCTTTTCTTTATGTTTAGTTCTCTTCTTCTCAATCTTTGGTGTCTTTTTTCCTCTTCCCATTGTCCTTTCTCTTTATTTTTCCTTATTCCTTTCACACAATATCCGGTCCTGTATTTCTGTGAGTATTACTCCGGAATACGTGCGTTTTTAATCATATTGGCTTGTATGTCACTGCATCTGTATCGTATAAAAATATGGTGGGCTAGCAAATGATGGCAGGTTGACAGAAGCATTTCCCACCGGTTTGGTATCCTTGATATGACAAAATACCAAAAGGACTATGGAGCGCAACTGTATGCGGCACCGTATGCACTCGAATTTAAACAATCCATAGGACTTCTATCGGGAGGATACAGAAACAGAAACACCGAACAAGGGTACATTCAGCACAGGGTAATGGCGAGGAGGTGGGATGAGCGCTGCTCACCCTCCCTTGTCCATAGAAGGGCCGGCGCAATAACGTTTTGAACTAAAGGACAAGCACTGTGATAGGGCGCCAAAGGATTCAATGCAATTGTGCAGTAGATACGGTCCCCCATACGGCCTTGTGAATGACCCCTAAATAGAGACATTTAAATGGAGGGCATATTGTCCTGGAAAATGAATAGGACTAGCACACGGCCGGCCGTATCACGTAGAAAGATAGGACGTATGCTGCACCGCTCCGTTACAGGGCCGTGAGCCCATGAAGTGTAAGGGGGGAAGTATATCGGACCTATATATGTCCCCCTAATGTGGTGAATGTAGCTTAGTCAGGATACAAGATAATTGTTGGGGGGGTCATTATATTGCTGGCAACAGTTTGACAGCGCGGGCCTTGCACCATATTTACAATACATTGCGCCACAATTAGCTTCTTTGTGAAATCACAATTTGTCTTTGGATACTCAAGTTGGGCGAGCTTTGGAATCCTAAACATTTTCCTGCGTAGATCTTATTTTCCAACACTTTTCTGGCGCACCCACTTAAGACACAAAAGTAAAATCTACCAAGCTATATACACCTTCAGACTGGGAGAGTCATTCAGGACACTTTCTGCGTGCGCCAAAGTATGAAGACCGTGTGGTTCACAATCTAAATCAGCTAAAAAAACCCCCCACACAATGTGGTGGTTCTGGGTGCGTTCAAATCCTTACCCTGGTCAAACTTCTGCAAAGGAGTTTGCCTTGTTATCTCCGTGTTTGCCGTGGGTTCCTCCCCACACTCCAAAAACATCTGGTAGGTTGTTTAGAGTGTGAGTCACATTGGGGGACGGGACAATTTCCATGCTTGGTACAGCGCTGTTGTATGTAATTGGGTGTGCCTATAAATAAAGATTATTATTAATAATAGTAAAGCTCCGTTATCAGAGCCATGCTGTAGATCAGAGGCCATACAACTTCCATAAGTTATAGAATGATAGAACCATGGCAAACCTCGGCCTTCTTGAGCCTGTGGTACCAAAATGTATCTCTGTATAAACCACTGATAATACAAGAGTGTTAGTTTACGTTATCCCTTAAATTCTGCAGTTTCATTGCGTCGTCAAATGTTTTCAAGTAATTTGGCTGAGATAATAAAGGACCTGGGCAGGCTGGCAGCTTTACGGGTTGCTGTACTCTCGAGCAACCACAGACTGCCAGAGCTCTGCATCAATGTCACATCTTGTTTTGGGTTGTAAACATTCTGGCAATGTCTGTACTTTAGGATGATGACATCTGGTCAGGTGAGCCAATAAACGGGATCAAGATTCCGTATCGGAAACTCACACATTCATATAGACAGCCACCTGTGTCGGCCGCTGTAATTTACCTATCATCTCTACATAAAGCAGTGTACGGACCTCACTCGTAGGGCATATAAGGTATTTTTTATCACCTGTACTTTTTTTTTCTCAAAGGATTTTCACATTAATTACATTTTTTACTTTAGAAACCTTTTTCAGTAACAACCACTACCATAAAACGTTATAACTTAATCTTAAAAATTGAGACGGCTTAAAAACTAACTGACTACTTTGTGATATTGGACGAAGGCCGACTTGAATTAAAAAATAAAATTGCGGTTTTTAGGGCCATTTTTTGACAATCTGACATTGAAAAATATCTAAAAACAGAATAGTCAGTTAGACATGGATTAAACACACACATAATATATAATATATCTATATATTATATCGATATATATATATAGCTAAATTATGCGATAGTTTGGTGTTGATGTGAAAAATTTACTGAAGGAGAGTAAATAAGTAGATCGATGAAAAAAAAAAAAACAAAAAAAAAAAAAACCGTTATTAAAATACTAAAAAAATATTACAAGATTAAAATAAAATAAAATTTAATACGTTATTCGCCCATACACCTGTTGATACGTAGGCATATCCTAACATAACAGGGTCCACGCAAGGTATGTGCATGTTAATTAAAGGGGGGGTCTCCGGGTCACACCCACCTCTGTAGCATTAAGCAATTTATGCAAATTGATCTAAATCTACTGGTGTCCATCTTTTGCGTCCGGCCTTAAGCAGTAAGTAAGAAGCGTCCTGTAGTGATTGTGCGCCCATTCTCCCAGGAGCGGCCTCATGCCAGGAGGCAGGGTTAAAACTTACCAGATGCAGAGGGATACATCAGTGACAGGCACCCGGGCAGGCCTGAAGTACGGCTTCCTCCTTGTCCACACACACACACAATCGCTGTGTTTCCGGGACACAAGAGTCAAAAACTTCATCTACACATTTGCATAGCCATACCGCTACAAGGCTTCATAGTAAATATCCCACAAACCTTGCTCCTGCTCCTAAGGTTTGGCCGGCGGTTCCCATGATGCAGGAGATGGTCAGTCTATCACATTGGCTGTACATATTCCCAAGCAATTCAGTATTGTGGGCTACATAGAAAAACTCCAAGACCTCAGCAGTGGGATAGCCTGGGGGTGCTGTGCTAGGCAGTGACTGGACATCCCTCCTACCTCATTACCTAGTGAGCACAGCAAGGCAGAGGGCTAGCAGCTAATAGCCGGACTGCCGCCTGGAAAGAAAGAAAGAGGTGAACTCAACAGGTGATGGGGCCACAACAGAGGCGCAGCGAGAGGCCACTGCAGGGCTGAGGGAGGGACGGAGGGAATACAGCGTTTTAATGTACAGCTGCTTTCGTATTGTGTATGGGATTTCCTGCAGTCAGCATTATACGCTTTATAATCTCTGCCCTACCTTATACAATGCGAAACTATATTCTCATAGATTGTAAGGCTCTTGTGGGCAGGGCCCTCATCCCATTGTTCTCTGACCACATTGCTGCTATGTAAGTTCTGATCTGACCCCACGATTTCTAAAGTGCTACAGGATCAAGGGTGTATGGAAATGATTATTATGATTATATCACAACTAGTAATGATACTTGCGTCACCACAACAAGATGGGTGGGGGATTACTCATTCGCCGCGAGCACGGACGGTCGGCATCCAAAGTCAGTCTCCTGGAAGCACAGCCAGCATGTATAAAATGGCGCACGGCTTGTAAGTATAAGGGTAGACGGAAAACATTTTTGGCCCAATTTTTGGCGCATCAAGAGTCCAGGAAAAAAAAAATGGTAAGCGAGAGCAAAAAGGCGCAGCAGTCCATGTAAGATTTTTGGGAGAGCAACATTCTATTTTCATGGCGCATGACGGAGAGTTCTGTCTACCCACTAATTACTTACAGCATGCGCCATATAAAAAATGAGATGTGCGCAAAATCTTACCCCATTTGGACTGCGCCTTAATTTGCTCCTGACCATTTTTTTCCTGGACTATTTTGCGCCAAAATGGGCCAAAAATGCCGACCAAAAGACAACAAAAGTGAGGATGATGTGGAAAGTTAGCCACGTTCACTTGGAGAAAAACAAAAAGTCGGATAGTACGGAAAATCTTTTTTTTCTAGCGCAAAATCATTATAAACGATTCCGAAGAACCCAATCTGCGGCAAAAAAACAAAACATAAAATCCCGGCTTATTTGGGCAGATACGATAATAAATGTCCCCTAGAATATTGCATTTAGTTGTACAATAAGGGGGACACATTTAATTTATGAATGGTTTTGCGTATGGTTCTTTTTACCCGGGAAGGAAATCCAGGGTTTCTTCTTTTGGACTGTTCCGATAGATTTACAGACTTTTGGCGCCACAAAACCTCATGTTTTCGACACTTTTACTGCAATTTAGTTTCTAAACAATTTTGTGTGGCCACAATTTTTGACGCAAAATGAGACCCCAAAAAGGCAGTCTACCAACTTATAAACCAGATACATATTATCAATATGATGCCACAGAGTCGTCCCCAGCAAAGTGATTCAGTACCGGGACACTTTTTCCGTTCCGTGATCACAGAACTGATTCATGGACGTGTGAATAGCCCACGCATTGCAGACCAAGAAAAAAAAAGGGCATGAGCATCAGAAAAGGTTCATTAATCGCTAGCAGAGACCACTTCATAATTAAGGCGCACGAGGCAAAGCAACCGAAAATAAAAAAAATCCACCAAAAAAAATTACAAAAGCCGAAATAAATGCCCCCCAATTTTGAACATCTGGTTAGTATAAATTGTCTTGTCTTCACTCTACACCTCATATTACAGTTATTTTTTGGACTTAAGGAGCACAGCGAGAATAAGGCGCGCACCATCATAAATGCCTTCTAAAATGTCTAGATTTCATTATAAGGCCCCAGGACTATAAGGTGCCACCTGATTATAAGGATGAATGACCAGGTGGAAGACGTGTGCACAGTTCAGGGCAGCTATTGTCTCGTAAAGTACGGTCCATATTAAGGCGCACTGGAATATAAGGCGCACTTTGATTCTGAGAAAAATCAAAGATTTTTTTTGGTGTGCGCCTTATGTCCGAAAAAACTACGGTGGTGGTAGTTGGTTTTACCTAGAAAAACTGTGCCCAAATTCAAAGGTTACCGGCACTATGGTGGGTCTCCGAAACAAGAATCGGCACAGTGATTCATGGCGACAACGGATGGTGTTTTAATCAAATGTACTCCTATATAAAGCCAGGGCTAGTGTAGATAATCAGGGCTTATCAGAAATTTATTTTTCATTATTGACCTCCAACTGTAGCCACTACAGTGATGTTTTGACACTAATACTTTTACTAATAGGTTTGTATTCCCTCTTGGCACACAATTTGTGCCACATGATTAGACCAACAAAATGCGCCTCTATGGGCCATTTACTTACCCTTCCGTTCACGATCCGCTGTTCGAGTCGTCCGGAGGATCGGAAGCAGCCGCGATTCACTAAGATCGTGCGCCCGCGTGAGATCCGCTTGAGGTCAACCATCTTCTTCTGGGGCATGTAAGTGCATGGTGTGCCATAATTTTGAATGTTTAAATCCGGGCCGACAGTCAGAATCAGTCGGGTTGTCGGAAGACCATGCCCCTGATTGTCGCATGAACGTTGTCGCTATTGACCAAAAAATCCGATTGCATTGAGGCAAAAAACCCCCAGTTAAATGTGGCACTAAACGCCAAAAAAGTCAGGAGGGAACCCGACGAAAATTCTGGTCCACGAACCTCTCTGTGCCCGATGTGTTTTGGCTGACTCTTTGCCAAACAATTGATCATTTATAATGGAAATCCTTGACAAGTTTGACATCAGTGACATCAATCATGTATTGTGACATCCAAGTGTACCCCTGTACTGTGACCTTATGAGTTGTTATTATTCATGTACTGGGACATTACCATGTTTTTTGGTATATCTCTGTACTGTGACATCACTGTGTGTATATCCTGTACGGGACATCACTGTGGTATTATTCCTTGTACTGTGTAAGTCACTGTGTGTAGGTAATCTCTGTACTGTGAACATCACAGTGTATATTATCGTACTGTGATATCACTGTGTTATTATCCCTGTACTGTGGACATCACTTGGTATTATCTCTGACTGTGAATCACTGTGTGTATTATCTCTTTTCCGTGACATACCTGTGTGTATTATCACTGTAGGTGACACATCCCGTGGGTATTATCCTGTACAGTTTGACATCAATGTGGTTATTAGCCTTGTACTAGGACATCACTGTGTTGTATATCACTGTACTATACATCACTTGCGTGCATATCCTTGTACTCGTGATCTAAAGTGGGGGTATTTTTCCTGTATTGACATCACTCTGGTGTATTATCCTGTACTGTGACATCACGGGTGTATTATCCCTGCATGCGACAATCACTGGGTTATTATCCCGGTACTGTGACCATCAATGTGTGTATTATGAATGTCCTGTGACATCACTAGTGTGCATTATCTCCTGCACGTTGTGACATCACTGTGTGATTATCCTGTACGTGACCATCCATTGGTGTAGATCCTGCATTGTGACATCCACGTGTGTATTAGCCCCAGTACTGGACATCACTGGTTGTGGTCCCGTGTACTGTGACATCCCTGTGTGTATTTCCCTGTACTGTGGACATCACTGTGGTATGACCTCTGTGCAGGGATATCACTGTTTTTATTATCCCCGGTGCTGTGACATCGCGTGTGCATTATCCTAATGTGAATCACTTTGTTACCACTTCTGTCCGTGGGACATCACAGTGTGTTTTATCTCTTTACTGGGACATCACTGTGCTTATCATCCCTGTCCTGTGACTCACTGTGGTTGTATCATCCCTGTACTGTGACATTATCAATGCCTATCATTATCGAAGCCACTGGGTGAGAAATAATATTGTGGAACGGGTGGGTTTTAAAACTTTATTTTATAGTAGTTGAAAAGATTGTGACTTAAAGGAACCCTTGCCACTTGTTGAATATGTTGAATTGGTATTTGTGGAAAAAAAAGAGCTATGGGCCATATCATTATGAATATATTACAAATGATTGTGGAACGTCCCCTTTCTCCAAATTCTGGACCACACTATGCTGGGACAATTACATCTCAGTTGGTCAGCCGCAGTTAACCAGTTATTGCTACCAGTTAAACCAGTACTAGTTACTAGTGATTCTGACCAGTGTTGCCCACCGGCGAAGACAACATACCTCTAGACAGAGGCAAGTCTACATGTATCTACATAAGAGCTTGAACTCCCATAGATCCAGAAGATAATCTGTCACATGTGACATCAACCCCTCATTTTATAGCAATAAGGAAATGGGGATTTTAGAAAACATTGGTTTGAGCAAAGAAAATTCCTCAGGGAGAAATTTGCAGTACTTTATCCTGGTTCATTGAATTTCCAGAAAATGGTCAAAAGAAAAAGCTCTTTTTACTGTCACTGCTTTTTTATGTTTATGTTGAATATAACACCTAACGAGCTTTGTTTTTACATGAATACTTTCTGCTGATGAATGAATGACTAAGGGCCTATGTATGTGCCAGAGCCAGTATGGATTAGGAGGAGGAATATATCCCCTTAAAGGGAACCTGTCACTAGGGATCTCATTTTCACTACAGGCAGGTTGCAGAAGCCCATCACACCTGCTGTGCAAATATGTCTTTCTGCCTTTTCTAAGCATTTGCATTATAATATAATTGTGTGTTATAACTTACCATGTACCCTGGCAGAATCCTTTGTGTAGGAGTTGGGCTTTGGTTTGGATGCATTTCAAAAAGCAACATTGTCTGTGTTACTCACTCCTCAGCTCTCAGCCCCCACCATTGTGCTCCTGTACATCTACTCCCTCTCTCACTGATGTCAGCTCACCAGGCTGTGACTTCTGTGAAGGAGCAGGAGGGAGGAACTGTACAGGAGCTAAAAGGTGGGGGCCAAGATGTGAGGAGTGAGTAACACAGACAAGTCACATGTTGTTTTTTTAAATGCATCCAAACCAAAGCACAACCCCTAGGACTACACAGAGGATTCTGTATGAGTGCAAGGTAAGTTATAACACACAATAATAGCAGAAAAGCATATTTTCATTTCAGCTGTAATGGCTTCTGAAGCCTGTCTTTAGAGAAAATGAGGTCCCTAGTGACAAGTTCCCTTTAAGGAGGCTGCCTTTGTAGGCCTGCAGAGTTTTGGAGGCCATTCATTTTCTGGGTAAGGATGTGCAAATAGGTTTTCCAAGATGACATAAAATAAATATGCTTTTAGTTCTACTGTTAATAAGGCAACTTCCTATACAACACTGCTTGACTTTCAAGAAGCCTAGTGACATGACCTGGGACTGGGAGAATAAGCATACCAGTAAGGAATAGACACCCAACGGTAGACAGGGCAGTTTCAGAGTCATTGCCCCACGTATGGAGAAATGGGTGGCCATATGGTTCCATACTACACTATAAAGTAGCACTACTGTATTGTGGCCCCATACTGCATTATAAAAGATATGTCTTACTAGAATCCCATATTAGACTTAGTTGACTCCTGTAAGTTTTCATTATGCTCTTCTGTTATAAAGAATAAAGGAAGGTAAATAATAATAGTAATTTAAGGTCCTTGTATGGACAGAGTTGCATGTGATGTGATGCATGTGCAAGATGTGATGTGAACCCACTCTAACTTATTTCTAATTGCTCTGTTACAGCTTTCAATCGTACTGGCATCCTGAGGACGTCAATACAGTTGAAGGAAGAGAAATTCGGATTATCTTTGTAGCTTTCCTCCTGGGTCCCTCTGGACAGGAACAATCACAGGAGTCCAATGATAATCCAAGTGTAGAAATAAACGCTGCATAGCCACCAGACAGATACATCAAGAGGCCTAAGCCCAAGGTCTTTATATTTTCCCCTGAACTTTTTATGTCACAGCACATTGGTATTCAGAGCTTAGGGACACGACCAAGACATCCGGCAGCATAGTAGCTTGTATCCATTCATTACACAATTTAATAAAATCAACAGAACTGAGAATTTAACCCCGACTGCTTTCTAGACTAACAAGGACCATTCTAACACAGCTGCACATTGCTTGAACTTTCAGCAGTGACAGGATGAAGATATCAAAGCAACAGGCAGACGGGCTCTACTCATGCAGAAGGAATTGGCAGACTTATTATTACAAAGAAAAATCCACCAAAAAGGTTCTTTGTTGAAATTGTTACCTTTTTAGGTAATATAGTTTATAATATAACATGCTGGTGATGAAAGCTTTCTTAGCATTAGTTAATCTGGGGATATTTTTGGCAATTTCGTGAGCCAAAGGGTGGAATGTTCTCCTACGTGGGAGCGAGGGGCAGAAATAACAAATGGAGCAGTGGGAAGGTTTACTGTGAATTGTTCTGAAGCAAATAGAAACAAAAGTCCATTAATACGAGGGCCAAAATCTGTGCTGAATTCAGCAAGTCATGCAGATGGCAACGTCCTAATCCCTTCCATTTTTACTGAGTTTTATATCAGTAAAAAAGATTCAACTCTTTTAACATCACAAAACTAAAACAAAAGTAACTTTATACAAAAGAAATGTGCAAAGACTGAAAGTGACCATAAATACTTACTCTATTACAGAAATGTCCTAAACATCTGATATTTCAAGACTTTCTGCTATTTTTTCTTTACTTTAGTTTATTAAGATTATTAAAATCCGAATAATAAATTATTATCTCTATAGCGCCATCATATTTCGCAGCGCTTTGCAGATCATGGGGTTCATAGTCAGACAATACAGAGTAACAATATGGACAGTAACAATGGGAGGGAGGGTCCTGGTCACAACAGCTTACAATCTATAGGATAAGTGATGATATGAGACTGGCGAAGGAGACAACAACCAACACCGAAAGACTTTCAATATTTCAGTGTAACATTAAGACAAGTTATTTAGACTCTTCTTTCTTAATACATAGTACAGCGGCTGCGCTCATCCTTTAATCACCTGAATAGGATTGAGCTGCAAACAAGCCATGGGATGAAAGGACCTGACGTCAATGGCCTGTGATGTAGAGGTGTTCAACTTCCTTAGTATAAGTGAGCAATGAAAATGTGCCACAATATGTATTTTAAGACAGGGAATTGCTACAGATTAGCTTAAGTAGAGTTACTGAGAGCTCACCACCAGTCATTTATAGTGAAAGCATAGTGGATGGGATTTTTATTAAAAAAAAACTGCAAAAAACTGTAAAATAATTTGCAGCATGTTAATATTTGCAACATGTTAGGTGTTGTACATTATATACTCAGCTCTTCCTGCTATATAACATGCTACCTGCAGATAGGACACTATGGGACACATTTACTTACCCGTCCGGAGGAGTTCCCGAAAGTGCATTATCCGACGATAATGCACTGTGGCGTGATTCATTAAGATTGTGCGCCCGATATCCTGCATTTGTCGCTCAGGTCTGCCGGAGTTCACCTTCTTCTTCCCGGAGTATGTAAGTGCATTGGTTGCGACACAATTTTAATCTTACATTCCGCGCTCAGTCCAAATCAGTCAGATTGTCCGACGCTCCCCCCCCCCCATTTCTGTTGTATGAATGCTGGCACCGCTGCGCCAAAATCTGATCACGTGCCACACAATCCCCTTCTAAATACCTGTCCCAGCAAATCCCGAATACCATGAACAGTCCGACTGAAATGCGATCCGCGGACCCTTAGTAAATAAGGCCCTATGTATTACCTACTCAGCTCCCTCTGCTCTATAACATGCTGTTGGCTGATAAAAGACTATGGGCCACACTTATTTAGAAAATCGGAAACTGCACTAAAAGTGCTCTTTCAGTGTATAATGCTGGGTACGACTGATTCATTAAGAACATGCGGCTGAAATCATGAATCTGTCGCTTCCCTGCACTGGCTCAGCAGAGTTCACCATCTTTTTTGTGGTGCACCTTTAACAAAGCATCCATGGTTGATCCAGCTCACAGAGGGTGATGATTTTTTTGTTGAAGGTTGATAGAAAGGTACGCTGTGTCTTAAAGCTCAATAGAGCACAGAATAGAGCCTCCTAAACGGTTCAAACTTTAGCATCCGTGGTTGATCCAGCTCACAGAGGCTAACACATTTTTAAAAGTCAACTTTACCATAGTCTTTTAGTTTTCAACATTGCAAATATTTACTAAAGTATATATTTAGTGTTTAAAATGTATTTAGATCAAACAAATGTATAATAGACAGTCTCACTTCAGCCCACCTAACCTGTGCATGTTATAGCGCATCGTAGCACGTATTTATATGTCTACGATTGTTCCTAGCGTGCATGGTCTAGAATCGGGGGACGAGGCGTTGGACAACCCGACTGATTCGGACAAACCGCAGAATTTAAAATTCAAATTGTGTCCCAAGATCAGCACTCTCATACACCGGGAAGAAGATGGTGAACTCCGGCGGACCTGAGCGGGGAAGCGACACATTCAAGAAATCGGGCGCACACTGTAAGTGAATTGCGGCAGCTCCAAATCCTGGTTGGACATTCCGGATCGGCGGACGCAACGGGACGGATAAGTAAATGTGCCCCATTGTGGGCGGATAACACAGATAATTTTTATAACTTGTTTTTGAGCATTAGTGAATTGTGTGCACATGTCTAGTGTCTAAGGGCTTGCTCTCCATAGCCTCATGTTCAAATTTGTATGATCAGTGATCTCTCTTTAACATATGATAGGCCAGCAATTCAAGGGTTAATGTTGGTTTGCACCTTTTCCCCTCCCATTGGACATAAGGTCTAGAAGAGGAGGCTTTTTTAAACCGAGTTTGTTCACACAATTTTAGATCATGACTAAGGCTATACGGTGAAACGCATTGATCTAATATTACGATGTACCTGAATTTGTGATCGCTATGTCGAATTTTAACCAATAAAGAAAAGGATTTCTTCACCTAAATCGTGAGTGCCGGATTCTCTTTCCATTTGAAGTCACCTTTAACATAGGGCGTGCAACACAATTTCCATGACAAATATGGTGCTCGGTCCGAATAAGTGGGACCGACCAACGGCACTACCGCTAATTTGTGTCACATGGAGGCTAGCTGTGCCACAAAAGGGTCGTGTGCCGCACAATAGCAGCGCAGACACTTCTTAAATACTTCTGCACACCGTTTTAGCCATGACGAACGTGCATATTCAACAAGTGCAGCGTAAAGCCCTTAGTAAATGTTCCCCTATGTACACTCTGCTCATCTCCTCCTGCTCTACAACATGCTTCATACAGATCGGACACTATGTACAAACCTGCTCAGCCTCTCCCGATAACATGTTTCCTGCAGACATGAAAGGTTACCTTTAAGGCTGGAATTACATGGCAATAATATATCAGTATAACACATACTGCGTTATAGTCATAAATCCTGTCCTGTGTGCTGATCGGATGAGTAAAACTTAAAATCTTTGCAGACATATTACAATCCTGTTAAAATATGAACATCTCAGGGGTTATTTATTATTGGTTTTTCTTTTCCTTTTTTTGGCTTAAAAAAGTCTCAAAATAGTCGCATTAAGGTTTTTTGAGACTTTTTTGGTATTGGTTAACTAACAGCTACCCATCTGCGACCCTGTCCCTTTTTCACATGCAATCATGAGCTACTGTACTTGCAACAAATATATATCCTGGATGTCCACTTTGAATGTGTCTTCTCTGAATTCTCCATGATTATTACTCAAGTACTATTCATGCAGAATTCACAGTGTATAGAAACCTTATGGGTCCTACTACTTCTGTCAAGTGACGCCCCTAATATCACGATGTACTGGACCTTGTGCTGCGGTCTACCAGCAAATAGTAAATTATTATCTTTTCTGATTAAAACTTTTTAGGTATTCAGTGGTATACCACTGAATACCTAAAAAGTTTTAATAAAAACTAAATAAAGAAACAAATTGCTTATAATATATGAGATGCCAGCTCTTGTTTAGCTGACACCTATTAGACATAAAATACAACCCAATGTCCTAGAACATCTGATATAAAATATGTTACTCATCATAATTGTTTGAGTCATGCTCATATATAAGACTTGTGAATCCTTAGTAACTAAATACAAGTCACTGACAAGTAAAGGAAACCGCACAAGTCTAAATAAATATCAGGAAACCATTATGTCCTCTGCTTGTGATTAAGCCACCACTGAACTGTATAATATTACAGTCATAAATGAATAATAATTTTTTTATGGTGACCCCATCTTTATAAGATTTTTAGTTTTCTAAAGGCTGGCAAAGGCTTCGAAAAAAGTTTGACCCAAGGGATTGTGCTTTGTAAAGGTTTGCGATTCCTTGAAGTTGTGCAATTTGGTGGATTTTTAAAGCTGTATTCATTGGTTAAATTAGTACTTAAGGTTATCAATGTTGGTTTGGTGTGGGTCCAGTCCAAAACTAGCTTAGTGTGGGAGTGCTGGTTGGACTGATTTGGCAATGATCACCCATCCTAAAATGAGATCATCAATATATATGCTATAGAAAACTTTTTTCATATATTTATCTCCCTCTACCTTTGTTTTTTTTACAAATGGCAAACAACGGATCACTGGCCGGTTGTTTGCAGGTCTTTTGTAATTGAAGTGTGAAATCCGCTCATATGACGATAACAGGAGAAACAAAGCCCCCCACCCTCTGACTACATCTTTGTAAGTTTTCAAGCAAAGTGACATGTGCAGTGAGAAGTAGAGAGGAATCGCATCTGTGATGTCTTTTTGTGAATGCCTCACTACTCCTGGCTAGTCAGTTATGGCATGGCAGAGCAAACAAGAGTACGGCGCATGCACAGGATTTACTTGCAAAACGTACTATGTCATGGCCAGAAGGGATGGGGAAGACGGAAGTTTTATTGGACGCTGTGACTCTGTGACTTGATGACTCGTATCCCGAAGGGAGATATCAACATGACTGGAAACTGTCCATAATTTTAAATATGAAAACTAGAGGACAGGTTCTCTTTAATATGAATTTTCCAAGATTTATAAGAATTTAACTAGGAGAAGAAACTGAGTATAAGTATAAAAACAACCCTTTACATCCAACTCTTCAATCCTCCACCACTCCAACATCTCCACTTAGTCTTCATCAGTTCTTACAGCAATCACGTTTCACACAACATTCATGTGTCAGCTGCAGCCAATCATCGTCCAGGTGTAGTGATCATAACAATAATGTATGTGATGTCATCACCAAATGAAGCAAGCATAGACTTACGAGGACCACCCGAGTGCTAAGCTGAAGCTGTAGTCAATTGTAGAGGGGAAAGGGGTTTTTATCTTTTTAAAACCTATGCCTTAGTCGCTAAAGGGGGTTTGATAAACTTTAGAAAACTCCTTAAGTATTCCATTCCACCTGCTGTCACATGTAAGAGATGCTGAACATCAGCATCTAATAGCAGCAACTAAATTGAACCTAAGAACTTGTTATTCACTCTGAATGGAATTTAAATTTGCATAGGTCCTTGTATCCTCAATTCTGATCTCTACTGTCATTATCGTTCTTAGTTTTGTTAGAAGACAGATGTTTTTGCAGTTCATGCTATGCCTTCTAGTCTTGGAGATTAAGGTATATAATAAAATGAAATTAATGCACATTTTTTATACTATTTTTAGCATCCAATTATTATTAATAATATCCATGGGCAAGATGCAGTAGCACCACCTCGAATAATTCGTTCACTAACTATCAATAGAAAAAACCCTGTAGGAAGCGTATATCAAGTTAAATCAGTGATTTGGGGGAGGCTTTACCCATGAAATTTGTACTTGTGACCTGGCTATGCCCTTTCACTGTCTAACCTTCTCCTCCTCTTCACCCTCTGCCCTATTCATTGTCTTCCTGAACTTTCTTCACCATAGTCTTCAGTATTGTTTCCACCTTCCTACTATAGTTCCTTCTCCAGGAATAACTTGTTAACTTGTCAAGCTAAATTCTACCCAACAATCCTACACGGTTACAAAGACGTATTTATGGTGGTTTGGCGTCATAGACCGGTTATAGACATTCCAGACCTGGACTCATGAATGCTTCCAGAACAATCACATGACCTTGCTTTGGCTCCAGCTTTAAATCCATGGCAAACTATTTCCTTTATAAGTAATGCTCCAGAAGTTCTGCACAACTTTCAAACATTTTACCATTATGGGAATCAGGAATAATAGAAGGAATGCCTTGTGCGAATGAGAGGAGATCCATGCTAGGCCTAAAAAATAGGGGTCCATCCTGATCTAGGAAATGGATAGGTTGACACCTATGGTCATGTATGTTTGGGCTTGCCTTACTTGTAAACAGTATCATAACTGTTCAAGTATTTACTCAGGATTTAGTAAGGCTCAGTACAAAGCAGCATCAGTTAGAGAAACTAAGAACAAAAAAAAAATGTTCCCCATTGACTTCCATGTATGGAAGATTACCTTACATTACAATTCTGTTACAATAACGAAATAAGAGATGCTATTTTTTTTGCTATTACATAATGGAAAGGGTAATGGAACCTGTGGAACACAAGTGTGAATTGTTAATAATATGTTGATGTAATATGAAGCATAAAAAATGTAATTTGGGCCTATTTCATAATATTATATGTGTTGTGGGGCCTGTTCTCTGAGGCAGCAAATTTGCTGTGAAAATTTGCATGGTCTACTTGAAAAGGTTTAATTGCATATGTCTTTCAAGTCTTATTTTACTCTGGCAAAGTAGAAATACACTAGAGCAGTGGTGGCGAACCTATGGCACTGGTGCCAGAGGCGGCACTCTGAGCCCTCTCTGTGGGCAGCCAGGCCATCGCCCCAACATGAAGTTTACCAGACAGGGCTCAAAGAATCTTCCTACAGAAGATTCCTGCAATGATAGGCGAATTTGCCCTCCTTTCAACTGCGTTGGTGTCCTTGGGAGGCTGAACGATTGAAAGTTGTCAAAGAACAAGGAGAAATAAATTACTGCTTAAATTGCTGCGCTGGCACTTTGTTATAAATAAGTGGCTTTTGGTTGAAGTTTGGGCACTCAGGCTCTAAAAGGTTAGCCATCACTGCACTAGAGGTACACTGGTGATAACATTGTGCCCAGAAGCATCAGGTATACATGTAATATAAGAGTCACAATGGATGCCAGACAGGTGCACAAGGAGAACATCCTCCACCTGTTGTGTTCAGCTCCATAACAAAAGCTAATGCTTGTATCATGGTGTCTATAGTATGAATAAATACTAACACGACGGTCACCACTTATTGTCTGGTGGTCAGTCTCTCCTTGGTGCCAGTATAGTCCATCTACAGAGGTCAAGTTACTTATGGTGACACAGAAGTCCTTATGATTCCCTTTGAAGGTCAACCAGGTGTACAGAGTCTAAAAGAATGTGCTTGCTCTGCTGAGAATCCTGGGTAAGGCATATGCAAATAAGTTTGTCAGGGTAAGGAGAGGAAAACTTTTCCTCCAGTGCTACCTTAAAAGAAAATATACCCTCTGATTCCATGTATTATGAACCAAACATACCTTGAGAATGATGTAATTACACTCATGCAGAAGCATATCTTGTTTAATTCGTGAGTTAAGTGGTTTTGCTAAAAAAAAATTATGACATTGAGGACCTTGTGAAAGCTGAACTGCATGCTGCTTGCAGTTCATAAACACATTACTCCAGACAGGACTAATCAACCTGAGATGGATCACTCATACACAGCAGCTGAGGGATGGTGCAGTGATCGATTACTTCTGCCAGTCAGGCGCAACACAGTGATTACATCATTCTCTGGTGCAATGCATACTTAATGTGAGAGAAGGAGCGCTGAGACAGGCACAGAAGCGACAGAGCTTCATATAATAGTTTTTTTCAGCATAACCACTCGTTGCAGGGATTAAACAAGATATGTTTCTGCATCGGTGTAGCTATAGCATTCTCAAGGTATGCTTGGTTCATAATACATGAAATCAAATGGTGGAATTTCTTTAAATGAAACCAATCAACAAATTTTACCCCATTCAACTAGGAGCTCCCTTAGGTAGGGTATAACATTTTATTTTCAAGAATTTCAATTATTTGACATCTCAGCTGTTTAGCTAAAATCGTCTCTATGGATGCCCCTGGTTAGCTATAATTCCGGGTCATGTAACTAGGCTTTTTGAAAGTTAGACAATGATGAAGAGGGAGCTTAATTATTTAAGGTAGCACTGAAGGCATAGAGTTTTCTGTCCTGAAAAAACTTATTTGCACAGATAGTTTGGCAGTGCTTGGCTGCTTTGTGCTACCACAGAGGGCCAGCCCTGTAAATTGTACCTTTATTACTGTGGATGGGAGTCCATTTCTATCACACGAATCTCATTCGGAATTCCCTCCTTTCTCGGAGGCACATAAGCTTTCACAAAATAAAGCCAAAGGTCTCTCTGTGAAACAACAGTTCACATTTTCCATAGACAAAAAATCAAAGAATAGGAAAAACTCAGCATATGTTGTATGACCTGCATTACAGCCTCTCCACAAGAGTCCACAATGAGGCTTTTAATATTTTACACCTTCCTGAATTTCAACCTAATTGTCCTCTGGGACAATTTAAGGAAGGAATGTAACCATGAACTATCCACATACTAAGCATTATAACCATCCCACTGCGTCTACTCCAATTGATTTCTGTGTCTTCCAATTATGGTTAAATATTGCATTTCAATGTCCATTTGTCAGACTCATATTAACTAAATGCATCAGATGAAGATCTACTTCAGTCCAGACATCAGAAAAATCAGAGAGTCTATGAGTATGTTACTTGCTGAATTGAAATATTAAATGGATGGATTTGAGCCAGGCTCCCAATTAAAAGAAGATATGCAATACCTGACCCGACCCATGCACTGAAGTGGCGCTGTTATAGGAAGATATCTACAACATTTTCTAGTTTCATACAAATGCTTAAGGCCGACGGCACACATGGCGTTTTGAACCTGTTTTGGGGCCGTTTTTATGCAGTCCGTTAAAAACCACATGCGCTTTTTGAAAATGCATCCATTTTTAACCGGTTTTACTAATTATCTTAATTAAAACGGGTCAAAACGGATGCGTTTTCAACGCATGTGGTTTTAACTGACTGTACAAAAACGGCCCGAAAACGGGTTCTAAACGTCATCTGCCGGCAGCCTTACTCTGTTAGGGCAATTTGTAATACTATCTCACCTGCAGTGGCTTATGACCTATTAAGGTCATCTGCCGGGGAGCTCCAATGTTCATCTGGACCTCTCTGAAAGCCCTGACAGAGCAGTGACGTCTTACTCCATGAGAAGATGACAACCCAACATATGCCAGGAGAGAGCAGGGAGGAGATAAGTATTTTTTGTAAACTGCTTTGCAAACACAAGAGGCCATGAATTGGGGCAGAAAGGGGACTACTCACTAAGAATAGAGACAATGGGGCAGATTTATCAAGTGTCTGAAAATCAGAATATTTCTAGTTGCCCATGGCAACCAATCACAGCCCCCCTTTTAAATATTCATGAGCACTGGTAAAATGAAAGCTGAGCTGTGATTGGTTGCCATGAGCAACTGGAAATATTCAGACTTTCAGACACTTGATAAATCTGCCCCAATGGGGCACATTTACTTACCCGTCCACTGGAGTTCACAGAAAGTGCATTGTCCGATGATCATGCAGTCTGGCGTGATTCAGTAAGATTGTGCGCCCGATATCGCTTCCCCGCTCAGGTCCGACAGAGTTCACTTTCTTCTTCCTGGTGTATGTAAGTGCTTGGTCTTGTGAAATAATTTGAATCTTAAATCCCGCGATCAGTCCGAATCAGACGGCACGCCTCCGATTTCTGTCGCATGTAAGCCAGCGCAGCTGCAACACAATTCGATCGCGTGCGGCACAAGTCCAGCGCAAACCCCTGTTACATACCTGACAAAGCGGCGCAAATCCCCAAACCAGCGAACAGTCCGACGAAAGTGCGATCCGCAACCCTTAGTAAATAAGCCGCAATAAGTGGCACCTACTAATAACTGTCAAAAAGGGGGGCAGTGAGATGGTACAAGAATGGGGCAAAAAAAAGACATTTAGTAAGAATGGGGCACCAAGGGGGCACTTGCTAAGAATGGAGCAAAGATAGGGTGCTTACGAAGAGAGAGAGCAAAAAGAGGGCAATTACTAAGAAGGAGGCAAAAAAGTACACTTATTAACAATGAGGGCAAAAATGTGAACCTTTACTAAAAAAAGAGGGCTCTTCTTAAAAATATAGTATTAAACATAAGGGGACAAAAAGGGGGCACTGACTAAGTAATGTGGTATTAAGCACTTGATAAGTTGGAGGTGTCAATGAAGGGGGCTGTAACTCTAAAAGGGGGCAGTGAACTGAAGTAGGGACATAACCTAAGAGGGAGCCTGAACCTTAGTTGGGACAAGGAAGAGGACACAACACTTAAGTGGCAGCAAAAAAAAGGGACAATTAAACTAATAGGGGGAAAGAAGGGACTAATCCAAAGAGGGAGCAGATAATATTTTTTGTCTTTTTGTAGTTGTAATGATTATCCTCACTGTAAGGGGCAAGGGGGCCCTATTAGGGCTTTTGGCCTTGAGGACTCAATAGCTATAATGTCCAACTTGAAGGGTTTTAAAAGATCAATGGATTATGGACTGTACTGTCAGGGCTGAAACACACAAACGTGCATAGTCCATGAATCTCGGACTCTGTGTAGGCCGAATTTCATGCACTGAACACTGCTGAGAAACTGGACTCCGAGCATTATAGTGATATATGATACAAGGAGTCCCTGCTTCCCCACATGATTATGGTTTGGCGCTGTTTTCTGGAAATTCACAGGCCAAGCGTGTTTGTGTGTTTTAAGCCTACATCCCATTCTTGAAGATTTAGGGTGAATGGGCACAGCCCAGATTATGCAGATATTCCATGTGGATCTTCATGAGAAAAATCTGCTGCAAAATATATGGTGTCAAAAATCAATGCAGATGTATGAATTCACAGAATGCCCTATATAATACAATCTACTTGTAAACTTGCAGCACAATTTAATTCCTTTAGACCCATGCATAAACCTTATATGCTCACGTGGCGATGAGGATTTTCCTTGGGTGCAGTTCTGTGAATTAAAGAAGCTTCCACAAAAGCAAATAAAATCCCTGGCATTGCTATTCGTTGGACATGAGATGAACCCTGCACATTCTTAAGCATGAATCACTATCTGTCATATGTTTATAACTCACTGAGGAATTTTTATTGTCCTGTATTTTCAGTTATCGTATGAGACATTGTGGACCCTTGTAACCTGCCACAACGGCAATGATCCCGTCACACTGTTATCCTGTGAGTCCTGCATGGATGGAGCCAGCAAAGGCCTTCATATGAGATGTGTATTAGTAATATAGTTATGTGTTGAAATTGGAAATAAATCATACAAAGTAATTGGAATATTGTGTTATACAATAAAATATGAAACTAAAGAATTAGTGTATAATAAAATTCTGCATGCTCCATCCTTTATTTCCCTCATCTGTCAGGGAAAGTGTTCCTATATACATAAGATAGCTTGATTTTTCTCTTCGGTGAATAGGGATCTTTACCTTCTTCTCATCTCTGAAACTCCAAACTGAAAAGAATATTAAAAGAAATTACTATACAGGCGGTCCCCTACTTAAGAACACCCAACTTACAGACAACCCCTAGTTACAAACAGACCTCTGGATTTTGGTAATTTACTGTACTTTAGCCTTAGACTACAATAAAGAGCTTTAATAGTTATTAAATGTGTCTGCAATGAAGCTTTATTGTTAATCCTGGTTCTTATGACAATCCAACATTTTTAAAATCCAGTTGTTACAAAGACCAAAAAGTTACAATGATAAAATATACAGTTTCGACTTACATACAAATTCAACTTAAGAACAAACCTACAGAACTTGTATGTAACCAGGGGACTGTCTATATTTTTAGGCACCTTTTCACCTTGGCATTATTTCAACCATGTTGTCGGCATGTCTTTTTGCTTGGTTTTAAATGAAATATTTTATGAAATTGCACCCTAAAGGGTATTTCCCTTTTAGGGGATTTTAGAAAAGGTACATTTATATTTACGTTTTTTTAAATAGAAAGGACCAAAATAAGTATTCTTATAAATATAATAAAAGAGGATATTCAGAATGATAAGTGCTTTAGTCAGGTCACAACATGATATCCTGTGGTAGATTGCTGACCTACAGTATAAGTGTATATATCAAGTGAAATAAGGTCACTGAAACATCTTATCATCATATATCCTAAATATTTTACAGATTTCTCTTACACGGATGGTGTAGAACATTTGTCAATGTTCTCATATCTAACTAAACATTTGTTTCTGCTGAAGAGCCTTTGGGTATAAAAATATTTGTATTTAAAGGCACTGGGCCAAATTTATTAAATGGGTTTTCCCGACATAGGATAGGGCCTAACTTGCTGATTGGTGGGGGTCTTAGTGATGGGACCCTATAGATCATGAGAATGGGGGTCCGATGGGGACCATTGTACTACGCTCGGACCCCTCGTCGCTCCATGAGATGAGCAGTCAGTAGCACTTGGTCAGACTCCCCATTCATCTCTATGGGGTACATCTGACCCCTCATTTGGAGCTTAAAGGACACCTGTCATCAGGTCTGTGTCACTTGTCCTGTCACTACTACCTGTTGGAGCAGCTCACAAGGATCCATCCCAGCCTTTATCTAGTTATTTCATACATTATTCATTGTAAAATCATCTATTTTTTATCATGTAAATGAGGCTGGTCATATGGTCAGAGGCAGTGATGTCACCCCTGTTACCCCTCCCCTCTCCTCCCCCTGCTCATGTCTGTGTGTAATGTATAGTAAAGCATGGCTAGTGTGTGTGCTGCATCTGCTGACATGCTGCATCCTCCTAATATACAGGTGAGAGACACAGACATCAGCTACACATGAATCTGACATGTTCTGCTGTAACATGGCTGCCTGGAGCTGCTGTATCTCTCCGATACACACACAGGCTGCAGGGGGCGTGGCCACCAGCACCAGGAAGCACATCATTATACAGCCTCACATCATTATACAGGCTGTCAGTCATGCACTGGGGGTGTGGCTGTGCCTCCCACTCATGAATAGAGTGGACAGCTTGAATATGCTAATGCTTCATTGGACATTTCACAGGTCATTTGCATACAGCTTTAGGACCTCATTGCTTAGGTTTACAGGCATGTAGAGGGACAATAAAGGGATAGAGGCATTGCTCTCTAATGGCAGTTTATGAAAATATATTTAGTTTAGGGGGTTATTTTGCATGACGGGTTCTCTTTAAAGAGATTGTCAAGTGAGTTGTTTGCCAATCTCCGGCAGATCCATAGATATGAAAGGAGCAGTCTGACCATGCGCGACCGGCTGCTCCAGTCACCTCGGGTAGCGACTAGGGTACAACGGACCTCTGTTCTCATGATCTGTGGGGGACCCATCACCGATCAGCAGGTTAGGCTATGCTATAGATATGGCTTAACTTGTTTTGTTAGAAAGCCCATTTAATAAATTTGGCCCAGTGCCTTACAATACAAATATTTTTTTACCCAAAGGCTTTTAAGCAGGAACAAATTTGCACTAAAAAGAACGCGCACAAGTATTTATAAAGTGTCTGCGCCAGTTTTGTGTCGCGGCTGTTCTGTGTCAGACCAGAGAGAAATAAATGTGCACCTGACGGGCGTGTTCCTACTTAGTCGGATTTTGCGCCACATTTATTACTGACATATGTCGCAATTCTGTCTGCGCCACAATTCATGCAGCAAGAAATTTGTGCACACTTCCCAAGCAGTGCTTGGGGCACCAGACTAATGAAGACCGGGCGCCAGTTTTAATCTGGCGCACTCTGCACACTCCACAGGGAAACTGCACACTACTTTTGATAAATGTGATCCACTCTGTCTACCATGATACCTCTACTATATTAAGGAGATTTATCATCAAGTTTCTAAGGTAAAACTGTTGTACTGTTTTTACTGTACTGTAAAATCGTTCTAGTTGCCCATGGAAACCAATCAGAGCTCAGTTTTAATTTTATAAACAGATATGGGAAAATGAAAGCTAAGCTCTGATTGGCTGCCATGGGCAACTAGAACGATTTTGCCCTAGGAAACTTATGATAAATCTCCCAATATGTATATAATGGTGCACATCTTCCACAGTACACAGCATGAATCGCTAGCTCACACTAGTGACAGTAACTACCGGACTAGAGATCTCTCATCTTCAACTAATTCCTGCCATGTACTTCCCCCATGTGGGCAGCAGCTATATACAGATTTGTATATAAAGTTATATATCAGTCCATAAATGTGTGTATATAAGTGTATAAATATGTGAATATACAAATATGTATATTTTTTGAGGGGATAGCGGGGGGAGGCCCATTCAGAAGTCTGCTATGGGGCCCTGACTCGCCTAGTTACTCCCCTGAAGCCAAGGTGGGAATAATAGTGTCTTTCCAGCATAAGAAGATCCAAACCAAAGAATTGTGGCCAAAATAATATAGATATTCATCCACGTGTATGGAAGCTAAAACATAGTAATAAACTAATAACTAGTCAGAGACATCTGACTTCCTGTACAAGGCACAGTGACAGAACACCAGGCTTATCTGCTCTGTCTGCTGCAGGATGTTCTTGCAATGACAGGATGAAAAAAGCTGCATTTTTGGAACTAATTGGATTCTTTGAAACTGGTAAAACGACATAATTATAATTCACTGTAAAAGAGATAAGAGGAACAAATAGCAAAGCTCTCCATAACACCGAGCCACACAGAATATAACAAGTATATTATAGATCAGTGATGGTGAACCTTTTAGACACGGAGTGCCCAGACTACAACCAAAACCCACTTATTTATCCCAAAGTGTCAAAATTTAAGTACAATTTAAGCAGTAACTTCTTGCTGTTATAGCTTTCAATTGTATCAGTATCCTAAGAACACCAATACACTAGAAAGAAAGGGTAACAAATTCAGGTTCCCCTGAATAGGAAGAATTTTCAGGCCTGGAGCTGAAGCTACAATGATAATCCAGATCTGCCCACACCTCCCCATTCCTCCTGTAGTCTCAGGCAGCGCTGTCACTTTAAGATAGCACTGAGCGCAGAAAGTCCTGGGCTTCATGGGAGTCCATGAAGATACCTCGTGTCCTCTTTGGTGATGGCCTGGGTGCCCACAGATCAGGCTCCGAGTGCCACCTTCGCCATAGATGGTTCTGTACCTGAATATGAAAACTTTATGAATACAAGACTTAGCCAAGAGACTAAATCTGACCATACAAGTCACCTCCAGCTGCCAAGAAATATTAAAGACAATGGCAATTCTGTGCAGGCACGTGCTTCATATTTGCCTCATGATCAATCTTGTTGTCCTTGAAGGGTCGATCTACTGATCAAGTGAAAATTGTTCTGGAATGGTGACAGAAACAGAACTACAGTGATGCGTTTTTTTCAATCTTCATCTAGAGTTATACTATTGGAATAACTGTATGCAGTGTACAAGGTAAATTCCAAAGTTTCTGCTGCTGGTGGCTTCAGATTCATACACATTTTATACAGTTTTCCCCCAAAATGTTTTCAGAAACATTTGCACGACTATATGGAATTTTATTGATATATGTATTTAATTTAGTATTTATATACCGTAATAATTTTATAAAGTGAGTATATAAATGAGAAAGTTTCTATTCCCTGGCAACAAGCACAGATACAAAATAGTTTCAATGCTTTTCACTATATAGTGTACAGGGTTTAAAACCTGTAAACCTCTGAAACCATAAGTAGCCAGACATTAAAAGGATATTCCCATCTTCTAAAATAATGACATAAGGTAAGTAGATATAATCAATTTATGATCAGTGGGAGGGAGGGGATCCAGCCTAGGGAACTTAAAGGATATTTAACACCAGGATGAAGGATTGTAAACCAAGCACACTGCCAAACTGGTATGTACCTTCACTGGCAGGATCCACTCTTGATTCTTATGCCCTTGTTTGGAAGAAAAAAAAGCTTTACAAAGTATGCAAATGAGTCTGAGAGATCTTGACACACACCAGTATGTTAGTGTGCTTGGTTTACAATACTTCATCCTGGTGGTAGATTTCCTTTAACACATCTCTAGAATAAAGGGGTACATAGTTATCAGTTAGGCCAATAGAAGCAGTGTTACAATGATGACCATGACATTTTCCATGTAGTCTAAAACTTAAGTAGGTCAGGACCCATTTGCTTATTCTGTTCTGCAGGAAGTGCAAACATGCAGCTGATAATGGGGCTCATTTACTAAGGGTCCGAACGCCGCACTTTCGCCGGGTTTCCCGAATTTTTCCGTTTTGCGCCAAATTGCTCCGAGATTTTGGCCCACGCGATCGGATTGTGTCGCATTGGCACCGGCTTTCACGCGAAATAAATCGGGGGGAATGGCCGTCCGGACAACCTGACGGATTCTGAAAATATGCTGAATTTAAAAAACGTTTTGTGTTGCAAGATCACGCACTCACATGCACCAGGAAGAAGAAGGTGAACTCCGGCGGACCTCAGCGCAGCAGCGACACCTGCTGGATATCGGGCGCAGGACCTTAGTGAATCCCGGCAGACCCGAATCCACATCGGACAACTCGCGCGGGATCGCAACTGGACCGGGTAGGTAAATGAGCCCCATTGTGTCTATTTGACCCTATGTTCTTTCTGGTCGGTTCTCTACCACTGTGCTATGTGGCCTGATTATTTTCTACCTGTCTTTTTGGTGTTTTTAGGTCCCAGCTGTGGTAATTTGTATTATCCTATCAGGAGTGACTGGGCTTCATTTAGGCTGGTTTAGTTATTCAGTCTTCGCTAGGTAGTGTTCTATTTGCAGCTTATCCCTGGCTCTGTTCTGTTGGAACATCTATACTTTCTAGTACCTTGTTACTTTGTCTGTGATGTTTTCTTGTATTCTCTCACCACTTTCCTGTCTGTTTCCCTTTGTCTGTGTTTCCTTAATAGTGAGGTGCCTCGTGGACCTGCTCTGGTTGTTACTTGTTATTCCTGTTCTCCCTTTTGCCCTCTTTCCTGTATTCAGCCTCGGTTGTGTGTTTGTGTGCATGCTGGGATTGCTAGTTTACCAAGTTTTACATTAGGGGGGGCCCAAATTTAGTACACCAGATCTTAGTATCCTTTAGTCCTTTCCCCTACTTTCTGGATAGGTTTTTGTGTTGAGAGAGAGAAGTTGTCAGGTCCGGGTAAGCTGACCATCACCCGCAGGCAGGGACTAGCTTAGCCATAGAGTAAGGGATTGTTTTCCCTTCCCCGATTCCCTAGTTCTTGCTGCTCTTTACAATGTTTCCTGCTTCCTTATAAACCGTGACACCGACAAACTCCTGGGACTTAAGGAGTAATATTACATACTTTAGCTTTGATAAATCAAGACCCCCTTCCTTTACCCCTTTTCCCTCCAGTGTTTACCCTTGGCTTGTGTCTTTCTTGTCTTTCTGCTTTGTCATTCTATAATGCTTATGTTCTTTTCTGCACTAGGTGACTAAAATAGCTGTATTGGATATTATTATGTTACAGGTGCCCCCGGACCCCACAAGTAAGGAGAGGGAGATAATCCTTGTCTCCACCCATAATATGCATTGACATGTTTTGTATCTTTGTATAGTTAAGGCACAGTTATATTGCTTTATTATCAGTATTACCCCACGTGGGGATTCATGGTAGACTTTGCCCAATTTTTTTCTATCCAACTTTTTAAATAAAAAACATTGAAACAAAAATATTCTTGATGCCCGCCCTTCTGGAAGACTCTACAAGCCTCCTTATACCGTTGTCTTCCACTGTTGTACTGGAGTCATGTATTAGAGCCTTGACCTACCGGAAGAGCCTCTGATGCTCTGATGGGCCACTCCTACACTTGATGTAGCAATGTCATCAGTCTGAGCACAGGATGCTGAGATTTTAAAGACACAACTGGGTATGCATGTGGTTGTGGTGTGAGGACATTGTTAGGGAGTGCTAAGGCCTGCAGTGTCAGACTAGCCTACGGGAGCACCAGGGGATCCTGCGGTGGACCTACGCTCTAAGGCTACATTCACACGAACGTATTGGGGACGTATATACGGGTGACGTAGTGCACCATATATTACTATGGAGAGGGGCAGGGGTGAGCGGGCCTCCTCTCCCCCGTGCCGACATGTGCTATGCAGCTGGCACATGTTAATGTAAATATAGCCTTAGGAGTATCTCAGGGGTTGAAGGGTTGGCCCAGAATAATATTATCTAGTCTGCCCAATTGTGTAGCACAAATAAAGTGAGGATGAAAAAGGGTAAAGTAGACTCTAAATGTAAACAAATCCATCATATTTTAATATGATTTACAAGTCTTTCATTTCCATTTATAGGGGTTTCCTACAACTGTACCAATAAGACCCATAAAAGGTAACAAAAATACTGTACATCCAAGAAATCCCTTGTGCAATAACATTCTCATCATACACGTGAGTCACATTTACTAAAGAAACAAACTAGTCTACAATATTCTATATACAGACACTCATTTTCAGTGATTCATGGTAAGAAAAGTGCAATGATAAATCACAATGATGATCATCTAAATGGAGACTGGTTTGTCAGCAGTGGATTTACTAGTTGCTAGAGTAAAATTGCAGAAATATGCAGTCTCACTATAACTTGGTATCTATAGATCCTAAACCCAATTAATGTTGTACAATGAAAGGCTACAATACTTTCTGGTTTAAAACACTGGAAGCCAACACTTTACGCTTGTTGGTCACATGTACGTAAGTTGCATGCAATTGGTTTGCGTCAGTCATGTGATAGCAAATGATTCGGCAGAGACTGGAAACGTTGGGTTCAGTGGTGCTAGGACGGGACTAATTCATAGGGTGATCACTGTTCTTTTTGTATCTTTCAATGTTTTTAAATGTTTTGAGCACTGATATAATTTTTGGATATCTCAGGCAACCCCTTATTAAATATACTGTTCACAAACTTCATGAGAAAGCAGGACGTTCTCTTCTCTAAACTCCTTTCCAGATCACGAAACCTTCCCTGTGGCCACTCCCTAATTAATGAACTCCATCCAACATTATCTAATCCAAAGAAAAACAATATTTCACTTTGCGTCCAGGAAAATTTTCCTATTTCTGTATAAAGACCTTATCTTTTCTATTTCCTCATTGTGTTGACATATTCATGGTCACGGCTTGAGAAAGCGCATCTTAGCGCGAAACGGCCCGTCGCCTGGCCCCGCTCTTCTCTGTACTGCACCTCGCTCCAATAAAGAAAGTTTGCCACGTTGGTGAGTGCCACCTTGTTTCTTCTTTGAATTAGAATTGTTGACATATTCATACTGTTAAATATTTTATAGGTTATTTAGGATTTAGTATTAAGAGATAACCCATCTTGTATTGTTAGGGTATATGCAGGATGAATAATAATATAAGTGGTCCTTTTGGCCTCTTCCCTGCAGAGCATTTCTCCAGGCCTGCATTTAAAGAAAATCTGCCACCTTGATGCTCAAGCAGCAGAGCCAATTGGGGTTCCTACTAGCCAGCCCCCAACCGCTGAAATAGGGCTAAGGTATGCTATAAATCCCGTATCAACAGCCAACCAATTCCACTGCCTTTGGTGTGCCAGCAGAGAGATGTGTTTACATCCTATTACCTGCTGCTTCTTTGGACTAAGTGCCATTAAAGAGACTGTCGCACATATCTTCAACATCTGAAATTTTGATAAACCCGACGAAAATGCGGCCGCAGGACCCTTAGTAAATAAGCCCCATTGTAATGAATGCAGCGGCAACATACGTGTGCCACTGAAGGTCCACTCACTTGCGGGATTAAGGACTATGTGTTCATGTGATAAGTGGGGTCTCGGCTGTGGATGGGGTCTAGGTTAAATTGGTTGGTAAGCCCTATTAAATATTAAGTTTTTCTTCTATAGGAGCTGCTGAGTTTGTCATGTTTTAAATTCTTGGAAGGAAAATAAGCTACATTAGAAGACCCATGAGCTTAACACAATATGAAGCCACTTATTATATCACTGCACGCAAGGCCCGTCTGCAACTGAGTTGAAATATTGCATAGATATACATTTTAATGAGACATTCCCAGGCACAAATACATCCCATTACATAGGAACATGTCCCTTCTGTATTACCAGACTGGAATTTCTTACAGTAGACAGTATCCTTACGGGCAAATCATTAATAGTAAGTATATGTTACAGCTCTGGCTTCAAGAGTATTCATTACCAACTTATTCATAGCAATTAGGTAACGCCAGGCTGGATGCCAGTCACTTAGTGGCAAGTCAGTGTTGTATCCTGCCCACACCGCACCTGTATACAGTATACTATACAAATTGTCACGTACATGGAACCTGTTGGATTGATCTGAAGCCAGCACCGGACCGCAGACAATAGAGATTGCTCTTAGGGCAATTACAAGACACGTTCCCAGAATCCATGACCTGCAAAATCTGTTCTAATGAACCTTTATATGTTTCCTGGAAAAAGCAAATAGTCTTAATAGAACAAAGATTTGCTGCTTCACAATGTAAACTATGATTAGGGACATAGCCAGCACCAGGTACATGAGCCTAATTTTCTTTAAAGTTGGATTGAGTAAAAAGTTAGATCTTCTTGGACTCCCCATTAGATCTATGGAATATGAGAAGTTCTGTTTACCCCTAAGCAAGTAACATATCTATGAGGGAACATAGGCCCCATGTATGTAGGTCACACATGCAATTAAAGTAAAAAAAAAGTAATCATATAAATTAATTTATAGAAGCTTCAAGAAATGGGCAGGTGACAAGCTCAAACATTGGTAGCCTCAGATACAGATTTACGTATCATGCACTACAAAAAAATGTGTTTCAGTTTAAGAATCCAGCGGCGCGTTCTCTGCACAGGATTCGGGTCCGGCTGGGATTTAAGAAGGTAGTTCCTCCGCCGTCCACCAGGTGGCGCTGCTGCGCCGAAAATAATCTTAACGCCCCGGAATGCACCATCCCATAGCAGGTGAAGGTGAGCGCTTCCCAAGCGACACATTTCGGTTTTTAAATGCGGCGGTTTTTCCGAATACGTCGGGTTTTCGTTCGGGACCGCCCCCCCGATTTCTGTCGCGCGCATGCCGGCCCCGATGCGCCACAATCCGATCGCGTGCGCCAAAAACCCGGGGCAATTCATGTACAAGCGGCGCAAATCGGAAATATTCGGGTAACACGTCGGGAAAACGCGAATCGGGCCGTTAGTAAATGACCCCCTCTAACTTTCCAAATTTCAAAGCACATTGGTGTGTGTATCTAAATAGTTACTATTAATACATCCGGCATACGACAATATAACGCCAGGCCCAGTCTGTTATAGGATCGCACTATTACCTGCGCCTGTTAGAGGGGAAATTATCACAATTCCTGTCCATGCGCCAGAAAAAAAGGTTTCTATTAAGGCTTCTACACTGCTCTGCTTTTGTACAGAAATCAATATATCCTTGTGAACGATGAATGAGCGGTTATCTTTGTCCGTCTAAAGGTTCTCATATATCTCACATTCGTAAAACTCTGAGATATGATTAGACAATTTGATATCTTTTCATAGGAAGATAATGGGGTGGATTTATCAGTGTGTCACAAGGTAACGGGGGGAAAAGGTAAGATAATCTTTAAATGTGTTATAGATACCAGTGAAGATCAGATTGCTCTAGACTGACTTCCTGTTGTCTTATTCTGTGGTAGGTCAGCCTATCAGTCCCCTTAAGTCCGGAGGTTCAGCTACGACCATGGCCAGACAATGGGGTGGGTTCCCGGGGCGTGCACGCCAGGGCCCCCACTACTTTGCCCTTTAAAAGGCCCCCATCAGATGTGGGCAATTCAATTGCCCACTTTATGTTTGTCTCTGGCTCTTCACCTGGTTCTCTCCAGCCGGTAGACTTGTTTCTTTGGCAAAGTGAGGGAACAATACGTTCCCTGCTCTGCGATAAACAGTGGCGTGCACAGGACGTTGGTGTCCTAGCGCAGATGGCAGAGTGATGTCAAACACTGCACCTCCTGTACCAGAGCGCTAACTTCCTGAAAGAAGAAAATGTTGCGACCCACCGGGGGAATGGGGAAGGGCGATTACAATATATTTTACTATTACTACATATGGGGGCTGTATATAGCTATACTACTGCGGGGCTGTATATAGATGTATACTGGAAGAAGGCTGTATATAGATATATTACTGGGGGGAGGCTGTATATTGCTGTATTAATGGGGGAGGGGTCTGTATACAGATGTATTACTTGGAGGACCCCCCCCCCCCCCCATAGATACATAGATGTATTACTACATCTGGGGGCTGTATATAGCTATACTACTGCGGGGCTGTATATAGATGTATACTGGGAGAAGGCTGTATATAGATATATTACTGGGGGGGAGGCTGTATATTGGTGTATTAATGGGGGAGGGGTCTGTATACAGATGTATTACTTGGAGGATAGCCTTCCAGCTCATTAGCATCATTTTAAAAGTTGATATTAGAAGGGAGGAAACCATGGATAGCAAATATTTAAAAATTACCACAGTCCCAGTACTTACTTACCCGGTCCATTCGTGATCCCGCGGCGCGTTGTCTGACGCTGATTCGGAGCTTGCCGGGATTCACTAAGATTGTGCGCCCGATATCCACTAGGTGTCGCTGCTGCGCTGAAGTCCACCAGAGTCCACCTGCTTCGTCCCGGTGTATGAGAGAGCTATTCTTGCGACACAATTTTTTTTTTTTTAATTCCGCGGCCTTTCCGAATCAGTCGGGTTTTCCGTGGAATCATCTCAGACTGGTTTCTTGAACATGACAATGAGGTCACTGTACTCAAATGGCCTCCACAGTCACCAGATCTCAATCCAATAGAGCATCTTTGGGATGTGGTGGAACGGGAGATTCGCATCATGGATGTGCAGCCGACAATTCTGCGGCAACTGTGTGATGCCATCATGTCAATATGGACCAAAATCTCTGAGGAATGCTTCCAGCACTTTGTTGAATCTATGCCACGAAGAATTGAGGCAGTTCTGAAGGCAAAAGGGGGTCCAACCCGTTGCAAGCATGGTGTACCTAATAAAGTGGCCAGTGAGTGTATATTTAGATTTTAACATGGTGTTAAAGGTACCTAATATGCATAGTCAGCAGTTTAATTGTCTTTTTTTATGTCAGGTCAGGTGGGCAGGCCCTTTGGCACCGTGGGCCCAGTAAATGCTGCTATGGCTGCTGTGGCGGTAGTTACACCTTTGCTTATTGGAAACATAGGGGATCATTTACTAAGGGCCCGAATTTTTACGCCGATTTACCCGAATTTTTCTGTTTTGCGCCGATTTTCCCTGAATTGCCCCGGGTTTTTGGCACACGCGTTCGGATTGTGGCGCATCGGCGCCGGCATGCACGCTACGGAAATCGGGGGCGTGGCCATATGAAAACCCGACAGATTCGGAGAAACCGCCGCATTTAAAAAAAAAATGTGTCGCTGGACACACGCTTACCTGCACTCGGCCAGGCTTGGTGAAGTTCAGTGTATTACGATGAACTTCAGCGCAGCTGCGCCACCTGTTGGATGTTGGAGGAACTACCTTAGTGAATCGCCGGAAGACCCAATCCTCCACACAGAACGCACCGCTACAGCCTAATACAGAGTGCAGCCAGAGGCTATAGAAGTGCGCTGTCGACATGATACCACTGCTGAGCCTCTGTATACCAAAAGAGACCGGCTGTGATGGGATTTTTATTCCACCTGGTGAACCAAGTCTCATTCCAGACGACCTCTTTAAGGTGCCCCCAAAAACTCAAGTAGAAACACTTGTTTTCCACATATTTTAAGATCTTACTACAATAAAACCTAACATTTCCTTCAAAAGATGTTGCCTTTTAGATCCCTTTCAGGTGCCGGTTACAAGCTACAAACATGATTGGCAGATAGACATCTAGGGTGCCAGCACATGGTGGGTGACAAGCTACCAAGCTGCACCTGTACTTTGTATTAGATGAAAATAGCACAAACAGTACAGCCTGGCAATGAGTGTGGGTAGTGATGTGTACAGACACAATAATTGTATTTTTTAGGTAAATCTGAGGAAATATCTGTAAAATAATAGCTTTGTTGGCCTTCCCTGGGGAGCTCCAGCCACAAACAGCAGCTGCAGTCCATGTCCAGAGCCTAACAAATACTTACTACAAGCTGAAAATTGGTCAGATATTATAATTGGTCAAAAAAACTATTGTCAAAAACTTTTTAAAAATTTTTTAAATCTGATGGTTTCTTCCTTGGTTTCAGCTTAGTTTCTATTTGGGATGTTAGTCGTAGTTCAACTATTGGATTTTAAAGGCTAAATTCGCAACCTGTGATGAGGGCCGGCGAAGCGCATGGGAAGGCTGGTCAATTGCCCAGGGCCCCCAACTATTGGCAAGTCTGTAGTGACTGGCAAATATTTCAATAGCACCTTGGTCGGACAGAGGTGCTGTTGATATGTAGATAGTTGCAGACAAAACCTGTTTGTCTGTGCTGCTCTTCAGTCTGCGGAGCTCCCAGGCCAACAACTCCCCATAGAGACGAGACCCTGCAAAAGAGCAGGGAGAAGAACGAGGCAGTGTGGGAACAGAACAAGTATTCGTTTTATTATTTTATTAATTGGCATCTCATTCACATTATGGGGGAGATTTATCATTGGGCAGGATTTTGAGCAGTTGTCTATGTGTTAGACTGGCAGGTTTCCAACAGTTGGATTTATCAGCTGTGTGTGCAATGTTTTTGCACAGGAAATTCTCAGATACCTCAAACATAAAATTGAGTAAAATTGTTAAAATTGAGCAAAAACGTCAAAATTGAGCAAAAACGTCAAAATTGAGCAAGTTTGTGCAAGTCTGAGATAAATCTCCCCCCCTGTAGTAGCAATGGATCCCCATACAGCACCTCCTATGTGGTTTAGTTTTGCAATTAAATCTGCATTCTTTTTAAAATTCTCAGTTGATAAATGTGGTGTTACACACTCTGTGGGGTATTTTATCCGCCATTGCGTGACTTTAGAGTTGCGTTTTTTTCTCGCTAAAAAAAACCTGCAACACAGGAGACCATGTTGGATTAAAAAATTGTCCGCAATGCTTTATTATTGGGTAAGCAAATTAAAATAATAAGGAATTTAATCACTTTTATTATCAATATACAAACTGACAGCATATCTATATAACTTAGTCTCCCCAGCATGAATTGGGAGACAAAACCCCCGACTAATAAGCAGAAATAATAGAAAGAATGGGGAGCTGACTGGCACTGACACCCCGCTGACAGCCTCATTTATAGTTCTGAGTAGCTGCCAATCAGCTGACCGCCGATGATACTCTGCCCAGTTACAGCTCTGCTATAGATCCAGCTGTTTACCAATAACAACTGATCTTAACCTTCAGCGAATCAGAGGGCAGCATCTGCTAAAAATTATCTGACAGGAAAGAGCGGGAAAAACACCTCATAAAAATGTTGGCCAAAACAAAACTCAATCCAATTAACCCTTCCAACACTACTATGCTTCTGAATAACCAGAAAGAAATGAGAGCCTAAGGGACTGTGTCACCATGACCCCCCCCCAGAAAGAAATGAGAGCCTAAGGGACTGTGTCACCATGACCCCCCCCCACACCCTTCAATAAAATTATCAGGGGCCCCTTGTCATCCATAGACACATAGCTGCTGTGACTTACTACTCCTCATAGACACATAGTTGCTGTGACTTACTACTCCTCATAGACACATAGTTGCTGTGACTCACTGCTCCCCTCTCCTATCCATAGACACCTAGATGTTGTGACTCACTGCTCCCCCTCTCCTCTCCGTAGACACAAAGCTGCTGTGACTCACTGCTCCCCTCTGCATAGACACCTAGATGATGTGACTCACTGCTCCTCACTCCTACCTATATGATTATCACTGCTCCCCCTATCCTCTCCATAGACACATAGCTGCTGTGACTTACTGCTCCTCATATACACATAGCTGCTGTGACTTACTGTTCCTCATAGACACATAACTGCTGTGGCTGACTGCCCCCTTTCTCCCCTCCATAGACACCTAGATAATGTGACTCAGTGCTGCCCCTCTCTATAGACACATAGCTCCTGTGACTCACCGTTCCCCTCTCTTACATTTTTGTAAGCTTCTGTCCACTTCTGGCAAAACAAACACAGAAGTCACTTAAATTTCAGAGTGAGAAACAGATTAAGAAGGAAGAAGGATGGTTACAGCCAGTGGAGTAGGTGGGAGGATTTTGTGGAGGGAACCATCCAACTTTGGAGCTTTGTGGCAGGTATCAAAGCCAAATTAATGAGACCCTGTCACCTGAAATTACCCCATTACACTACTAACCCACAAAGGTAGGGGATGAAATGTCCTTTCTACAATCTCCTCTTTAATGTGAAATCTCACTCCCTTAGCTATAAAAAATCCCCTCAAGTTATGTAAAAGTCATATTTTGCCTGAGGCTACAGAGACCCCTATTTTTAGTTCTATGGGATCTATAAACTTTTGTGTCATATTAATATATAATAATTCATATATATGAATCCTCCCATAGCCTCTAAACTTGACTCATCTCAGGAATCAGGGGAAAGTGGCAACCTAACCCCATACAAGAGCTGCATAAAGGCATGATGGCAATTTAGGGCCACCAAACCTACTAACAGGTTGCATGTAAGACAGGCCCTGCCGCTGACTGCAAGAATATAGGGGCTCATTTACTAAGGGTCCGCAGACCGCATTTTCACTGGGTTTCCCAACGATTTCCCGACTGATTCTGACTACGCACGGGATTTAACACTTCGAATTGTGTCGCAAGAAATGCACTTACAAGCACCGGGAAGAAGGTGAAATCCGGCAAACCTCGGCGGGGAGCGACGGATGCAGGAACTCGTGCGCACGAGCTTCGTGAATGGTGCCGGACTTCATCTTCGTCGGACTGTACGAATCGGGGATCGTGACAGGACCAGGTAAGTAGTAAATTTGCCCCAATGTCTCACGTACAGCACATTGAGAAAAGCTGACATGTCATATAATACATCAAGTTGCACTTTTCCGGTCTACCACAATGTGGCGTTACCAGTCCATTAGACATCCTCTCATCACAGTACAGGTGATAAATACCCCAATATGACATCCTTGTGATTTATATTCCTCATCTTTCATCTTTCTCATCACACCAGGACTGTGGTTATGTGAGCTACAGTTAAAGATACAGGCAGGAATTGGAGTTTACATTTCCAACTCTGTCTTTAATTCCCTGTATCTCCAATTCTGTAATTCATAGAACCATAAGCTTGATGTGATCTAAGAGCTGGGATAGTTATCTTTAATATGATTCTAGATACTATAGAACTGAAGATAGTGGCACTTGAAGTGACTCTGCACCTGTAGCCTCTAAACTTGACTCATCTCAGGAAAATATGACTCTTCTCTGCTCATTTACACATAATTTCTAATGTTCCTTTTTATGATATAATAATGCATGTTTACCTATAAAAATTACCTACAAAGTCTTTTGCAAATGTGCAGAAAATAGTCACTTTTTAGTCGCTTTTAGAGGCTGGAGAGGGAGTGTCACTTGACTATTTAATCTTATCATTATTATGACACCAAAAGCACGTTTCTAAATATTATAGGGGCATCTGAAGTGAGAATTCCCCTACAACCTCTAAAACGGACTCATCGCAGGCAAAAAGTGACAAACTTAGGCTCTTTTCAGTTCATTATCCCATGACTTCGGAGTATATTTTTTTAGAAACAGGTGAGATTTAACATAAAAGGAGGAATTCTATTGAAACTTCATACCCTATCAGAGGGTGCTGCTAGTTTAATATGGTAAAAGCTGTTGACAGTGTCCCTTTGAGGAACAAATCCAATGCCATGCTGTATTCTGTCCACAGATGAACACACATGTACAGAAACAGAAATCTGGAACTACATTATGTAGTGTATACGTCATGTATACAATGTACCTGCATTAGTCCTGAATCTGCTCTCCGACAGCTCAGAAATGCCTCCGGTTGTGATAGTCTTCTTCAGTCTGGACGTTGTGATGGCAGTGCTGCCCCCTGGCTTTGTAAGCATGTCATCACTGCTGGCTCTTTTTAACTGGAATTAACAAGAATGTGTCTCACTGATCTTTTCTGTACAAAATGATCAATTTTCAAAGTGTCAAAAGCCATAGAAATGTCATCAATTCAAGAAACTGAAGTCATAAATATCCTTTGTTTTTAAGCAATGACTCATTAGGCTTCTCACAATTACATGCATAATGTCAGAGACAGACACAGAGCTAGGAAAAGTGATAAGCAATAGAAGGGATCATTTGCTACATTCAAAATAATCACCACAAAACTAGTGTAGGAAATAGGGCATACAGGATATAAACTCCATAAAGTTACAATATACTACTGTAATGCTGTTAAACATTTCCCCCATTCACATTCAGCTATATATACCCCCTGCAGCCTTGTGCCATTCTTTGTATAACCTGTACATACAGTATACCTGCGTGAAAGGAAGTTGCAGTTAAGTTGTTCCCCGTTCTGTGTTTAAGAACAAAAGTAAAAACATTTGTTTAGTGAACTACATAAAGCCAAGCTTGCTACATTTTTCCATTCAGTGTTTCGTGCTGGATGTGATGTATATTGGGCAGATAAAGGGCTGCCCAGACTCTTGTCTGCACTACTTTTGCTTTACGTGTGTACTTCTTTTTCAATATTTGGCTTACGTTCTTGACTATTCATCGGTGTCTGCAATTCTGTACTTTTTAGTACAGATCTCAGTGTTGACCCAGATTGTTGACCTCACCTTTGTGTTATTTGCTCGTCTGTCTTGTTACATAATAATAATTCTTTTATATATATAGCCTCTACAGAATATGCATCGTTGCACAGAGCTTGCCAAATTAGTCCCTGTCCCCATGGGGCCACATGTCCACACTTTGTCGCAGGAAAGGACCATCTTTGTGGTTGTCCCCTGGGTACACAGAGCCAATCAGGGCGGGCTGTTGGGGGGGATCGAGTTTTAGGGTTCACTGTCCTGTCTGTTGTCCCTGAGAACAGTATTCCCATTACAATAGTCTATAGATATGTTCAGCGTGTACGATAAGACCTTTCCTGGTGTATACACTGAACGTATCCAAAAATTGACATGTAAATGTATGCTAAGTGACATATTTGGTTGTCAGATGTGGCATGACGTTCAGATAAGTATAAGTAGAATACTCTATAACTGCTTGTTGAATAAAGTGAGACCAGAATGAAATCTTCAAATCTTTTCGTACAATTATTCTTTTTAAAAACCATAAACCGTGTACACAAAGTAAAGAGTGGACACATTTCGAATGGAACATCATCCTTAATCGTAACATCTGTCACTCTGCTTACCTTACTTATCCGGGACTCGAATGCAAGTGAATTGGTTGACCTAGAGGTCCTCATCCCAAAGGCAATAGTCGGAATGGCTCTCGCTCTCTCTGTCCCATGGCTTCCCTGTTTGTTCTGTGCACTTAAAGAACGTGCAGAGCTCTTCATACCCTACAAACACAATATGACATTCAGATGAGTATGTGGTTAAATTGGTGGACCAAATCACTATCTAAATCTTTCCTCTTTACTAAAGTTTTATTTGCATCCAAAAAAGGTTCTATAATAAAATGTTTCCAGAATACAAAAGTAGTAAAACATAAAAGACTATACATATTTGGTATTGCTGGAATCCTACTGACCCAACTGATGTTGGAAAATCACAAACCCTCAAAAGTTACATCTGTCAGAATGTGCGATCTTAAAACTGCAAAAATGTATTTGGTTTTGAAGACTATAAATATCCCTGGACCAGAAGGGGTTAAAGATTTGAATCTCCTCTTTCAGATCACATCAGGCTTGTGGTTCTGTGAGCTACAGAACTAGAGATACGGGCAGTAAACTCTTCGTTGGAAATTTAAGCCGCAAAAAGAGGTCTTCTGTAGCTCACACAGAAACACAAGCCTGATGAGTTTGGAGATTGCGCCATTTTCTTCTATTCTTTGATATTACAGCTTCAGACGCATCAGAAACAGTGGGTCAGTATACTATCTACATCATGGAAATCACAGGTAGCAGAAGCGCATGAAAAACTCCCATATGACCCCTTTTAGCCATATTGGAAATATATTTAGATTTTAACATGGTGTTAAAGGTACCTAATATGCATAGTCAGCAGTTTAATTTTCTTTTTTTATGTCAGGTCAGGTGGGCAGGCCCCCTGGCACTGTGGGCCCAGTAAATGCTGCTATGGCTGCTGTGGCGGTAGTTACACCTTTGCTTATTGGAAACATAGGGGCTCATTTACTAAGCAGGGACTTAATTTTCACTAAAGACAGATTGTAAAAGCCCATGACACCTGCAGTGCAAAAATGCCTCTCTGCCTTTTCTAAGCATTCGCATTACAGTATAATTGTGTGTTATAACTTACTCTGGCATCCTGGGGTAGTCACAGGGGCTGGGCTTTGGTTTGGATGCATTTCAAAAAACAACATGTGACTTGTCTGAGCTGCAGGCTGCCTCATCTTTGTGCTTCTCTACAGCTTGTCCCTCCCCCACTGATGTCAGGCTGACCAGGCTGTGACCTCTGAGAAGGAGCAGGAGCTGTACAGGTGGGGGCTATGCTCTGAGGAGTGAGTAACACAGACAAGTCACATGTTGTTTTTTTAAATGCATCCAAACCAAAGCCCAGCCCCTGTGACTACCCCAGGATTCTTTCAGGATGAAAGGTAAGTTATAACACACAATTATATTGTAATGCAAATGCTTAGAGAAAGCAGAAAGCCATCTTTGCACTGCAGGTGTCATGGGCTTCTGCAACCAGTCTTTAGTGAAAATGAGGTCCCTGGTGACAGGTTCCCTTTAAAACTTTATAGATTATTTCACTTGATACCTGGACTGGACTGCTGCTATTGCTCTACATATATTTCTAATACTTTTATTTTGGGGACTCACTTTTAGTTTTGCCCAGGGCCTCACTTTGTGTAAAACAGTCTCTGCCCGTGATCAATCCAATCGTTTTCCAATTCGGGTATAAAAACCTTCATGGTTACAGTATAAAATGTATTTTTTCAGTGCAGCTTAGAAAATAAAGTCTGATATTCCATTCAGAATCATAAGTGTCCCTATAGTTTGCATCTCTAAATAAGCAATCCTGCAAAGCACCAGGGTACAAATGAGATAACTGTTCAGTTTCGGATCTTCAAAGCGCTTTGTGTCAATTATTCTGATGTAAAGCAGAAAACTTGCGAGAACACATTCTTTCAAGTATTTGCATAATATGGAAGAAATATGTATTCCATAAAATCCTCCAATGATGCACAAAGCAAAATAAGTGGTGACACAGAGCGCATTGTGATCGGCAGCAACAATAGTAACAGTTAGAAGACCACATGAGCCAAATATGCCCCGAGCATAATATGCTTTTAAAAAACTTTCAAATAACTTTTTATACTCGTCTTGAGATCTAGTACATAGCTTCTGGCCCCAGGGGACCTCTTGAGAGAACAATTTACCCCAATTAACATGTAGAAGTTAAAGTTTCTTCCTTCCCCAGCATCAAGGAAACATCTTTTCTATTTAGCTCATGAGCAAATCGTCATGTTCTCTAAATATATGACAAATCGGAATATTTCAATTTAATTAAAATCAAAGTCATCCGTGAAAATATAAGTTATTCATTTGTCCTCTTCTATTAAATTTTTATTTATCTATAAACTATTTGTGTTTAGGAATAGGTGGTAACCAATATGGCTGACATTGCACCTTGAACGAGTGATGGTTCCGATTTTCAGTATGGCAATACTGTCTAGTTATATAACATCTATTTTCCTTTATCATTTTACCTGATCCTTTAATACAACACAGCAGCGGTAGATATTCTATTTAGGTGAGTATTACACAGAGACTGGTTGGATTATTGTCAATAGGGTAATTTTGACCCCGACCTACTGCAGTGTCAATGTAACATAATCATCTTAGATAAGTTGTACAGACGTTTTCATCAAATAAATTGTATGCACCAGGGGTGTAACTAGGAGATGCAGAGTTCTATTGCGGATTTCTGAATGGGGAACCCCTTCCCCCTCAAAAAATATTTGTATACTTATACATTTGAGTGACAATAACACACATTTATACATTCATATATATAAAAACATACTCGTGTATGTAGAAGACCTTACCTCGGCTTATACATGGCTCCTCTTCTGTCTTCCCCGCGGCTCCTCTTCTTTCTTCGGTCTTATGTAACACCGGCACAGCCATGTTATCTGCCAGCCGGCGCATAGTATGACGTCATCAGCGGCCGCATCATAGTATGCGACGGCTACCAGATAACATGGCTGCGTCTATGCCGGCTGTTACAGAAGACCGAAGAAAGAAGAGGAGCCGCAGGGAAGACAGAAGAGGAACCGACAACGGGAGCTGCGCAGAGCATCAGGGCCGTTGGAGGGTGAGTATATAAGTTTATTTTTTTTAAGTGCTGGGTGAGTTTGCTGTATACTACTACAGGGGGATGGTAGGCTGTATACTATAGTGAAGTGGTGGCGAACCTATGGCACGGGTGCCAGGGGCGGCACTCGGAGCCCTTTCTGTGGGCACCCAGGCCATCACCCCAGTTAACCAGACAGGACTCAATGAATCTTCCTACAATGATAGACGAATTTGACCTCCTCCTTTAAACTGCGTTGGTGTCCATATGAGGCTGAAAGATTGAAAGTTGAGAACTTAAGAACAAGAAGAAATACATTATTGCTTAAATTGCTGCGCTGGCACTTTGCAATAAATAAGTGGCTTTTGGTTGAAGTTTGGCACTCAGGCTCTAAAAGGTTGGCCATCACTGCTATAGGGAGTTGGCTGTATACTGCAGGGGGGCAGGCTGGCTGTATACTACAGGGGGATGGCTGCTTACCTACTACAGGGGCAGGCTGGCTGTATAGTACAGGGGGCTGGCTGGCTGTATAGTACAAGGGGCTGGCTGGCTGTATACTACAGGGGGCAAGCAGGCTGTATACTACAGGAGGAAGGCTGGCTGTATATTACAGGGGGCAGGCTGACTGTATACTACAGGGGGCAGGCTGACTGTATACTACTGGGGGCTGGCTGACTGTATACTACAGGGGGCTGGCTATCTACTACAGTGGCAGGCTGGCTGTATACTACAGGGGCAGGCTGGCTATATACTACTTGGAGCTAGCTGGCTATATACTACAAGGGGCTTGCTGGGGGGGGGGCTGTGACCAATGCATTTACCACCCTTGACTTATAGTTTTTAGTGGTAAAATTGGGGGCCTCAGCTTATTCTGGGGTCGGCTTATACTCGAGTATATATACGGTATATACTTAGAGTCTTACACACAATTATACACTCATGTACAAACATTAATGCACTGATATATTGCTTTATACACTTAATCATACAGTATATACACTTCTTATACACACCCACAGTATATACACATTAAATACAGGCACATATAGTATATATACAGTACATGATATATACATACTATGTGTACACATGTATGCAGTATAAAACCCCAAATATACACATATAGCACATAGCTTCGGGTTCTTTAGGTCCTCTTTGGAACTTCCCAAGGAGGAGCCGAATAGGCGCAGAAGAACCAGAAGATGATCCAAAGGACACGAGGCGGCACCGAAGCATGGGAAGCAGAAGAGGACCTACGGGGGACGTCGGAAAGGTGAGTTTTGACTTTATTTTTTTTCTTGTCTCGAGTATGAGCCGAGTTAGGGTTTTTCAGCACTAATTTTGTGCTGCAAAACTCGTCTTATACTCGAGTATATACGGTATGTACATCCCTAAAGTGCACCAGATTTATTGTGCATCATTTATGCCTAAAATAACTGCAGTGAAGTAATACAGCTAGAGATGGTGTAGAGTCTGGTAAGGTGGATGAAATTTATCATACTGTACCTGCCACTGTGATAAATGCTTCACACTTTTCATTTTTGCTCCGCTAGTTTTGTGCTGTCTAAGTTATGACAGAAACTATAAATCAGTCCTATTACAAAAAGTGAGTGTCCATGGACTACTCCTTGAATAATCCAACACAGTTATACAATAGATAGATTTCAGTACCATGCTCTGAAGTAAGTGCTGCTGAGTCATCCATATGAATGGGAGAACTGGTGTGCAAGGGCAGTCACTTCTTCGAATCTTCTGAGATTGTCCCATAAGTTACGGGAGCATATATATGTGGGTATATATGTGCAACAATGCTGCATTCATATGCGCCATGATTGCTAGATAACCGTGTAGTGGGACCACCAGTAATCACACACTTTCTTGTATGGAGAGGGCTAAGCCCTCTCCATATAAGGTGGATGTTTGCTGCATATTGCAGAAAACATCTACCATTAACACCCGAGGTTCGTGCTGGCACCGATCATGGGTGATAACCATGTAGATGCCTCCGGCGAAGCTGGCGAAGGCATTAAAATTCAAACGGTGTGTGGGCACCGCTATAATGAGGGTTGTGTCCTATAACAGCCTTGGGTCATACAAAGACCCGAGGCTGTCTAGTTTTAACACATATCTTACAATGTGCGATTTGCACATTGTAATAAATGATATGGTAAATCCCTAAATACTGCCATGTATATGGTAGTATATGATTGGATCAATCAGACAACCTAGGGTTAAAGTGCCCTAGGAGGTTTGAAAAATAGTAAAAAATAAAGTAAAAAAAGTAAAAATAAATAAATAAATTAAAAAACCTAAAATTTAAATCAACCACATTTCCCTATGGAACTTATATAAATATAAATAAACAGTAAAAATCATAAATAATTATTCTTGGTGAAAAACATAAAAAATTCAATAAAAAGTGATCAAAAGGTTGTACAGTCCTCATAAAGGTATCATTGAAAACGTCATCAAAAGTCGCAAAAAATGACACCACCCACAGCTCTGTACACCCAAGTTTGAAAAAGTTATTAGCTCCAGAAATGGCAAATTGAATAATTTTTTGGAGGTTTTAATTTTTGTAAATGTATGAAAACATTATGAAACCTATATAAATTTGGTATCCCTGTAATCGACCCAAAGAATAAAGTAGACATGTAATTTCGGATGCACAGTGAAAGACGTAAAATCCAAGCCCACAAGAAAACGTCCCAAATGTAATTTTTCACCAATTTCACTGCATTTGGAATTTTTTTCCCAGTTTCCCGGTACACGGCATGGAATATTAAATACCACCACTATAAAGTGCAATCTATTACGGAGAATACAAGCCATCACAGAGCTCTGTACATGGAAAAATAAAAAAGTTATGCAGTGGGGAGTAAAAAATGGAAATGGAAAAACTAAAAAGGGTCTTAACAGCCTGTGAATCTGCAGCACTAAGGGGCTCTGGGAATTGCCCCAGTAGCTCTTCTAGCTCATAAGCATAATCTTTAGGGTGCTGCCACATGGTACGTTCTTGGGCAGTTCTTGGTGTGTTTTTAAACGCACTGAAAACGCATACGTTGTTGTATGTTTGCCATGTGTTTGACTGGTTTGAATCCATTTCACAACTCCTTAGGCCCCTTCCACACTTGAGTTTTTCACGCACGTGTTATGTGTGTGCTTTTGACGTGCAGAACTTGCATTGCACTCTGACCCATTGTAATCAATGGGCTTTTTCACACTTGCACTTTTTTCACTCACTCACACACGTATGGTTTTTTTAACGCGCGTTTAAATCTCGACATGCTCTACTTTTGCAAGTCACGCTCGTGAAAAACCGACCTTACAAGTCTATGGAGATGCATCAAAAACGCATTGCACTCTGAGACACTTGCAAGGGCAATGCATTTTTCACGCATCAATTGCCATAGAAAAGATAGAGCTCAGTCCTGAGTGAAAAACGTGTGAAAAACGTGTGAAAAACGCATTGAAATTGCATTGAAAACGCGCGTGAAAAACTGAGACACTGAACAAACTCTGACTGAAAACTGATTGAACTCTGATGAAAAATGTCAGTTTTGATCGCACCCTGATCAGACTCTGACGTGATCTGCAACGCAAGTGTGGAAGGGGGCTTAAACTTCCAAAAATGAACAAAAACATATTTAACCCAGCCAGACGCATCGTACACATACAAAAAACGCACCAAGAACTGTCTAAGAACGCACCGTGTTACAGCACACTAAAAGTAGATTTTTTTTAAAAGAAGGAAACCATTGATAGCACATATGAGAAGATTACCACAGTCCCGGTGCCTGGATCTATGAGTAATGTCCCTGATTTATCATGATGGATTTTGATGGTATATTACCTTTAAGATATCAAACACTCAAAATCCAAACAGCTGTGTTCATGGGACCACCTTTCCCCCAAAATGTGGAGTGACATCTGCATTAAAATGTAATCCTTCTAAATGTCAAATATTGATATCACTTCCTATAAATATGCTAAAAATTGCCATTGTAAGGAAAAACTAGGAGTATGGGCAACCTAGGGTTTTTTTTAAGGGCAGTTGCATACGGACATATTAACCTACCTGAACCCAGAACAGCTGACCTTATCAAAGCTGCCAAGTTTAGTTCTGCTGTTTTGGGTTTCAGTTGCTAAATCCAGCAGATGCACATAACGACCGCAGAACAACAACTTCAACATTTTCTGCAAATTCTGCACAACCTAGATAATAATCTTCAAATGTCAAACCCTTATCAATAAAAAACGTCAAGCTCATCTGATTGTATCTCACAGTTCCTCGGGATGTCATAATTATAAAAAAAAATTGTATTTAAGGCCAACTTCAGGCAAGCAGATTATGAACCAAACTCACAGCAGAATTAGAATCTAGGGATATCATTTAGGCAAGGGGTATTCTTAAAAAATTGTATCCACAGCTTCCAAGCATTTTAAAAGTTACCCCATGACGCCAAGCGCTACTTGGTGTCATCATCACCTTGGGGCTTATTTACTAAGGGTCGTGGATCGCACTTTCAGCGGACTGTTCACCGTTTTCAGGATTTGCGCAGCTTTGACAGGTATTTAACAGGTGCCTGTGCTGCCTTCCGTACAACACAGATTGGGGGCCGTGCCGTCAGACGATCCGGAAGATTCAGACTGAGCGCGGGATTTAACTTTCAAATTGTGCCGCAAGACAATGCACTTACATGTACCAGGAAGAAGATGGTGAACTCCGGCGGACCTGAGCGGGGAAGTGACACATGCAGGATATCGGGAGCACGATCTTAGTGATTCGCGGCACAGTGCATTATCGTCGGACAATGCACTTTAGGTTAACTCCTCGGACCGGGTAAGTAAATGTGCCCCCTTAACTCTATATTTCCCACACCCACACATAAAACTGATGTATATCTGGTAATCAAATTATTCCAGAACCAAACAGAACAAGATATAATATTACCTCCATACTGTTAGTAGGAAAAGCTCACTGTACAAAGACTGTTTTTACAATCACTACACAAGAAACAAATGAATAATAAAGCCACTCTATGACCATTAAATAGCGAGGAATAAAACCACCAAACTGTTACTTAAAAAAAAAAATATATACAAAAACAATCATCACCAATAATATTGCTGTACTTGAAGCAAATCTTACTTTCATACAGTGAAAGGACAATATACCCGTATTACCGATACAAGACAATATGACCTTAATACCTGTACAAAGTTACAAAAAATACTGACACTACAAAGTGAATAAATAATACCACCCTAGTGATAAATTATAAAATCCACTATACAAAAATCAATATTAGAACTATATGGTTGCGTATAAATTATACTTGTAATTGGATATCTAATAAGATACATATTATCCATCTCTAATTCCTTTCCCATCTGGCCCATAGTAGGCCCTGTAGTGGTAATAAGGACTATTTAGTCTCTCTCAAGTAGTGTTTAGAGTGGCGCAAATACAGTTCCCCCAGAAAGGCTTCAGAAAGTAGAAAAAAATCACATGCGCAAAAGTGAACAAAACGGCTTATTTATACAGGGAAGTCCGTGGTTATAAACAGACCCGAAAGCAGATTTAATTTCTTACAGGAACTGAATGCGACAGCTTGTTTATTAGTCTCTCAAGATATCAGCTTATGGGCTTATGTACGCGGCTATGTTATGTCTTCATGCACAAGTCGTATATCTGGAGTGAGAACAGAATATTGATTAAATATTCCGGTAATGAGCTACTGCAAAAACTAATAACAAAGATAAACTACTGTGTGGGGTTGGATTTATATATAAAGCAACCCAAGAAATAGTTTAAGGCAGATGCCATGGTGGGATGCTGTCTATTCTCCCAGATTAGTTGCTAAAATAAGATTAAAGCTACAGCACACCCCCTGCCATTCAGCACTGAACTGCGTATTAGGAGAGCCCCAGACAAAGCATTGCAGATCCGCCCCTTCTACCATGTGACTCATATTCTAGCACTTGGATGTGGCAACCATCTTTCTTTGACAGTATCAGTAGACATCACTAACACGTCTACTAAATATCCAAGCAAGTCTGTGCCGGCCACTGTACACTCTACCCATCTCCTTTCACATACAGTTTAAAATAATCACTCTCATCCACAAAGCTCTGCATGATGCTGCACCTCTCATCCTCTTCTCTCTCATCTCAGTCTTCGTCCCAACCCGTGCTCTTTGATCTGACAGTGATGTTAAATTAATCTCCACCTTAATTTGAACCTCTCACTCATGTCTCCAAGACTTTTCCTGAGCTGCACCAATTTTTTGGAACGCCCTTCCCCAGACTATGAGACTAATACCCAACCTCCAAAGTTTCAAAGGTGCTCTTAAAACCCATCTCTTTAGGTAAGGCTATCACACTCGCTAACTCCGCCAACTCTCTCTTTAATAACCCATCCTATGTCCTCCTCCCGTCTGTTATCCAGCTAACATCGGATATACACCAAGGTCCAGGCTTCTCTGCAGTCCTATTGACCTATTGGCGGCTGAGGGCTGGTTAAAGCAGCAGCATCTTTATTTAATAAATTATATCATACTGTTCCCTTATAAAGAATAACTGGACCATTATACAAGCTCTTATACCTCTTGTGTCACCACCTTCATCCTCATAGACTGTAAGCTCTTGTGTCACCACCTTCATCCTCATAGACTGTAAGCTGTTGTGTCACCCCCTCATCCTCATAGACTGTAAGCTCTTGTGTCACCCCCTCATCCTCATAGACTGTAAATTCTTGTGTCACCCCTCATCCTCATAGACTGTAAGCTCTTCTGTCACCCCCTCATCCTCATAGACTGTAAGCTCTTGTGTCACCTCCTTCATCCTCATAGACTGTAAGCTCTTGTGTCACCCCTCATCCTCATAGACTGTAAGCTCTTGTGAGCAGGGCCTATGATAAGTAAAGCATGAAGGAATATAGAATATGGAAGTAAAGGAATATAATGGGGCAGCACTTAAGGCTGTACATAAGCAATCCATGGGGAAGAGGGGGGCTGTATCTAATGAAACCCTAAAGGGTGAGGGGGTTTTATATAAAATAACCATGAGGGGGCTGTATAGAAAATAACTATGAGGGGTAAACTAAAAGTGAACATTTTAGGGAACAGGGACTTTTTTAGTTTCTGAATTTTTTATGTCACCACATGAGTTCACTGCAAAGCGGCCTACTGAGGCTCTGGCACCCAGGGGCCTACTGGAACTTGGAGCCGCCCCGGGTGGGCCGGCTTCTATGTAAAAAGGGGTTATGTTGATGACACCGAATATGTCCACATTTGACGGATATACTACAGATTGTCCTCTCGTATTTGCAGGAGGAAACTTTGCAGTGTATTGCAACAAGGGTTTAACAAAATCTTATCCACATTATACGGCATAAAATGTGCTTTACAATTCATATAGTGAAATACGCAGCAAATCTGCAACAAAATGTACATAGCTGTGTATAAATACAATTACTATACAACTCCAAAAGTCTTTATGATATTATAGTGAACCTGTCACCAGGAATGTAATTTTTAGCTGGTGACAGGTTCCCATAGCCTGTGCTATGCTGCTGATTTTAAAAATGCCTTTGTCAGCATTTTAAATCATTAGTTTATATGTGTTTAATTCCCATTATCTGTCTCCTTGTGGTGGGTACCGCTGCCGCTGCATGTGCATTGAGCAAACAGAGGAGGGAGGGGGATGGTGTGGACTAGAGGAAGAATACATGAGGAGACACAGGCACACACCGGCCGCAGCTGCCCCCAGCCCCAGGACTCTCTATAAACACACCACAAATGCACCTTAAACTTATATATATCCTTGTCTCATTAAAACCAATTAATTATAATTATACAATTACAATTATTATTATTATTATTCAATATAAGATGCCAGATTTTGTGTTTTTCTCATCCTCTACAGAAAGAGTTATTGAGGGAGATTTGTGAATTTTTTGGTGTACTTACCCTGAAATAATCGCAATAATAGCAAACCACTTGTAATTGCAATCACTTCCCCCTTTATATCACACCAAGTAGGCGTGTAGGGGCGTGAAGGGGGGCCTGGCCAGTGAAAGAAGTAGGCCAACACATGCTTTCCTGCCCCATGCCAGCACACTCGATATAACGTGACTGAAAGTTCATATATGGGAACTTCATCATACGCCGGTGCACAAGAAATTTATGATTCAGTCAATGGAGGAGATTTATCAAGCTGCCTAAGAGTAAGAATGTGCTTGTGCAATTACAGCTCCCCTTTAAAATATTCATGAGCACTGGTAAAATGAAAGTTGAGCTGTAATTGGTTGCCATGGACAACTAAGCACATTCTTACTCTTAGCCAGCTTGATAAATCTCCCCCAATAAGTTAGAGGCACCCTAAATGGACACCACCAAAAAGTACAACTTGTCTTGCAAAAAATAAGCTCTCAGAAAATAAGGAAAAAGTCTCCATGTCCTAAAGGCCACATCTAGCTACGTTCTCTATTGGTTAAGGAGTCTACACCATTAGAAGACCTCTTCATCATTACATTTTTGGTTGTCATCTCAAAGAGGTTCTACACATTAGATCCGTCATTGCATCATGGTGTCCATCCTTCAAAATTCTTTGCTTTATTTTCAATAACACAATCTCCAGACCAAAAAGACATTGGGGCACATTTACTTACCTGGTCCTGCCGCTATTACCGATCCGGACTGTGCGACGAGGATGAAGTCTGGCACGATTCACCAAGATCGTGGGCCCGATATCCTGCATGTGTCACTTTCCCGCTGAAGTCCACCGGAGTTCACCATCTTCTTCCCGATGCATGTAAGTGCATGTCTTGCGGCACAATTTTGAATGTTAAATGCCGTGCTTAGTCCGAATCAGTCGAGTTGTCCGATGACCACGCCCCCAGATTTGTGTCGCATGAAAGTCGCCACCAAATTGCAATTGCGTGCGCTAAAAACCCCTGTTAAATGCGGCACAACACGGAAATCGCTGGGAAACCTGACCAAAATGCGGTCCGCGGACCCTTTGTAAATGAGCCTTATTATATTATGTAGCTAAATATTAGTAAGAAATTTCAGCGGAAAATAATTATATATAATGGAGAAATGGGAAGATATAGTGTAGAACGCTAAATAATGAAAATATATTGAAATGTGATAGCAAAAAAAAACCCCTTCCGAAAAAGAAAAATGTCATCTGCGTCTGGAGAAGAAATTCTGGCGACACATCAGGGATTATTAATTACCGTTTCGACATGCTGCTATATTTAGGTCCAAGGACGGCGATTTTGTCCTATGCCACATGTGAATTCACTGCTCATCCTCCTCCATGTAAGAACCTTGTCAGAAGCTCCAAACTCAGGGGATCCATCTATATTAGGGTCATTAGGGGGAAAGTAACAAGGTTTCGGTACTTACAGATAGTTTTTGTAGGATCTATTTTTTTTCAAAGGGGAACTGCTCCCTTCTCCGCGCTGTCAGCATGTGTACACCAGACTGAGTAATTCAGTGTTTTCTGTTCTTCATATAGAGGAAAACCACAGTTCAGTAAGAAGCAGGCTGCTTGAGCAATGATTCACATACGGAAGCAAGCTGGCTTCACTAGTTCTCTGGCACCGAGCGGCGTACACAACAGACAGGCTAATGTAGGAAAAAAGAATATGTCTTCTGTAGCTTCAGGTTTACTCAATATTACACCCGGTGTGATTCTAAATGCTTCCACGTCTACACAAGAGTATTGAAAAAGTCTACGCCTGCACGATTATTGGGGGCTATGGATTGCTGGGGATTGTAGTGGCACAATGACTGTAGTGCAATGTGATAGAATTATGATGTAAAGCTTATACATTGTTCTCTCCGTGTTTGCATGCTTTTCCTCCGGGTCCTCCGGTTTCCTCCCACACTACAAAACATACATACATGTCCCATTGGGGACAGGGACCCATTTAGCAAGCTCAGCAAGGGTCTGTATTGATTCTAAAAGATCACACCCTCTTCCAAAAATATTTCCTTAGGATTTCAGGAAAGTGGTTGTATCAATTATTTAAGTTATCACTTAGTGGATAACAAGCTGTTCGTGAGGGTCTGACTGCTGGGACCACCTTCGATAATGAGAATGCAACCCCCAGAAATGTGAAGAGCAAGGGTCCTGTCCTCACTAATGGGTGGAGCAGCAGGATAAGCATCGGTATTCAACTGTAAGAGAGTTGCAGAGCACAGCACTCCCCTATCTCCAGCATTCACATGAACAATGATTGAAAGTGCCAGAGATATCTGAGCGCTGTGCTTAGCAATTTCCAATACTCCCTTTCTATACAACCATTAGTGAGAACAGTATTCCTGATGTTCCCATGTGACTAAGAGCTTCTGCACTAAAAAAAATCTTTCTTGGGTGTGACTGTATTTAGCAGTTTTGATATAAAAACCTTGTAGCTTTGGTGAGTACAGATAATACACAGTTTTGGGCCCCTTTTACACTGCACGCATGGGGACGTATAATGGACCGCAAACTATGTTCCCATAAATGGCTATGGCGCCCATGGCGGTGCAGTGCCACACATGTACCATACACATACCATGCACAGGAAAAAGACAGGACATGCTCTATCTTTCCCTGTACGTACGTCCAGGAGCCGTGCATCGCTATAAAATGGGAAGGTATGAGCAGTGATCAGCGTGCTGTTGTGTGCTTGCCCAAGCTACAACTGAGCGAACACACGACAGTGTGAAAGTAGCCTAGGAAAATAGTTGCTGTGTTTTTTGAAGGCTGGAAATTAATGTGGTTCCTTTCACAAAGAGGAAACACCCATAAGTGCTCACACTCCAAACTTTCCCTCAGTAATATAATTCTGCATTCTACAAATACATAGAAAAGTTAGGGCTCTGGATCTCATCCCATTACTCATTATTCTGATGTTTTTTCCTGCGTCTTCTGCAGTTTGTACTGCCAGGCTGAGAAGACCCTGAATTCTGTTCTTTTCAGTCGGCAGTCTGAAGTGCGAGTTGAATATATCTTCCACGGCCCTCTACAAACTTTGCTCTGAACCAGCTAGGGTTAACATTCTCAGCGCTCTGCCCCTCTTACCTGGAGCATGCCCCCTACTCTAATAAATAACATTTGCAAAAAGTTTGTATGTTCTCTCCGTGTTTGCTTGGGCTTCCTCTGGGTCCTCTGGTTTCCTCCCACACTCCAAAACATACAGGTAGGTTGATTAGATTGTGAGCCCCATTGGGGACAGGGACTGATTTGGCAAACTCTGTGCAGCTCTGCGTAATCTGTGTGCGCTATATAAATAAAGAATTATTATTATTCCCTATGAGCTCCAACACGATAGCTGGTTAAAGATTTTCTAGCTAGCTTTTCTGTGCTTTTTTGTGCTTTGCTTGTGATAAGTTTGTACTTCTGTTTTTTACGTTCTTGACTATTCTTTTGCATATACAATTCTGTACTTTACATACTATCTATGTTGTGACCTGGATTGTTGACCTCGGATTTGTGTTAATTGCTTGTCTGTCTTGCTGCATGTCCACATTTTGGCACAGGGAGGGACTGCCTTCATAGTTGTCCTATATCACCGAGGATACACCGAGGTAAGCAGGCAGGGCAGTTGGGGGGATGGAGTGTTAGAAGTCACTGTCCTATCTGTTGTCCATAAGTTCAATGTCCAAATTATGCCTGTCTTATTTTTACAGAGAGAAGGGCTTCTAGGTTGAGTGCATAAACCATAAACTTATATATAAAATATATTAGCTGAAACTATTAGTGTTGCCAAAATCCTGCAGAAAATACAAGACTTAATTTTATGTAAGTCCATTCAATCTATGACTGCATAAAGCCTGGGGTGGCTGTTCCAGCCAGTTGTCTTACAGGAACATGGCTGAGCTTATGGCACATACAGAGAGCAATTTGATTATATAATTCTCAGTTCTCATTGCAATATAGATAGAGGAGGAGATTAAATTAGCAAGTAGCAGGGTATTCATTATTCTTTTATTCTGCTTTCTCTATGTTTAAAGGGCTTGTCCAGGAATAATTTTTTATTATACACACCTTTGGTGAAGGTAAGTACAGTACAAGCTCTTTGTTATTTCTAAATGTCACAATTTTGCACAATTTTGCTGCAAATAAGCTCCAGTCCCGAGCAGGCATAGGGAAAAGTTTAGAAGGGGGTTATAGAAAAATGTGAGACTTGTGGGACTTTATAAAACAAAGCCAAAAAACAACAGACACACAGGTTTGATATATCACCCTCTACAATAAGGTCCAAAATCTAGAAAAAGGAAAAAAAGACATGCACAAATCCCCTGACTAAAGTTAATGACTCTTTATGTGTATTTGATTCATACTTCCATACATGTGTGAATGAGTTCTTAAGTTTTTTTTTTATTGTCTTTGTTTGTTTTCTTTGTTTTTCAGTAGATTCCATTCTAATTGCAGTATTCTATTACCAAGTCACTTACTACATACAGCAGTAAAGGAAAGACAATTTATTGATCAAGAACAAATATGTAGAGCAGCAATACGTGTGCAAATAAGTACCAGATGGCAGCTGTAAATCATTTGTTCTATTCAATTACCGATCTATGCTCCAAATATACAGCAGTGTAGAAAAAGGTCCCTCTGCCTTCAGCAATTAAACTTGAGAAGCAAAAAAGCAGTAAAATTATGTTTTTCTGCTTTGGAAACCAGGAACTAAACTCCAGCTGCTGCAAAAGCTGTGTCCAGAAGGCTGGAGCTGTGAGAATCATTAGGAAGGGACTGTGAAAGAGAGAGCTCTGGGGAAGAGCATCCGAATTGTAACCCTTTCAGGTGAAAAGCCATTGGCTAGAGAATGCAGTGAATTTTTTTGTGTTTAAAAATTGTATGTATTGTATATCATGTATTTAAAGGGGTTTACAGACCTGAATTTCATCCATACACAGTTTACAGACCTGAATTTCATCCATACCATACATCCAGACGGGTGTTATAGGTCATCAAGCTCAGACTGATCCAATCAATCCCTTTTAAAAGTATATAAAAGTACACCTGGAGTCACATGGGCATCTGAGTCCTCATCATCATCTGAGTGGCATCACCATCTCCTCTCTGCTCTTCTAGCTCTTCCTCACTCACCCACTCCCTCCTGCAACTGTGAGCCGGCAGAGATTCACTTGCAGGGAAGGGAGAGCTAGGAGAGCAGATAATGATGCAGCATTAGAAAAGACAAAATTGTAAAAGTATTGTAAAAGACAAAATGACTCAATCCATTTTGCTGGCAGGGAGCCAGGTATACTGCTATATACTTCAAAAGGGAGTGGAACCAGTAATGTTAATCATAAAGAATATTGGGAATTAGTATTATAAAGGCTATTTGAACCAAGTAGTTGGAAATATGTAATCCTGATATCAAGTTCCCTTTTAATATACCAACTTCTTTGTCTTATGCCTTATGCCTCTAATAAAATTGACTGAACATAAAATTTGGTTGGTGGTTTGGGTGGCCATAGGCCCCCTAGAAGGCTTGGATCCTGGGCTACTGCCCAAATCTCTTATATTATAATATGCTACTGTTAGGAAACTATGTATAGGTATATTATTTGTACGCTTAATTTTCTACAACATATGAACAAATAGACATCCCCATGAATTTTTCCAGTACATGCATAGACACTGAGGTCATTTCCTTGTATAGATGAAGAAATTCCTGTTCAGAACAGTAATTTTAGTGACCAGGCAGATTACACCAGAAAGCCCATTTTTTCCCTTTTACCTGTCAAAAATTGTAATTTTGATTGCTAAAAAAAACACAGATGTGGAAAGATAATATTTAGAATTTACAGGGGTTTTTTTTACTGAATATAGTCAAATCACAGGAAAAACAAACTATATTATAATATCAGGAATTAGTAGATATTCATAGATCAACAAACTTTTCATTAGAAATAAATTACCGTATTACATGAAAAATATATTGGGGCACATTTACGCAGGGCTTTATGACGCACTTTAGTCGGACTGTGCACATTCTTCATGGCTAAAACGGCTTGCACAGGTATTTAAGAAGAGTGTGCGCTGCGACTGTGTTACACGCGACCCTTTTGTGGTGCGTTTCCATGCAACATAAACTACAGGGCGGTCCTTCAGACTGTCCGACTGATTTGGACTGAGCGCCGTATTCAACTTTCAAATTGTGGCGCACGCCATTTGTTACAGATCCACCACAAAAAAGACACATTCATGATTTTGGTGAATCGCCGCACGCAGCATCATAGACGGACAATGCGCTTTAAGAAAACTCTAGCAACCTTGTAAGTAAATGTGCCCCATTATGTCTGAACATAATATTTTTCATAATTTCATAATTTTACCCAGTCCACGGGATTTCCTGAAAGTGCATTATCCGCCGACAATGCACTGTGCTGCGATTCAATAAGATCATTACTATTCCTGTGGACAGGTCAACAATAATACTATCTGGAAAACAATTTTCTTTTTGTTTTATTCTTCTCCATAACTGCAGTGAATCTATACACCCCATCCCTACCAATAGGTAACATCTCTTTCACACACACAAGTAATGGAACCTGTATTTTTCTACTAGCAATATAGTCTGCATAGTTATGGTCTGCCATCCTTATCAATTTCTGAAAAACCTCAAACTGATATTTTTATGAATACTAACAGCATCAAATGGTTTCACTAAATACAACACTAACATCATGGAAATAAAGCCTTCAGTGTTCTTGCAGAGAGTAACAGACGGCCTTTTCATACAAGCATCGGCTCAAGTCTTCCGAGACTGTGCCATACAGATCCGATGACACACCACTTGACTGTGCATGCGAAATTACCCTCCTGAACGTGCCCTTTATAAACGTCACGCAAAGACCACCAGGCCGATCACAACGTGCTCGGATCCTGTATACTTTATATTTCTGAGATTCCATAGTACTGTACACATCTGCACTTTAATGAAGGGAGACTGCCAGAGAAAGAGAACTCTGCGGCCACATGTGCACCGCCTTTCATGCCATTTTATAAAAATAGCACAGAACATAGAATTCAGAACTTCTAGACATTCAGACTTTCTTAAGGTCACCACCGCCATAAAGAGTTGTAATTATAGAGCGAAAATAAAGTGGATAATTCTATAAAACTATCATCTAACAAGGAGGGTAATGCTTTATTTTGATGGTTTCTGGCAATGGTCCATGCATAAAAATGTCTAACATGAGAAATGATGCCAGAAATATAGTTGTATAGAAGTTGAAGCTTCGAAAGCTAAAAGATCACATTGAGACCTTCATTTAATTTATTGGTAATGAATTCACAATCAGGTCTTTGTATCACTAAACATGACTATTCGGAATATTACTCTGTGGATTCATTTATCTCTGTAATTGTTATTAAAAGCTTATTAATGTAGTTATAATACAGATAATACCCTTGTCATGTTCTACACCTGAAACCCTGTCTGGACTTCCTCTTCTTCTGGTGCTGGTGCTTAGAACAGTCCCAAGTTTTATTGTTATTCCCAATCCTAAGGATAGGAGGATAAGAATCATATTGGTGGGGTTCCAACCACTAGGACAGTGATGGCGAACCTTTTAGAGACCGAATGCCCAAACTACAACAAAGACCCGCTTATTAATCGCAAAGTGCCAACACAGAAATTTAATTTGTGATTTATACTCCCTTCTCTGTCACAGTTTTCATTGATACCAGCCCCTGAGGCACCATAAAGCAGAAAATGTCCAGGTAGAGCTGTCACTTTAAAATAGCTCTGTGCACAGCAGTCCTGGGGCTGTCTGGGACTACAGGAAGATACCTGGAGTCATCCCTGGTGATGGCCTGAGTGCCCACAGAAAGGGCTCCGAGTGCCACCTCTGGCACCAGTGCCAAAGGTTAGCCATCACTGCACTAGGACCTTGATAAACATGAAACAGGGGTCCCCTCCTGACTAATAAATGAATTTATTAGGTCAAGCATCCCAGTAACTCAATGCAATGTTATGGAAGTGCAGGATAGTTGCTGAGCACAGAACTCGGTTATTTTCTGCATTCTCATGACATAACTTGAGTTATAAGGATGGGGTTGGCTAGATTCTACGGGCGCCTGACCACCGACTGAGAGTATCAGCGAATGTATCACTGGTTACAACTCCAATAATTTATTGATAAAACCAGAAGCGTAAAACAAAGTACAGGAATGTATAGTATATCCTCCTAACGCGTTCGGGTCGACGACCCTTCTCGAGAGAAGGGTCGTCCGCTTTTTCTCGAGAGAAGGTCGTCCGACCCGAAACGCGTAGGAGGATATACTATACATTCCTGTATTTTGTTTTACCATTCTGGTTTTATAATAATTATTTGGAGTTGTAACCAGTGATACATTCGCTATACTCTCAGTCGGTGTCAGCGCCCGTAGAATCTAGCCAACCCATCCAATTTATTGATATCCGCTGACTCCGCTTCTTGGAATTGGCGCTTCATTTTAGGCTAGAGGAGCAGCAGACCGGGACCGCGTCATTCCCTTGCTACCCTGTAAAGGCTTGATGCATACTAGCCAAGGTGGCTATGGTGAGCACCCTAATTTGGGACTTTCTTTACATTCACTAATTGCCTTACGATATCACCCGAGACGCCGCCCTCCGTTGTCTCTGTTTTTTGTCTTTATTTTTTATAACTTGAGTTATGTCAGCGTTGTGCTCAGCTATTTCCAATGCTCCCATATTAGTGAATGGAGCAGCAGGTCCGGCATACAATAATTATTGAGACTTGGACCCTCATTCTTGTGGTTGGTAGTGAAAAGAGGATAACAATAACGTGTTGGACAACCCCTTTAAAGGGAAATCACCCTGCCTCATGATTGAGGTCCCTGGTTTCTATGCTATCACATGTTAGGCTGATAATTAATCCTGTTTGACTTTAGGATCGGCCTTGTCCTTGTTCCTCAACATCACTCCTTTAGATGTTTTCATTGGTATGTGTTGTCCTACTTTGGTCTTAAACCTTTGGCTATATTTCTGGTTATGTAGGATGGTTACCATCCTATATATTGGCCTCTTGCATTCTGACTGTTCCCACGATCGTAAACTTCCCAAAATGGTATCAAAGAAAATGTCAGCTCATCCTTCAAAAAGACGCGTTACCCAGCTCTACAAAGTCATATGACAGACTTTCATTATTGATATACAGGTGGTCCCCTGACACCCGACTTACAGACAACCCATAGTTACAGACGGACCCTCTGACCTTTGGTGAAGCTCTCTGAATGCTTTACTTTAGTCCCAGACTGCAATGACCAGCTGTAAGGTGTCTATAATGAAGCTTTATTGATAATCCTTGGTCCCATTACAGCAAAAAATGTTTAAACTCCAATAGTCACTGGAGACAAATGTTTTTTTGTCTGGATCTACAATTATAAAATATACAGTTTTGACTTGCATACAAATTCAACTTAAGAACAAACCTCCGGACCCTATCTTGTACGTAACCCGGGGACTGCCTGTATAGATATTTGGTATAACACAATCAATCCAATATAAATATTGCTTCTCATAATGGGTACAGAGCCAAAGACTAAAAGGGATGTCGCATTAGGACGATACAAGCCAAAAGAACTGAGCCTGTAATAAAATGCCTCAAATTAAATTATTTTGTAAATTTCTCTGAATTTGGAAAATTTTTTCTAGCTTTAGTACATTACATGGAATATTAAATACTGACACCAGGATTTACATGTTATTTAAATAAAAGCCTCATACATATCTATTAACAGAAAAAAGTTCTGGCTTTGGGGAGCTGGGGAGCAAAAAAAGGAAATGCAAAAAATTGGCATTTATATATGTAAGGCCCCTTACACACGGCCGTATGCATATCCCAGCTGTACCCGGACATAGAACATGTCCACCTGGGGAGGGGAGGGGGAGTGAGTGCTCCTCATTACTCCCTTCTCCGTTAAAAAGGGATTTTGAGGATCGGACTCCTGGTCATGGTGCAGTGAGGCACCTTGACTGGGTGCCTATGGACCCTGGAGCTCTATGGGGGCCATGATATGACTTAAACGGTCATGTACATGGGGCCTAAGTATTCATCCTCCATGTTGCAGTGACCTGTATAACTATTATTTACCATCTGCAATCTTCCATTCCAAACATCCTAAATCTTCAAATCTACTAGAAAATAAATGTATTACAAAAGGTCCTTCAAGTTCTTGAGTAAACAAGAAAAAAATCCTGAATAATAATAAAAATAAGAGCCGCCTCCAAACTCAGTTTATTTCCTTTCGGCAGCAGAGGCCCCGGGTTGCCAGCGCCGTCTGTTCCATGTGACGCATATCAGACATCAGGCTACACATATCAGTTTTCGAGCAGGAAAGGGTAAGCCAGGAATCTATCTTTCTGGCTGACCATCTGGAGCTAGGAAAATAAAAAGCAGGTATGAGGAGAGAAGCAATTATTTGCACAGCAGAGAAAGCAGCTCAGGGTGAGATATAGAATCTAAGGCCCCGAAGGAAAAATACAATGATGTGAAATAGTGAGACAATAATCAAAGACCTTATTACAATACATATAATGGGGCAGATTTACTTACCCGGTCCATTCGCGATCCAGCGGCGCGTTCTGTGTGGAGGATTCGGGTCTTCCGGCGATTCACTAAGGTAGTTCCCCCAATGTCCACTTGGTGTCGCTGCTGCGCTGAAGTTCGTCGGAATGCACTGAAGTTCACCAAGCCTGGCCGGGTGCAGGTAAGCGCGTGTCATGCAATACTTTTTTTTTTTTAAATGTGGTGGTTTTTCCGAATCTGATGGGTTTTCGTACGGCCACGCCCCCCGATTTCCGTTGCATGCACGCCGGCGCCGATGCGCCACAATCCAATCGCGTGCGACAAAACCCCAGGGCAATTCAGGGAAAATCGTCGCAAAACTGAAAAATTCAGGTAACCCGCCGGAAAACGCAATTCGGGCCCTTAGTAAATGACCCCCAATGTGTTTCTATTATACCAAAAAAAACTGAATTCCTGATAGCTTACAAATCCTTACTGAGAAGTTTATTGTGATCTAAATAAGTTTCTACTATTATCAAACCTTTCTTAAAGCAAACCTGTCATCAGGAAAATCCTTTTTAGAGCTGGTGGCAGGTTTCAATAGCCTATGCTGTTCTGATTTAAAAATGCCTATTACAGCATTCTGAATCATTTCAGTAGTTTATAATAGTTTTATTTACATTACCTGGCTCCCTGCATGCAGCAATTGGTGAGTCCCATGGGAGGCAACTACAACCTATGTGTGCCTGTGTCTCCTCATGGATTCTTCCTCTCCTCCACACCATCCCCTGGATAAATTTGAAGGAGGTGTAACACCCCTGCCAATACATAGACAGGCTGGTAGTTGCAAATAGCGCCCTCTCCAGGTTAAGAACCTGATCATTATGTAATAGCAGCTGTAGATCCTGCCTGAATAGGCGATGGTTAAATGGGTGTAAGTTATTGACCAATGAGTTGGCTGGATTGTAAATTGGAGTGTGATTGGAGAGGTGCTACCACCTGACAAGGGGGAGCAATAAAACACCAGGCCTCTTGGACCTCATGCTTCTTCTCAGGAACCTGTACATGCTCTAGACCGCATGGTCTGTCTACAGAGACTGAGTGAAGAGAGAGACAGTGTTTAGTACACCTTCAGTACTGACACTTAACCTAATGCAAAGACCAGAGTCAGGAGACTCAAATCCAGAGCCGCAGCTTCCACAGTTTGGACACAGCTCCATCCCAGCCTGCATCTACTACCAGGCTGGTGCACTATTCCTGAGGACCCTCTCCATGACCACTCCGGTTCCAGAATCTGCTGTTAACCCGTTGCCTGCTACCTGTTCAATAAAGAACCATGAGTTAATTTGCACAACATTGCGTCCGTCTGATCCCTGGATACGACTGTCTACCACCACGTGCTTCCCCATCGGACCTATCTTTAGACACTCATGGGGTTGACCCGGGAGAACCAGTACACACGTCACTCTTCTCCTTACTCTTTCTGCACCAACCCACCTGCTGGAACCTGCCAGCTGTAGGCAGCCCTCCGGTCCTCCATGTGACACTAGCGTGCCTAGGCCGCAACCGACAGCCAATCTGGTATTCTGGGCCCCGTCTGCCTGCCTTTTCACATTAGGCAGGACTGATCTGGAGTTTAACATATTTACCATACTGTAAAAATCCAATATTTTTTGTCCATAAAGTAACAAAAATTACATTTTAGGGTGTTTTAGACAAAGTGGGACAGTTTTCTTTGCGTGTTCTTTTTAGTGCATTAGTTCTGTTTGCACATTATTTAACGGAGTGTCAGCACCACATTTGTGTTGCGGCTGCATTATTCTTCATGCAACACAAATTTCACAAAATCCAAAAATATTCACAATATTCACAAAAATATTGTATTAGTAATGCTTATTTTCATAATTTAGTATACAGAAAGGTGCTGGGCACTAGTTGTTCACTGTTGACAATTGATGCGCATCCTTTCAAGCTTTTTTTTAATAACAATGAATATTGCAGGTTATAATAGTAAACTTTGTAAAAAGCTTCTCTGCCACATTTGTGCTCCTTTTTGTCCTGTAGCGAGCAGTGTATTTGGAAGCCTTCAGAAGGTTGTAAACAGAAGATATAACTAAAGGATATACTATTTACACACCTGGAGAATATATCCCCTGATCATTTCATTGATTTCACTTGATAATTTCATATCATGTGACTGTCTGTAAAAAGTTAGGAAGGAAATTATTTTCTGTATGGAGAATTCCATTGCAAACAACCTTAATAGGTCATTAAGTCAGTGCACGTCTTATTAAACTCTGGGTGAAGAATAAGCAAATATGTTTTTCAGTGTGGGAAAAAGAAAACCTATGTCTCCATTTGGGTGATGTTTTCCATCATTTTTGTATACGTATCTTCAGTTGCCGTATGATGCTTGCTCTGAATTCCAGGGACCATTTGTTCATATATTTTCATCTGCCACCTTACAATATATTAATAGTTGTGTAGTTGCATCTATATATTAATATTTAACATTTACATCCTTCTATAACAACTGCACACTTAGCTTTGCTTGGTCTTTTGGCATATACAGCCACCTATTTTAGTATATTATTCACATTTTTTCATATATATTTGCGACGGGACAGTGTTTAGGGTAGTGGTTATGTGTCGGGGGACTGTTCATGTATTATTGGGTGCTCCAGTGTTCCTTTTGCTGGGTACATGGTACCTTTTTTAATTGTTTTAATTCTTTTTGTCCTTCTGTTGGCCCATATATATGTATTGATGTATTATTAAAGATGAATTGTTTTTGCTACATGGCACATGTCTTTTTGTTAGATTCAAAGATCTTAAATAGGTAGCTCCCTATATATCAAAGCCTTCAGGAAGCCTTCTGTCTAATATGCTTTGACTAGAGACCCTAACTTTATATTTTGGCATTTAGGTCTCTACACCTAACCTGGACATAACTCAGACATATTGGGGCACATTTACTTACCTGTCCGGAGAAAGTTCACAGAAAGTGCATTGTCTGACGATAATAAACTCTGCAGCAATTCACCAAGATCATGCGCCCGATATTGTGCATGTGTCGCTTCCCCGCTCAGGTCCGATGGAGTCCACATTCTTCTCCCGATGCATGTAAGTGCTTGATCTTGCAACACAATTTGAAAGTTAAATCCCGCACTCAGTCGAAATCAGTCGGATCATCCGACGGCTCATATACCCCCCCCCCCCTTCATTTCTGTTGCATGAAAGCCAGCGCAGCCACTCCACAATCCGATCGCGTGTGAAAAAATCCCCTGTTAAATATCTGTCACAGCCATTGGGAAGTTCGACGAAAGTGCGTCCACAGACCCTTAGTAAATAAGCACCATTGTCTCATATACTGCAGAGCAACTACCGTATTTTTGGGCCTATAAGGCGCACCAAAAATCCTTTAATTTTCTCAGAAATCAAAGGTGCGCCTTATAGGCCAGTGCGCCTTATATATGAACTTATACAGAAATGTACTACAGACAAGATGTACTGTACATTTACCAGTGTTTAATAACTCCATCCCCAGAAATTTCCTGCCCCTTCCCACACAGTATACAGGGTCCCTAGCTCCTGAAGTGCCCTGGCACCACAACTAACATTGTGCCCATCCTGGACTCCCTTAGCACGGAGAGACCGGAGCTGCCATAGTGCCGACCACCAGGCAATCATCATCAGTAACCAATCCCCCATACCTGCCAGCCCTGTAACAGGGGAAAGAGAAGGAGCCACAGGGAACCCCACAGGAATAACACCCTGGCTGAGGAGGGAAGGAGAAGGGGCAGAGGGAGACCACTTAACCCCTGCTGCATCACCCTGCATTAACCCCCAGCAGCCATACCTCTGAGATCGGAGCTCTCTGACACGCTGAAGACAAGTTTCCCGGGAAGTGTAGCTGGCTTGAACTGTGCACAGGTCTGCCACCTGCTGGTCATTTTTAGGTACTGCATTTGATCCTGCGCCTTATACTCCAGTGCGCCTTATATATGAACCTAGATCTCTTAGCAGGCATTTATTAGAGGTGCGCCTTATAGTCCGGTGCGCCTTATAGGCCGAAAAATACGGTAATCCAGCCTGGCAAAAAGGCATGGCTTACTGGGCCTGGTTATGCCTGGTTACTGGGGGCATAAATCTGCTGAATTGGTTGCTCTGCAGTGTATCACACAACATGTCCAGGTTATGTCTGGGTTACCGAACCAGTTCAGGTCCACTCATTTCTAGTTTCGACTAGACAACCATTCCAAATGAATATAGACTGCTGCAGGGGCGGACTGGCCATAAGACCCACCGGGAGAAATCCCGGTGGGCCGATTGGTTTAGGGCCGGTCCTGGAGTGGGGGGCCGGTGAATATATATATATATATATATATATATATATATATATATATATATAAGGATAGGAGTAGCAGTACTGTGCTGTGTTCTTATATTCAGAATAAGAATTGTAGTGTATCTCCACATGTTTATGTTAAGAGTAATAATACTGTGCTGTGCCTATATATACAGGATACAAGTAGTAGTACTGTGCTATTTCCATACATACAAGATAGGACAACTAGTACTGTTCTGTGCCTATATATACAGGTTAGAAGTAGTAGTACTGTGCTATATCAATATTAAAAGAATAGGATAAGTAGTACTGTGCTATATCTATGTATATAGGATAGGAGTAGTAGTACTGTGCTGCACCCATATATACAGGATAGGAGGAGAAGTACTGTTTGTTCCCATGTACACAGGATAGTAGTCGTCGTACTGTGCTGTGCCCATATGAACAGGATAGGAATAGTACCGGTAGTAGTACTGTGCTGTGCACATATATACAGGATAGGAGTAGTAGTACTGTGCTGCGCTCATATATACAGGATAGGAGTAGTAGTACTGTGCTGTGCCCATATATACAGGATAGGAGTAGTAGTACTGTGCTGTGCCCATATATACAGGATAGGAGTAGTAGTACTGTGCTGTGCCCGCATATACAGGATAGGAGTAGTAGTACTGTGCTGAGTCCATATATACAAGATGGGTGTATTAGTGCTGTTCGGTGTCCCTATTTAAAGGATAGGAGTAGTAGTACTATGCTGTGCTCATATATACAAGAGAGGAGTAGTAGTACTGTGCTGTGCTCATATATACAGGATAGTAGTAGTACTGTACACTGTCCATATATACAGGATAGGAGAAGTAGTACAGTGCTGTGTACATATATACAGGATAGGAGTAGCAGTACTGTACTGTGTCCATGTATTCAGGATAGGTGTAGTAGTACTGTATGTATCAGCTGTAGATTAGTGTTTATTTGATATCTGGTGCTGATGTATTGTTCCCCGGTTTCTGCCATGACTGCTGACGTGAACCAAGCATTGGCTCCATCTATCAGAGTTACGTCTCCTCCATTGACGAGGGATTTAAATTACCCTCTTAATGAGCGGTAGAGCTGGCACACCTTCCTAGCGCTCCGCTTACTGCCCGCTGGTCACTGGCGGCACAACAAATGGGCTCTGCACAGCGCCTTCCATAGATATAATGTAACCATATGGGGCAGAACAAAACAAGGGATTCTGCCAGGTGGGGGTGGCGCGGCCAGGTGGTACATTATGGTGAATGAGATTTTGTGAAATCCATCAAGGCCTTGGAGCACAGAACTGCACAAACAGTGAGGCTTGGTACATGATGTTTTCAATCCACAGCAGTATTTTTGTGAACTGCTGCCCCTGCTAGTTACAATACAAACCTACTTATTTTAGACTGTCCTAAAATGTGGTAGATTGAAAGGAAGGGTTTTGGAGTAGTTCAATGCAAAGAGCACAGCAGTGAGAGGACACTCCCCGCTCTCAGTGCAATGGAATATAAATCCATATTTCACAGTCCTGCTGCTACTAATAACAACAGGCACAAAGGTCTTGCAACACCGCTGCCAATATATAGGCAGGCTGGTAGTTACGAATAGCACCCTCTCCAGGTTAGGAGCTGTCAAAGGGAGTCATGAACCCTTTAGTAAGTTTCTACGTAGCACGGAGAGAGTATGTAGGGGGAGCATAGGGTCCAGTTCAGTCTGACCTCATGATCTGAGTGAACAGAGATAGTGTGTGTGCAGCACATCTTTAGTGCTGACACAGATACCAATCCCAGGACCAGAGTCAGATGACTCCAACCCAGAGCTGCAGCTTCCACAGTTTGGACACAGCTCCATCTCCATTATCCCAGCCTGCATCTACTATCAGGCTGGTGCCTTATTCCTGCAGACCCTTTCCACTACCATTCCAGTAATCCGAACCTGCTGTTTGACCGTTTTGCCACCTGTAGTTCAATAAAGATCTGTGAGTTATTTTGCACAACGTTGCCTCCGTCTGATCCCTGGATACGGCTGTTACCACCACGGGCTCCCCATCCATTACCCCGGAACTCGTCCTACAGACACTTAAGGGTTGCCCCAGGGACAACCAGTACATCAGCCTCTCCCCCCATATTGCTTGCACACACCACCTGCTGGAGACTTGCCAGGCTGCAGGACAGCCCTCCGGTCCCCATACCAAGCACCGTGACACTAGGCCGCAACCACCAGCCACTCAGGTATTCTGAACCCCAGCTGCCTCCAGGCCCAAGAAAATTCTAGGCCCCGTCTCCAGGGACAATACCTAACAATGGCTGCAGTCTCTATGATAACACCTGCTGACAGGTTCCCTTTGCTTTTAGATTAGTTACATACTTCATAATTGATATATAGAGTATTCCTCCGCTCCCCCATGGCCCTGATTTGCTGCCATTATATGGTCACTTGTGTCAGTTCTAATGAAACACGTCCCGGAGGCCGCTGCGCTCTGTTATATTTGGTTTCCTTGGTGCAGGCTGAGATACGTGTCCTCACACTCGGTATACAAAGTAACAGAACCACCCCATACATCACTCAGCATGGAAGGAGTAATGATCTGCAAGAGCCATCGAGCCTCGGAGATGTCACATCACTGACACATTGGTGACGTGTGCGCACCATAGAGCGGCTACTGCTGGCCATAGACTTACAGGGGACCTTTCACTGTGCGACGCTCAACTTCATTAACCCCTTTCTGACCAGGACTAAAAGAGCTTTAATGATTTATATAATAATAATAATTCTTTGTTTATATATATTGATTGGACTTTTGAATCAAATTTTTGTACATATTAGTTTATTTTTTCGTGAAATCTCTGTGTTGTATTGATTCGTGACACATAGGGCAAGTTAAAAAAAAATGGTAAAGGACTTTTTTTGAGGGGAGGGGGTAAAAGTTGGGGAAAAGAGGTTTTTTTTGTAATGTATAGTGGATATGTTGGTTTTTTTTTTTTCAATTAATCTCAAAATGACAGTGTAGAGAGGGACTTTTTTTTATTCGGAAATACTAATGTTTATTTCAAAATGTTTATTACTATTTACAGTAACAAGAGAAGATGACCCTCTGTGGGTCAGATGTCTGGGGCAGAGCTGTACTGGGTATGATCAGCAGCTCTGCTTAACCACTTCAGCACTGGCGATCACGTGATCGAGATTTATATAGAAGTCTATAGAGCTGGCGGAAGTGCAGACTCCTGCATTCAATGCATAGAGCTACTTCTGAGCCATACAGTGAAGAAAGGAGAAGGCAGAAGTGCTAATAAACCACTTCTACCTTTTCCCTGGGGCCTCTGGTTGTCTCCTGCTCCTGCGCTAATTGCAGGAGCAGGAGACAACCAGAGGCCCCAGGGAGAAGCTGCAGAGATGCCTAAAAAGACGTTGCTGTAGATCTGAGACCCGTGTCCATGTCTATAGTCAGTGGGCAGTCAGGGACAAGTTAAAGGGCTAAAAGCGCCCCCATCGAAAAAGACTAGAGGACTAGGAGCACATAAAGGGGTTGTCCAGAGGTTGCATGTCTGCTTTCTTACAAAACAGTGCCCCTTCTGACCATGGTGTGTCCTGGTATTGCAGATGAGCTGTATAGAGATGAATGAAGCTTAGTTGTAGTACTAGACACTACCCATAGTCTGGAGAGTCTACTTCCAGGTTTGTGCAGCCCCTGTGGACTTCTTTATTAATCTATTCACATTTATTCCATATTAATTCAGGAAACTCTTTACTATTGGTCAATAAATAATTTCATAAAATAAAAATAAATAAAATGTTCCATACAGTGTCCTGGCATAAAGATAGTTATGTACAATGTAACTATTGAGCTTATTAGTGGGGTTCCATCCCCAAGGCACAGTGTAGGGGGTCACCTCCTCTGTCCTCAGCTGTGACCCCCTCCACCCTGGGTGTCATTTCCGTCTCTCATCCCCTATAGTCGTTATATACACTCTCTCATATACCTGTAACCACTTCTGCCATAAGAAGGGGTTAAGCCGATTATTGTTTAGCACATTCTCAGAATGAGCAGTTCCTCTTAACTTCTTGGGAACTTATGGAAGAGATTTAGAAGACTTCTGACAGGGCTCTTGGCTATCCTAGAACAAATATTAGTTCTACCTGAATGACAGAAACTTCTAGAACACTGGGGCATTGTGATTAATAAAACATGGCTTCTCTTTTGTAAACCGCGCCACACCTGTCCCCAGGTAGTGTGTTGTATTGCTCTGTCTTATTCATGGAGCTCCGCTTCAATACCAGACACAACATATGGGCAGGAGGGGCGCTGTTCCAAGTTCTTATTACCCTGCATCCTCTCTTTGATTTCGCTACTACTTCGCGATTTCGTTTGGTATCTTGGATGTTTCTCCTCTGTCTATTTCCTTAGTGATGATGTGTGAACCTATTTCTATCCACAGATTGTGTAAGGTGTGCCCCCGCCTGCAGAGCATTGCTCTGTGTCCTTTCAGCAGGATATTACATGTTATCTCTCCGCTTCTATTGACGTGGACTCCATACGTGCTAATATTTGTGCTCTCGCACATACCACACTGTATGTATATAGAGGGGGACAATGGTGCAAAGCAATGAGCTGTATCCTGAGATAAGCGGTGCGGCAGGGAGTGGGGAGAGCAGCGGCGCAGCAGGGAGTGGGGAGAGCAGCGGCGCAGGGTCATGTGGACCGCAGATTATTTCAGGATCCTATGATTTTGTTCCTGATATTGATATTTATGACCCAGAATAACTTGTTCTTCCGCTTCCCATCATCCTCCAAAACCCAACTCATGATCACAGGGTTATGTGTCGCGCTCTACACGAAGGTCAATGCCAGAGGATGTCAGGAGTTGGAGGGATCGCATGATGAAGCCGCTCCCGGTGGCATCTCATTAATCCTCCTTTTTTTCAACAATAGTGCCAAACCTGTCCACAGGTTGTTTCTGGTATTGCAGCTCATCTCGATTAATGGCAATTGGAACTGCATTACCAGACACAACCTGTAGGTGCATGGGGCGCTGTTTCTGGTTGTAAGCGGTCATTTTTTTTTTCCTTTAAGAGCAATAGAAAAGTTTTACTTGTCTGAATTCTACCTTAGAAATATACTTTCTGCAGACTAGCAATCCCAGAATCCCCTGCAAAGCAGATGACTGTTTTAGGTGGGGGTCTGTCATGTGAATAGAAGCTGACCGCAGTCCCCAAGAGTAACATTGCAGGCCACCCATATCTTCCCCTAATTATAACCCAACCAAGTGCCTTCACCCACACAGAACACAAAGTATCATATAATATCTATGACAAACTAATAACACAGTATTCTAACACCAAATACATTACACTGTAACAAATATTGTTTAATTGTATCTGGGTAGTGGTGCAGGACAGAACCGAGGACGTCACAAGCTGAGGTTCTGTACCACTGGGCCAGGAACAATTAGTTCTAAGTGCCTCTGTCCAGGTAAAGCAAAACCTTATGTACCTGGAAGTTGAATGACATTATTATGTAGGAGCAATATTTAGATGTAACATATTATTAGATACTATATAGTGGTGTCATATGGGTGTAACAGTACAGTGTTATGTTTGTACCATGTGGCGGTATTATATGGGAAAACTATTATGACTTGCAATCAGCCAAGGAGCCCAATATAAGTTAAAATGTTACTGGAAAAGAAACAACTTAGTTAAATAAATAATCAGCTGTAAGCAATATTGAATGGAAAAATTATACTAAGTTATTAAAAAAAATAAAAATTAAAAAAAAAAAACATAAAAATCTCGAAAATTATTTGAGTAAAACAGAACAATTCCATAATCTGCAGTTGGTTGTGTTCACTTGTCTGACATCTGTCCCAGTAGTTATTCAAATTTCTCCATAACCTCCTTACATTTGTCGTTCTACACATTTACCCTCCAATCACACCGAAAAATGTCCCATGTGACTTTGGACTCACTGCCCTCACTGCCATTTATCTAATACCAACATAATGACGGCTCTGGAAGAATCCTGTCCATGTCACTAGCAGAAAACATACACAAGACACTCACTTAAAGGGAACCTGTCAGCAGCTGTGACCATACAGACTGCAGTTAGTGTTATCTATGGTTCCTCGGGAGATGTGTATTTTGTTAGTAGCAGCAGGACTATGATATATGAACTTATATGACAGGATTATAGCTTCTCCAAGTGCACTAGGGGTGTGTCCTCACACCGCTGTGCTCAGTGCAGCCAGTGTTTGATATAGTCCATAGGATGTATAATCATACATATGTATGGTATGTGTGTTTATATAGATATATAGATAGATAGCAGTGGGACTGTGAAATAGGAAAATATATATATTTCAGCATTGTGGCATCTCCAAGTGCGCTGGTGGTGTGTCCTCACACTGCTGTGCTCTGTGCTTTCTGAAGCCAATGTTATGTTTTGACCCTTGATAGATGGGTAATCATACTTTTTGTTTATGTTTTCTTTTAAATCCGATCATTTTTATTGGGTTAGGAGAACATTCCCAAATTTTTGTCGCACAGAATTTACCAACAGACATTTGTCTGGTGTGGGCAAGAAAATCCAGAGGAAACAAAAACAAGACCCAGACACACCCAGTGGCCTTCCCCAACAGCACAAGCGGACACCTTTCCACTTTTGTGTATGTTAATAGTAACAGCAAAATTGTGATCTATGGATTTGGGAACGTCTCCTCACACTGCTGTGCTCTGTGCACAATTTATCTACAATTCTCCCCTCTGCTCTTCTGTAATATCCAACCAGAAGCTCAGTAGTAAAAGAAGGGAATGAAATTGGCTCCTGAGCTCTCCCTAGTGGTGACTACATTCATATTTTATTATGTGATTTGATGTCTATGCCGGGTTTTTGGAGCTTTGTATCAGAAAAAAAAGTATGTGTAAAGCTATAACAGGGGATTAATCTGCACAAAAAACTCTGGAAAATGCAATGTAATGTAAAGGGAGATACATAGTAGACAAATGAGGACCCCCGCCACTTATAAAAATAGGGGTCTAAATAGAGCAATGGTCGGAGAGGAGCGTCGCTGCTCTGTTCAGCTCTGTGGGACTGCAAGATATAACCACGCCATGCATTGATATAACCCCCCCTCCATTTACACTGGGGACCCCGACTCTTGACTAAATATTTGGTAGTGCAACTACTATTTCTATAAGAAGATATTATAATTCTAAAAGAGAATCTCTTACCTTTGTGCTGCAATACCAAACACAGCCTATGGACAAAGGTGGCGCTGTTTCTCATACAACCCCATTTACCATCTCCAGTATGAAATCTGGATTATAGGATACATGATGTGATATTTGTAGGATAGAACACCCTCTTCTACAATCTGGCACTGAACAAGTTAGCTTGCGGGGAATTAAGTGTAAATTTTGCTTCTTATTATTTATCAGCGTTGCGCTTGATCCCTGGATGGATGAGATGCCTGACATTTACCGCGTCTCTCAGCCTTAATTAGTCCCCGTCTGTTAATTAGCGGGGTCTGCCGTCTGATCATGGCGCTCTCCTCCTCTGGATACTCGGTCCCACGCGGTATTGAAATCACTCGGAGCCCAGGACGGGTTATTAATGAGGGCTCCTTATTGACGGCTGCCCTGTTTGAGCCCCCCTAAAGCTCAGAATTTATTTGCGTATTATTAGCGGGAATTTGCATTATATCTTCGGCCGTGGCCTCTGGTTTTCCTCCTACTTGAAAGGTCACTCCGCCGCTGTGACCCCATAAAGCTGGAGATCCTTCTGTATTATCTAATTTAGCAGAATCTGGGATCGCTCCTCCCTGTGCAGAAAATTTTAACAATTTCAGAAATAGCGCCACTCTAGTCCACAGGTTGCATATGGTATTGCAGCCCAGATACATTTAAAGGATTTTGCCAACAATTTCATTTTCCACTTAATACAGTATAGGTGATTGGTGGATATCATGGTAACAGGGATCCTATAGACACACCAAAGCATTGTCCAAAGCACTGCCAAGTATAGCGTTCTGATATCACCAGGTGATCCTGACAATACTCTGCATTGAGGAGTGATTGTTAAGTATAGAGTACAAAGCACAGCAGTGTGAGAGATCAACCCCAGAAGCTACAATCCTGGAATATAAATCCATATTTCACAGTCCTGCTGCTACTAAGAACACACAAAGGTATCATAGGATATTTCTCCTGGCTACAGAAAGCAAAGAGTCCAGCAGTGTGAGGACAACCCCCAGTGCACATGTAAAAGCTACAATAAAGGAATATAAATTCCTATTTCACAGTCCTGCTGCTACTAACAACATACACATAGGTATAATTACACATCTCTCCAGGCACAGTACATAACGTTGGCTACTTAAAGCAAAAAGCACAGCAGTATGAGGACACCCCCAGTGCACCTGTAAAAGCTACAACACTGGAATATAAATCTGTATTTCCAAGTCCTGCTGCTACTAACAACACACACAAAGATATGATCAAACATCTCTCCAAGGACAATATATTAAACTGGCTGCAGTTAGATGTACAGAGCACAGCAGTGTGAGGACACTTCCCCAAAAACTACAATCCTGGAATAAAAATTTCACAGTCCTGCTGCTACTAACAACCTACATCAAGGTCTGATTACACATCTCTCCAGGTGTAATACCTAACACTGGCTGTTCTCTACATGGTCCCACCTGCTGACAGGATCCCTTTATGAACCAGTATAGAATAAAACATAGAAAGTTTGTGCCCCCCCCCCCCTTTCCTCCAGCACCTTCTTCCTTCATATTATAGGAAATGACATTTCACTACTGCAAACACTCTCGTCCTCATTATACACAATCGGTTGTCACAGTCTGGATTACACCTTGATGACACGACCTGCCGCCTCCGCTGTGTCGCTATACGTGATGACAGCCTGTCACCCGATCTCCCAGGAGCCTCTCACATCCTTAATAAATTGCAATTTACTGACATTTATATAAAGGAGAATTGTCACTGTCCCTAGGCCGCTGCGGAATCCATCTCATGACCCCATTATATGACCCCCGTATATGACCTGTCACATGAGGGTCACAGCATTGTACACAGAAGGATAGGATGTATGGTAAAGCAGATACTAAGTAACCCATATAGTGATGGATACAGGATAATAACAGAGAGGGATACGTCTGAAAAAGGGGAGGGGTCAGACTACACATGTAGTCAGGGAAGGTTTTCTCCACTTGTCATAACTGCATCAACTTTTTCCCTATAAGGTGGCATCTGGTATTCCAGTTCATCTTCTTATAGTAAAGCTTGATATTCACTGTTCCAACCACAGTGAACCAAATATAATATTTGCCAATTTTTTTGTACCAAAACTCTGGTTCTAGCCATAATTCTACATAGAATTTGCAATTATTACCAAGGGCTCTGCTTGCATTGAATGATAACATCTTACTCTATGGGATTGTAGCACCGGGAAGACTCGCTGATCATCTGCACTGACACTCAGGATCTCTCATCATACATGAAATGTGTTACAATTTATCTGTATATGACAGTTACAATGTACACATAGCATAAAGTGACCTGCACTGCAGATGTCTCCTCACACTGCTGTGCTCTGTGCTATCAGCAGCCAGTGTTCCGTATCATACCTGGGAACATGTGTAATCAGATTTTTGTGTGTGTTGCTAGTGGCAGCAGGACTGTGAAATATAAATGTATACTCACAGGATTCTAGCATTTCTTAGTGCACTGGTGGCATATTCTCACACTGCTGTGCTCTGTGCTCTGTGCTCTTTGCTCCACTGCTGACTGCTGAGGGGAGGGGCTATGGAGCAGATCAATGCACAGAGAACAGCAGGGTTCTCTTTGGTGAGAAATTACCTGCACCCAAACGTAAGAAAGATAAGATCTGATGCTTGTCACAGCTTTCTAGGTATCAAAAATCATAAGTTGAAAGCTGGAAGAGTAAGACTAGAGCTGTTCCATATAACGATGATATTTGCTGATTTCTGAGAATTTTTGACATTTTTGAGTAAAACTATTCTTTATATGTAGCATCTTACTGTGGGTCACAGGAAGGTCTCTGACACGATGTCTTCATCTGTGCGAAATCATCTGCAGATCAGAGGACAATCTCCTCCCAGTCTCTCAAGAATTTCCCAATAAAGGTTCAGTGTGGGAATTGGGAAGATGTAACTTCCTGTTATATTGTCTACATTGACATCAGAACCATTGAAGATTCAAGCCCAGTGTGAATACTGTACAGAGCGGAACAACCAGAACCAGGAGGAATCCTGTGTCATCTATGAGGGGGCTACAGACATTAGGCAACATTCACATGTGTGTCATGCCTACAGCTTCAGTTATATTCCTGTACATAGGGGGCAGTATTATAGTAGTTATATTCTTGTACATAGGGGGCAGTATTATAGTAGTTATATTCTTGTACATAGGGGGCGGTATTATAGTAGTTATATTCTTGTACATAAGGGGCAGTATTATAGTAGTTATATTCTTGTACATAGGGGGCAGTATATATTCCTGTACATAGGGGGCAGTATTATAGTAGTTATATTCTTGTACATAGGGGGCGGTATTATAGTAGTTATATTCCTGTACATAGGGGGCAGTATTATAGTAGATATATTCTTGTACATAGAGGGCAGTATTATAGTAGTTATATTCCTGTACATAGGGGGCAGTATTATAGTAGTTTCTTCTTTACTAGGGGCTATTATAGTCAGTTATATTCTTGTAGCATAATGGGCATATTAATATTATTTATATTCGTTGTAACATAGTGGGCGTAATTATATCAGTTATATGCTTTACATAGGGGTACAGTATTTAATATTAGTTATATTCTGTACATGGCTGGGGCGGTCTTCTCGTACGTTCTCCTTCTTGTACATAAGGAGGGCAGTTTCTATCGTTATATTCTTGTACGTCTGGGGCAGTTCTAGCAGTTATCTGCTTGTACATGGGAGACATTCTTATAGTCGGTATATCTTGGCCATAGGGGGCAATATGATAAAGTAGTAATTCTTGTAGCAGAGGGGTAGCTGAGAGGGAGTGAGATGTCCTGTACCGAGGGCAGGAAGGATTGTAGGTATATGCGTGTACCTAAGGGCGGAGGGAGAGTAATAATCGTGGACAGAAAAGGGGGGGCAGGAGAGAGAGGGAGAGGCGTGTAACGTAGGGGGCAGGAGGATAGGTAGGGATCGTCGGGACGAAGGGGGCAGAGGATAAGAGGGCTCAGCGGGGACAGGGGGGCAGGAGTAGAGAGGGATAGTCTTGGAACCGAAGGGGCAGGATTAGAGGGGGTGAGAGGCGGGGGACATAGGGAAGGAGGGGGCAGGATCAGAGTGGTTAGATTCTTGTAGTAGGGGCAGATATAGTAGGGTATATTAGTGGAGCATAGGAGGGGCAGTATTATATGGTTATATCCGTACATAGGGGGCATATTATAGTAGTTAATCTTGTCCATAGGGGGCAGTATATAGTAGTTATATTCTTGTACATAGGGTGCAGTATTATAGTAAGTTAATCTTGTACATAAAGGGGCAGTACTGTAGTTATTACAGAATATACAGTGGTAAATATAATTCTTAGCTCTTAACTGGGAATTTATTTGTCCCTCTACTATAATTCCCATATAAATAAACTTTCTAACAATAACATGACGATATGTAAAGTGTTTCGAGATGTTTTTTGGTTCCTCATTCCTTCTCCTTATTCAACCCAAAGATCCGATTTCCCAATTCCTCTGTACAGATTGGTCACAGCACAGTAATCACATGGTGTATGATTGGTTCGCAGGGAGAGATTTTGGTAATAACCACACATGTCTATAGCACAATTCCAGTCTACCCATACCCGCCCCCTCCGAACTTACAAGGCAGCTGGGAGATGTTATCAGAGGTGTTTTAGAGTTTCCCATTTGCACTTGGCCTACTCCATGATTTGCCTTCCTTCATTCCGTTTTATCATCAGATGTCGCGGTTTCAATCCTCCCTTCTTTAAGTTTTGAATGTGATAATGATTAAATAGTGGGGGGGGGTCAAATTCATAAAGTTAAGTCAGCCCCTATAATAATGGTATTGGTAGAACTGCTTTCTGGAGTTTGCCCCTTTAAACACCATGGAACTAAGTTTTGCCCCCCAAAATTTATCAACATCAAATTCCTTACATGTCTACAAGTGGGCTATTTCTAACCCTGTCACTTAGAGTCCCAGACGAATAATCCCCCACCGTGCCAAAAGGCTCCCCCGTGATGGCAGAGCCTTAGACCCTAGAACCCTTTTCTTCTGCTACTTCTAGGTGTGAGTCCCCAGATTACTTGGATCTGATGGTCCACGGAATTCCAGTCCAACATAATGTTTATGTACTGAATCTTAATTCACCCTCTGGTCATTGTGAATGAGTCCACAGTGTAATGGCTCCTTCACATTGGCGCTGTTTTTCACGGCCGTGTCCGTGTTTTTTACGGAAGCCTCACAAGCCATTCATTTTCTATATGGGTTTTTTAACATTTGCTTTTAAACTTTTACTGATTTGTTGTTTCATATAAAAAAGTAATGATTGTGTCCATTTTTTTTCACGAATGGCAGATCAGGGAAGCATAGAGGTCTATTGGTTCCACAAAAAAAGGGATGAAACCTCGGGGTTTTTTTCACTGATGAGGCTGAAAATCAGTGGATGTTTTCAAGCAAAGTGTATGCTTTCACAGTTCAGAACACGAGACAAAATGAAGAAAAAACGAGACGACCGGGAAACAAACGCAACAGATGCGGCAACTGAAGCATCACGATATTGTTGTTGTGATGAAGTGGAAGGTCCTGGCAGGGCTCTACATCAACATAATTTACACAGAACCAATTCTTCCGGACCATCGGGCAGCATGTGACATAAACCCAGGCAGGATGGACTGCTGATAACTAATCTGGGTATGCCATTCCCATAAAATGCTCTTTATCTGAGCCCCCCCCCCTTTCGCTTTAACTCCCCTAGCGGCTCTTCCATCCATATTATCCTACATCCCGCTCGGTTTTCTTCTCAACCACTTGTTGTCTTTGGTAATATATACTTGGTAATCACCCCCAAATTTCGAGGGATTATTTCGTGTGCCCTTTACATATATCTCTGCTGAGAAGCAGATTTTACATAAGCGCTGACCGGCGAGCGCTCAGCAGAGGCTGTTTGTTTTTCGGAAAACACAGGTGTTGGTTAAAAATTGCGCCTCATTACTGACTTACAGGCATTAATTGTGAATTTGTGAGATTTTCCTGTCAGCAGAAGGAGCAATAATGGTTCCCCCGAAAATTTTTTTATGCATTATCTTCCATCTATCACTTTCCAAATTTGGCTTATTAAAGCGATAGTCCAGGCAAAGGCAACGGTCGCCCCTAATGTCTCCCCTCACCCCCAATGTCCTCCCTCACTCCCCTCACCTCCCAATGTCTCCGGGCACCTTCCATGTCTCCTCACCCCCCAATTGTCTCCTCTCCCCCCCCCTAATGTCTCTTCTCACCCCCCAATGTCTCTACTCACCCCCCAATGCTCTTCTCACCCCCCCCCCCCCCAGCCAATGTCCTCTTCTCACCCCCTCCGCCAATGGCTCTTCTCACACCCTCCCACCCCAATTGTTTCTTCTCACCCCCAATTGTCTCTTCTCAACCCCCCATGTCTCTTCTCACCCTCCCCACCCTCGACCCGCCCATATATCTTCTCACCCCCCCCCCCCAATATCTCTTCTCACCCCCCATGTCTCTTCCTGTTACTGATCCATTTTTAGCATCTTCTTTGGCTATAACAGGGAACAATAGATTTCACTATTGTGACGAGCTCATAGACTTCAGGTGTAGTGTTCCCTTAAATAAGCCATAAAGAAAATCTTAATGATCCATCAGTGATTAATGGAAATGAAGGGTGTCATATAGTGAGCCACAACCCCACAACCTGTGGGGCTGAGGCGGTTCAGGCCTCCGGATAGTGGTCGTAGAGGCGAGAATATGGTGAACCATTAAGATTCAAAGACTTGGTGAATGGCCTCCATCCTGCCGCTGTTCCCGAGCAGCGGCCCCCCCAGGATAGGAAATCACATGTGCGGGCGTAAAGTGTGTGGCCGCAATGCCGAGTGCGATAGTTCCCCTACGAGCCTCCTCAGGACATTTACTGTACGCTCCTTTACCCAGTAATGTACCAGGAAGACATTCAAACTCCATGCCATGATTTACTGAGGTAACCTGCCTTGCCAGTATACATGTGGAAACCGTGATACCACAGGCGAGGATAGGGGCCCCCACCCCCATTTCTGTCATGTGTATCTTTTATGCATGTTCTATTTATTGGCAAGACAATGGTGGTTATATATCATCACAGCCGGATATCAACACCTGGTGCGCCGCCGCCACTTGGCGTGGAGGGGGAAATAACGCTAGGCAGTAACCTAATGCTTAGCCCAGATAATACCCCCCCAATATATATAGAATAAATAACATCACACAGTGCAGGAGGCACTGTTAATTCGTTTACTTTAATAATTTAATAATAATAATAATAAGGTTCCATGGGGCTCCATCTTGAAACACCTACCAGTATGTTTGTGAGTGTGGGAGGAAACCGGAGGACCTGGAGAAACCACTCAACACGGGGAGAACATACAAACTCTTGCAGATGTTGACCTGGGTGGGATTCAAACCCCAGAAGCTCCAGTGCTGCAAGGGCAGAAGTGCTATTCCCGTGCTCAGCCACAGTGCGCCCTTATGTCCCTTTTACCAGAATCCCAATCACCCACATCTCCTTTAAGATTTGTGTCTACAAAAAAAAAATAAGATTGTTTCCGCAGGCAATGCACAAGTTTGGACTGATTGGTGGGACGCTGGTCTCAGCATTTGAGGTTGAGGTTGTGGCTTGTGCTGGGTCCACATTTTATCAAAATCACTAGCTAGGACGTTAGTACGGATACCCAAACACATGCAATGTTTATATGTTTCTTGTGATGAAATATCCATTTTGGGGCTATAACCTCCATGCCTGTGTTTTTCATGCTTGTCATTAATTTCTGGGTGCCTTGCTGCATGCCCCCTTTTCAGAGGTCACCCACAACATAGCCTCATATGAACCCTCAGTACTTCTCTCACCAGGCTCACAGTTGGAGGAGTGTTGGTACTCGGTACAAACTTTGTCTCATGTTCTCATTTGTCTGTAGACCATTTCCTCCGAGAATAAGGGACCTCACAGGTGGTTTGTGGACAAAAGTTCTGTGCAATTTCTTAGGGTTTATTTGATGTTTTCTTCTTGGTAGAATATGGAGACCATGGAGATGGGTCAGTTCCTTGGATAATGTGGCACTTGGACAGAGTTTGTCCGGGTAGTGGAGTCTTTGTGGTCCCCTTTATAGGAGTACAACATTGCTATGGTGGGGATCAACTCCAGAAGAGAAGCCTTGAATGTTAGACAACGTGTCTTTCCTTTTGGATGGATCTAACCAGGTCTTCAGATTTTGGGCCAGAGATTTCGTTCCCCCGTCTCTATTCAATGGATGCTCGGCTGAGATCTGCTGCATTGTAATGATTATAGCCGAGCCTGAATTCCTGCTAAGTTTCCTCCCCGACACATTATTACTTATTACTATGTACTGCTCATCTTCAATTAGCGCTCTCACCAACATTATGGGACGATTTGTCATTGTGCACATCGCAAAGCTCGAGCCAAGGATGCTCTTCTGTCTTCATCACCAAATCAATCCAAAGGAAATCTTATGTCCACAGGGAGGTGAAATCGCCCAGAATGCAACGACGCTATCTGATACATTACGCCCTCTGTAGATACAAAGTATCACTGGAGATATATGTAAGGCGGATGTATTAATATTAGCTTAGAGGGATTCGGTCAAAAAACGACACCATCAAAATCTAACTATGTTGATGTCAGGCTTATAGTATTAAAGGAGATTGTCCAGACTGAATAATTGACATCGCGCTGATGGGTAGTTGTTTTAAATCTGCGGGCGTCTTACAACCCTCACCACCACCGATCGACACTTTAAAATCTGCCAAAGACTAAAAGAGGCAAAACAAATTCTTTCTGATGAAAGTTTTCTGCGAAAAACGCAATTCCAGTAACATGTGCTTACTTGGCCGGGGCTTTTTGCTCCGCACAGTGAGGCAAAATTAATATAACAAGTTAGATGTAAAGTAATTTTGGAGTATTTTTTAGTGCACTGCCCTACAAAAAAAATTAATCAGATAAACCAAGCTTTTACTCATTGATCACAGGCACTGTGACTGTGGTCTGCGTCTTATATTTGTTATCCATGGCCCTTCTTCTAAAATCCACTTTTTAAATTATGGCGAATGAAGGCTGAAGGTCCACCCGAGCCCTTGTTGATCTGGCTTTACAACCTTTACACTGTCTCACCCTCCCCCTACCCTTCCTCCCTCAGCAGGTGGACAGTGTTCAACCCATCAGGCTATTAGCACATTTTAAAAAGTTCTATTTTAGAAGGAAGGATGCCATTGACAGGGCAGCCATCAGGACATTCGGGGGGCCCCATACAGCAAAAGTGTCTGGCCCCACACACCCAAAACCGAACAGCCTCCTGAGCCTCCTGCCCCCGCATGACCTTTAACCAACCGGGTTTGAGGCCTTGTTTGCTAACGAACAAGCATCACTCTTCTGAGATTGCCAATAGAGTCATACTTTGGCCAAGTAATATTTATTATAGTGCAATATGGCATCAAAACTAAAGCATGGGAACAGTAAACAATAAAAGTGTTAACAGAGACAACAATAACAAATTAACATTATAAGTGGCAATTGCTAGGGCCGCCACTCTCTTTTAATTTTTTAATAAAAATTGGTGTTATTACCAGTGGGGGTGCTTTCCAGTGCACCTAATGCTCTTTACGATTACGTTCACCCTGCCACCATTCCTGAGGTAATCTGGTCCTGGTACCTTGTGCCTGCTCAGTCAACCTAAAGTACATAGGGGGCAGTATTATAGTAGTTATATTCCTGTACATAGGGGCAGTATTATAGTAGTTATATTCCGGTACATAGGGGGCAGTATTATAGTAGTTATATTCTTGTACATAGGGTAGTTATATTCCTGTACATAGGGGGCAGTATTATAGTAGTTATATTCTTGTACATAGGGGGCGGTATTATAGTAGTTATATTCCTGTACATAGGGGGAGTATTATAGAAGTTATATCCTTGTACATAGGGGGCAGTATTATAGTAGTTATAT